>OW240912.1:191308783-191576804 GCA_933207985.1 Pelobates cultripes
CCTCCTCCCTCTCTTCTTACCCCCTCCCCTGTAGCGTGGCCGAGCTGCACTCCGGTCCGCGGTGGCCCGCCGGCCGGAGTGATGGGAAGGTGCACACTCACTGTGCACTTCCTGTCAGTCCGGTCGGTAACAGGAAACAGAAACTCCGCGCGGAACAGGAGTTTCTGTTTCCTGTAACCGGCCGGACTGACAGGAAGTGCACACTCAGTGTGCACCCTCCTATCACTCCGGCCGGCCGGCCACCGCTGACCGGAGTGCAGCTCGGCCACGCTACAGGGGAGAAGCTGCAGCCGCCTGAGGCTCTTAACAGAGCGCTCAGGCGGCTGCAGTATTTAAAGGGCCGGCCCGCCGCGGCCGGCCTTACAGGAATTTAGGGCGGCCTGGGGGGCAATTGCCTCCCTGCCCCCCGGCCCAGCCCGCCCCTGCCTGGAGATCTGGAGCTGGAGGAATCCTTTGGGGGTAAACCATTTGAGAGTGGTTTCACTCCTTAAAGGAAAGAGAGCGCTCAGGGGCCTCCTTGCCTCATAGCATTTTCATTTAGTTGAAGTTGTTATGGTGACCAGAATGTTCCTTTAATTTGATTAAAGGAACACTACAGTGTCAGGAATACAAACATATATTCCTGACACCATAGTTGTAAAAAAGGGGCCAAGCATGGATGTCATTACAATTATGCCCCCCCCCCCCCTGAAAAATTCCTGCGGACATCCATGTGTGTGTCTGTCATTGAGTGTTTGTGGGTCTGTCAGTAAGAGTGAGTGTGTGTCAGTGTGTGTCTGTCAGTGATAATGCATGTGTCTGCCATTGAGAATGTGTGTCTGTTAGTGAGAATGTGTGTCTGCCAGTAAGTGTGTGTGTGTCAGTGAGTGTATGTCAGTGTATTTGTATGTGACAGTGAGAGTATGTTAGTATGTGTCTGTCAGTGAGAATATGTGTGTCTGTCAATGAAAGTGTGTGTTAGTTAAATAGCGTGTGTGCCCATGAGAGTGTATGGTTAAAAGTATTAAAATGTTTATTTAAAAAATAGTTTCACTCAATTTATATGAGTAGTAATATGCATATATTTATATATCAGAAACAAAAATATATGTGTGCATGTATGCATACATGAATGGGCATACACACAGTATATATAAATACTCATGTATTATTAATAAATGTGTATTAAAATAAGTGTATACTAAAGAACAATACATTCCGTCTGTACATTGTGCTAGCAGAAGTGCTACCAGAAATGCTAGCAAATACATAGATTTTTTATGTAAAGCTCTATGGTCTCTCCCCTGTCTGTCAATGAAATCAATAACATTATAACAGTGTGCCAGTGACTACAGGGTCTAATGTTATAGATTGAGTAACAGTCCTCTTGCTCCCTGTCACTGTAGTACTCCCTGACCAAGCAATTGTATGGGATGCACTGATGCCAGTGTGCTGATAGTGAAACCAGCATGTTAGTGTCAGCACGGTGGATTGCCTTGCTTAGGGATATGACCACTCCACACTCACATGCAGCCACATATACAATCACACTCAGCCAGCCACTTACATACACAATCACACCCTGACAACTCCACACATGCATGTCACATTCAGACAATTAACACAATCACACTTAGTCACCACACACATTGCACACAGGTGTATTGTTTATTGGGAGCAAGAAGGAGTGATTAGGGGGGCCTGTTTTTGATTCTGGCATCGTGGCCCTGTAATCCCTATATACACCCATGATGGGAATGTATGGCTTATGGGGAAATAATGGGGATATAAAGCCATCTCAAGGTTCTCTGTCTTTCTATCTCTGTCTCTCTCTCTTTTTTTTCTTCTTTTTTTTTATATATATATATTTTAGATAGATACTTTAACATTGTATAGTCATTAAAACTATTACATAAAGTAAGCAACTTTAAAGTCCCTCTATCATAATTAATACAATGTTTCTTCTTTTCTTAAAGGACCACTATAGGCACCCAGACCACTTCAGCTTAATGAAGTGGTCTGGGTGCAAGGTCCATCTAGGATTAACCCTGCCTGCTGTAAACATAGCAGTTTCAGAGAAACATATGGGTTAATCCAGCCTCTAGTGGCTGTCTCATTGATAGCCGCTAGAGGGCTTCTGCGCTTCTCACTGTGATTTTCACAGTGAGAAGACGCCAGCATCCATAGGAAAGCATTGAGAATGCTTTCCTATGGACTGGCTGAATGCACGCGCGGCTCTTGCCGCGCATGCTCGTTCAGCCGATGACGTCGGAAGGAGAAAGGTGAGTGTTTAACCCCCTTCCTCCCCCTTCAGCCTGGCACCCTCAGGGCACTATAGTGGTCCTTTAACTCAAGTAAAAAAATAATTCACGGGTTTAACCTGTATTTCCTCCTATTATTTCCTATTTCTTCCCCCCTTCTCCCTGCCTCTCTCTCTCTCTTTCTCTCTTTCTCTCTCTCCTCTCTCTCTCTCTCTCTCTCTCTCTCTCCTTCTCTCTCTCTCTCTTTCTCTCTCTCCTTCTCTCTCTCTCTCTCTCTTTCTCTCTCTCTTTCTCTCACTCTCTCTCTCTCTCTCTCTCTCTCTCTCTCTATATATATATATATACTAAGACACTGTGAGATATATTGAATTAGGCAATAAAGATAAAAAAGTAAAACTCAGACAAAGGTGTATGCATGATGTGCTTCGCATGTCATCAGACTAAATGTTAAATTTTTAATATTTCATCAATGCTGTTGTTTTTTTAACAACTCTGTATATTTGTATTGATAGCAATGTATATCTGTCCTTCTGTCCATCCGCATGTCCCTACCACATATGCAATATATCTATATCCACAAATTGTGGATAGGCAAAACAAACGTGAACAGCACTCAGAATTTTATACTTTATGTTTGCCTTCACAACAGAACATACTTGCTTTTGTATGCTGTCATATAAGGCCTGAACTATGTATACAAAGATATTCCAAGTAGAAGCAAGTATAAAAGATTGATGAAGAAAGAGAACTACTTTATATTTTGTTCTCCAAACCTCCCACTGAGGTTCAAAGATGCTTAGATCTGATGACTAGGGAAGCCATGCGATGTGTTTGACTTCATGAAATGTAAGCTTGTTTGAGCAGGGACATTAGCCCCTTTGGTTCCATATACACAACTTGTTTTGTTGCAGGTATTTGTTTGTTAGTCCACTTATTGTATGAAATTGTTGGCACTTTATTAATAGTAATAATAGTAAAATTGGTAATCATGAAACGAGTCTTGTGAGAGAACAGCATTTGCACTATACGATGGCTCAAATACTATAAAAAAGTTTAATATTCTTTGACCATTATAAGACCAATCATTGAATCTAATGATTTAATTGCTGCTCATACCATTACTGAAATCCCTTATTTTTTACATTTGGCATGGTTGTATTCGTTGAAGACATTATTTGGCTTAATCCAAACACAAACCTGTCTAGACAACTGTGAAACTCGTAACAAGACACATGGTCACAGTATTGATTTAGTTCTGTGTTACTTTTTGAGACTGCATACTTGTGGAACTTACTAACTCTCCAATTAAGTGTACCACATGCTAAATAAGGCTTGCAATTTTTAGTTGACACACCGGTATTATGAACCCTAACTGACCTTGTTAGAGCCGGTTTAGTAGCCTTGTTTTGCATGACATATCTGCATTATTATTTGTTTTCGTATTACAGTCAATATCTGAGATATTTACCAAGTCTGTGATAGTCTTCAGTATTAGAGTTATAGCATACATCAGTGTAAAAATATGCTCCAATCCACCAAAACCAACTCCAGTTGCAAGAGCATGTATGAGCCCAAATGGCTAATATATGTATTTACGGTTCTTATATAGAAACCTGATCAAGAGGGATTTGTAATTAATCATAGGCAGAGACATTCTGTATATAATTAGATATAGTGGCACAAAAGCAGTAAAGATCAACCCAAAGGCATTACATAATCACAAAGATTGGTTCAGCATATAAGCAAACATTTGCACTTTAAATGACACACAGGTCCAACATTTCAATACTAGTGGCATCCCTGGTATCCCTGTGCTTGAAGCTATGTCTGTTATTCTGTTTGTCCTTCCTATATTCCTGTGTCCATATCATGCCCTTATGTGTATCTGACCTTTGACAGCTTTTCTACGTGGACCAAACTGAGCTGCAATACTGCTTCATCCACTTCTTCGTCTAATGCCGATAACACCTGAGCATTTGTATACTTGTATTAGCGCCTATCCATTAACAATACACTGCACTTGCAAACTGCTTTTCTGTTTTAATGGTTGTCTGAGCATCAGAGGCATTTTACTTAAAAAAAAGTGGCAGTTTGTTTTTATAACATACTTTTTTATACTTTTTAATATTGTCAGTAAGTTTTATTATAACTACTATATAAAGTATTTGTCACTAATCTTTTTTGAAACAAGTTACCCATTTTCTGGTTGTACAACCCTTAGACAAACTTTGTTTAAAATGATTTCTGATATCATCCATTGTTTTTTGTATTGATCCATCATTTCCAAATAGACAAAGTACAGATTAAGGAACACCTGCTTTACAGCTGTACTTGAGGTGCTGGCCCCGAGGGAACGGCTGGGATCACTCTGAACTGTTTTTCCAGCTCCCTTGATATTCATAACTTTCTACCAATCAGAGGCAGATTTTTTTACTTTTTGAGGGATACAACACCATGTTGTTCTTTCCCATTTTTTATGTTTTTGGGCAATGTACTGCACTGCTCTACACAGTGTATGGTCAGGGTCAACCTTGTCCCAACTTGTGTTACCATGATAATGTATTATTATGTGCGTGCTTCTTTTCCTATTCTACAGTAATAATCACAACATGGTAATCTCTATCATTTGTGATAGACATTACAAGTAGTGATGTCCCGAACGGTTCGCCGAACGGTTCGTGAATGGTTCGCCACGAACGGTTCGCCACGGACTCATCATTGAGTAAACTTTGACCCTGTACCTCACAGTCAGCAGACACATTCCAGCCAATCAGCAGAAGACCCTCCCTCCCAGACCCTCCCACCTCCTGGACAGCTCACTAAGAATGCAGCTTCACAATGAATGTAAAATGGATGCTGTCCAGGGGGTGGGAGGGTCTGGGAGGGAGGGTCTGTTGCTGATTGGCTGGAATGTGTCTGCTGACTGTAAGGTACAGGGTCAAAGTTTACTCAATGATGAGTCCGTGGCGAAACGTTCGTGGCGAACCGTTCGCGCACCGTTCGGGACATCACTAATTACAAGTAGTAAACCGCAGATAAAAAGATCATCAAGGTTGGAAACGTCTCTGTAATTTCAAAATGCTATTATCTACTAGCTGTTGTTGATTACAACAGGTTATGTCAAGTAACAACAGTAATGGTTACTATTGGCACTGTAAATACATATTAATTAAATTCTCATAATGCTCATCCAGACTAAAGGTTGAATGAGTATTCCGAGAAATGCAGTACATAAGCATTTATAATGCCAAGGTCAGCCATCATCCTCGTAGATTGACACACAATGCTCGTCCAGTGTCCTCACATCTAGACAGTTGCATTTGATGTGGTTTGGTATATTTTACATTTAACTTACATTTTAAGAGCCTATGAAATGTAGCTTTCATGATTGATCATTTTCAGCATGATGTCTGAGTCTACTGTGATTTTGTAAGACTGAGCAAATGGTGCACAGATTTTACAGTGGTTAGTAACATTTTCATAACCACAACTCCCAGGTACTGACTGAAGCTTGGAAAATACTTCACCTCATTTATTCTTACATTGCTACTATATTATTAAACTGTTTCCAATTATACCTGTAGTTAGCCACTGCAAGTTTCTGTGCATGCAGTTTGTATTATGGTCATTAAATGTTTCTGACCAATATTTCTTGTACACAGTTGTTAATATTTTGGGTGATAGAATTTGGTTGCTAAACTTTTCAGTTGTATACAACACATGGCTACACTACTTTCCCCCCACCCTCACTCTTTTTCTATGCTCCTCCTGGCTGTGAATACCTTCATATAACTGTTCCATCTCCATCTCTGTTCTTCAGGCCTCACCTCACACCTATACTCACAGGAACAGCAATAGTGAAGCTCTGCATTTTTTCTCATGGCCTGACAGCCATAAATGCCTTTGTAAAGGAAGTAGTTGGAGGCAAAACAGGCATACGTGTTGTTAGCTGTCTGGGAGAGGAACAAACAAGGCAAAGGCAGAGGGGATGATACCTGCCTGAAAGATGAGCGAAGCAGCCTGGTTGAAGAAGTCAACAGCGACCCCAGTCAGGTGGCCCTGGAACACTTCAGCCACAGGGTCCCTGATAGCAACTAGGAAGCTGACCTGGCAGAGGTACTCAGTCGGAGTACGGGAGCTCCGTCACAGGCTCAATTGTCACAGTCTATGCAATATATTGCAAAGTGAAGCCCTTTCATTTACTGAAGGCATTGTGTCCTTCCATAATTGCTAATCATAACATTATCTTCACTGGTTATCATGACAGCCATAGAAAAGTAGCACTACGCATTTTGAGACGTGGTTGATAGCATACAGTTGCTAGGCTACTGGCACACTTGCTGGGGACAGTGTAGAGGAAGTTTGGTTAGTGTAGGGCAGAGTCAAATAACATGTGGCCACTCAGGTTATGATTTGGCCCACATGTCTTGAAACGTGCAGCTCATTCTGTGAAAAATAAAGCAGTTAAGAATGAGGCTATATCAAGGAGGAAACTGAGGATGAGCAGGTGACACAGACTTGTAAGCCTTGGCATGTTTGTTAAAGAAATGGGTTGACAAGCAAATGATTCTCACATTTTCGTATAATTCTTAGCTAAAGGAGGTTGGGGTAGACTTTACTCAAGTTTAACATGCTTTTTGCTACTGGGAATTCCTTGAAGGCAAATTGTGAAAAGAAATGTTTGCAAAGAAATTGCTTTTGCTCCTATGACAGATATTCTACATCAGAGGAAACAGTGCTGAATGCCATTCTCTTAACTAAGACACCAGCATATTTCCCATAATATAATAATCTTCCAAATACATAACAGAAAATAAATACAAATACAACAAAGGAATTCATCACCTAAAATGTAACGGTTCTGAAATTTTACAAATTTTCCTATCAAAATTCCTTTTTTTTACATAAAGAGGGGGATATTTATCAAAGCAAATCAGGTAATATTTTAGATACAAAGTGTTAAATGTTGACAGACATTCTGTTAGTTTCAGGGATGATTGCTCCTTATCTAGCAAAGAATAGGACCTGCTTTTGCCTTGGTAAATCTCCCTGACAGTGATTTTTTTTCAATTCATTTAAGATGAACATTAAAAGGAAAGGAGCAGAGCAGACACTTAACCCCTTCAGGACGGGTGACGGACGAGGTCCGTCACACAGGGGAGACCCTTAACGACGGGTGACGGACCTCGTCCGTCACGCGGTAAAATTAACCCCGGATCGCCGCTATCGCGGCGATCGCGGGGTTAATGGTGCTCCCGGTATGCCTCTGCATTAGAGGCATACCGGGAGCACCCGGTCAGGCTGCCCAGCACATGTGCTCGCTCTGACCACAAGTCTGAGCGAGCACATGTGCTCTGTATACTCACCTACCGGCTCCCTGCACTTCCGGGTTCTGTGTGAAGTGCAGGGAGCCGGATCAGTGCTGATCCTGCCCCCTGCTGGAAAAAAAAATAAAGTTTATTTAAAGTCCCCCCCCCTTACCCATTTTAATAAAAAATTAACCCCTTCCCTGCCAATTGATCACTGACTACAGTGATCAATTGGCAGGGATTACATTTTACTATGATCTGATTTTTTTTTTTAACCCCTGAGGGTTAATTCTTTTTTTTTTTAACCCTCAGGGGTTAAATTAATTAAATTAATTAATTAAATTATTTTTTAATTATATATTTAGATAGCTGGGGTGGGTGGAAGTTAGTGGGGAATTGGGGGATTTGGCGTTAGGCTAACTAGGGGTTAACGTTAAAAAAAGTTTTAAAAGAAACTTTAAAAAGTTAAAAATTAAGCTTAAAAAAATGTTTTAATAACATTTAAGTAAAAAAAACAAAAAAAACACACTTTACCTAGTCCAAATAAAAATTAACCCCTTCCCTGCCAGTCGATCACTGCCTACAGCGATCAAATAGAGATCACAGTATTATACTGTGATCTAATTTTTTTAACCCCTGAGGATTAACTTTTATTTATTTTTTTAACCCTCAGGGGTTCAATTTATTTAATTAATTAATTTAAATATTTTATAACTATATATTTTGCTAGCTGGGGTGGGTGGGAGTTATGGGAAAATGGGGAATTTACTGTTACTGCTGCGTACTGCTAGTTAGGGGTTAACGGTAAAAAAAAAGCTTAGAAAAATGTTAAATCTGTAAAAAAGTTTTAAGAAAGTTTAGGAAAGTTTAAAAAAAATTTATAAGCAAAACAAAAGTTTAAAAACTAGTTTTTAAAAGTAAAAAAGTTATAAAAAGTAAAAAAATACATTTTAAAAACGCTCATTACCACTACACCTGGAGCAAACTAGAGAAAAAATTATCCCACGCCAAGGTTCAAAATATGCCTTTTGAATTACCCCAGGGTGTATTCTTTAATAAATAGTATGTGTTTGTGGGGAAGTTTCAATAACCAACCGTCTAAACTACTCCAAATTGGAACATGGACACAGCGTAAAACTTCAAAGTTAGAAAAAAACTGAATGGCTGCGTCTCAAATGCGCCCCTTCAACATCCACATATACCTGGCAAAGGTACATACGGGGGTATTGCTGTACTCAGCCGACATAGCTGAGCAACATATGAAGTATTATACAGTCATAGCACACATAAGGTTTGCAAAATATGCTGCGCAAACTCACTTTGTATGTCAAAAAGGCAGAAAAAATGCTTATTACCACTACACTTGGTACAAGCTAGCGGAAAAATGATCCCACGCTAAGGTTCAAAATATGCCTTTTGAAATACCCTGGGATGTCTTCTTTAAGAAATGGTATGGCTTTATGGGGAATTTGGATTATATAGCCTGGTAAAATACTCTAAAATGGGACATAGGCACAGCATAAAAATTCAAAGTTTGAAAAAAACTGGAATGGCTGTGTCCCAAATGTGCCCCTCCGATGTCCACACATACCTGGCAAAGGTACATACGGGGGTATTGCTGTACTCAGCCGACATAGCTGAGCAACATATGAAGTATTATACAGTCGTAGCACACATAAGGTTTGCAAAATATACTGTGCAAACTCACTTTGTATGTCAAAAGGCAGAAAAAACGCTTATTACCACTACATCTGGTACAAGCTAGCGGAAAAATGATCCCACGCTAAGGTTCAAACTATACCTTTTGAAACACCCTGGGGTGTCTACTTTAAGAAATGGTAGGCCTTTGTGGGGTAGTTTGAATTTAAAACCTGCGAAGATGCTTGGAAATTGCACATAGGCCCAGCGTCAAAATTCAAAGTTTGGTAAAAACGGATATGGCTTGGTCTCCTATATGGCACTGTAGCTTCACGAAATAGTGCCAAAGACATTCATATGGGGTGTCATTTTACTCAGAAGACTTAGCTGAGCATAATTTGGGGGTTTGAACTTAGTGGCACATATGAAATATACAAAACGCCCAGCAAAAATGCAATCCGTATGTAAAAAATGCACAAAATTATTTTTTACCACATACTTTGGCATATATTGGTGAAAAAATGGGGGCATGTTAAGGCACAATATGCACCTTATAAGATACCCTGGAGTGTCTACTTTTACAAATGGTAGGCCTTTGTGGGGGTTTTTTGAACAGTCAAACTGTTATAATACCCCAAATGGAAGCTAAGGCTCATTAAATCCATCTCTCAAAATTCTACTGTGAATACTGTAAAGGACAGGTCTCCTATATGGCACTGTAGCTTCACGAAATAGTGCCAAAGACATTCATATGGGGTGTCATTTTACTCAGAAGACTTAGCTGAGCATAATTTGGGGGGTTTGAACTTAGTGGCACATATGAAATATACAAAACGCCCAGCAAAAATGCAATCCGTATGTAAAAAATGCACAAAATTATTTTTTACCACATACTTTGGCATATATTGGTGAAAAAATGGGGGCATGTTAAGGCACAATATGCACCTTATAAGATACCCTGGAGTGTCTACTTTTACAAATGGTAGGCCTTTGTGGGGGTTTTTTGAACAGCCAAACTGTTATAATACCCCAAAATGGAAGCTAAGGCTCATTAAATCCATCTCTCAAAATTCTACTGTGAATACTGAAAAGGACAGGTATCCTGTATGGCACTGTAACTTCACGAAATAGTGCAAAAGACATACAATGGGGTGTCATTTTACTCAGCAGATGTAACTGAACACAAAATAAAACTTTGTACAGGAATAGCACACACCAATTTTACAAAATATACACGAGAATTTCTCTGTTATAAGTTTGTGTGCCAAAAACCAAAAAGAACACAATTTTACTCCAATATTTAGCAGAGGTTGGCGGTGAAATGGCTACGTAGAAAGTGTCAAAACAACCTTAGGTAAATAGCCCATGATGTCTACTTTATATAAATATATACTTTTGTGTGGCAATTTTGTTTTCTTTTATGGCTATTAAGCTTACAAGACAAACATACCAAATTCTAAAATCGCTCCACATTAAAAGTTTATTTTACTCCTTGTGCTTTGTGACCTGTAACTACCAAAAAAAACTTAAACTCCCAGACACATTATATATTCTGTAAATCAGAACAAATAAATAAATTTATTTTTAATTACTTTCCTTAACCTGCACTAATTATGCACACATTATTATTGCAAAAACTGTAAAAAAAAAAATATTTTTCATTTTTTTTGCATTTTTCTGTATTTTTTTTATAATAAGTAAGCATTTATATATATATATATATATATGTTATATCAAATTAAAGCCCTTTCTGTCCTTTAAAAAACAGTATATAATATGTGTCGGTGCAATAAATGAGAGAGATGCAAATTGCAGTTGAACGCAAACAGCAAGAAAATGCAAAAATTGCTTGTGTCATTAAGCGTAAGTCAAGCTTCTGAAGCTGTGTCCTTAAGGGGTTAAAGCGGCACTGTCATGCCGAACTTACCTTTCCCCAATCAATTCCTCTTCTCTCCCTTTGCCAGGATCTGTTCTTCATTTCTTCCTGTCTGCTCTAGTTTTATTAAAAACATAAGACAAAGTAGGGACTGTTTTGTTTTATGGAGGTTTCCTACGTCTGACCATCTATGACCAGCGGAGGAGCAAAGTGTGCTCCATTTCCTGTGGTCAGAGAAATCTTCTCACAATTCTGGGGATACAAAGCAATCCTGAAATAGCCTAAATAGCCCCTTAGCGTCTCCCCCCACCGGCCTCCACGCATGAGCGGCGGGTGGGGGCCTAAATGAAAATGAGGAGGTACCTTTTGTCCTCCCTCTGGCCCCCACCCATGAACGGTGGGTGAGGGCCCTTAATGAAAGGGGGGGGACGGACAACAGGTCCCTTTCATTTAGAGGTCTTCATTCATTTGTTTGAAATTTCTATACATTTATTTATCTCTCTGACCAATTAATAAATAGATGAAATTCCCGTTTGCATGCCCAAGTGTTTAACTCGGCATGCACATGAATTTCACAGCGCTCTCTAGTGTGGGCAGATGACGTGTCCCACAGGCACTTTATCTACCCACACAATGATGGTCGTGCCCATGACCTAGGTCCAGGCAGAAAATAAAGATTAAAAAAGAGGTAATGTGGGGGGCTTAGGGCATTTCTGAGTGACTAGAGGTAAGTTAGATGTAGTGGAGTCGGGATTGGGGTTAAAAGAAAAATGGATTCGACCATGACAGTGCCGCTTTAATATGAAATGCCATGGGTGGAGCATGTAAGAGGTGGCAAAATATGTTTTTGCTTGGCACCATAGCCATTCGTCTCTGGAAATAAACTGGTTTCAAATATGCCATACCAGTGATCCTCCATCTGGAATAATATGCTAGTTCATATTTTTTCTACCTGCCACTGTGAAGTACCATACAGTACTACAAAATACTTATCTGTCTTCTGAAGATGTTTTTCTATTTCATTTGCTTAATGTGGTAATGTAATTGGACATTTATATCACGTTGCCCTTTATGACAGTACTCTACTTACATGCATATAAAGGACCCTCAACGTTTCCTGATTTGTTGCACAATGAAGAGTATAAACCATTGTGTAGCCATTGTTAACACAAGTATAGGCATTTGTGGAAGGATGACACTTTTGATCTTATGTTAATGGAGATAAGTAAAATAGTTAACAATGCTATTGCTCTCAGACACTTTAAAAGATGCAATCCTTTACAAAGTATATAAGTATATATCTTTATTCTTCTTATTTTAACAACTACCCAATTTTTAACTGACTGAAAATGATGCAAAATACCTCAAATCATCGACTCTAAGGCACAATGGATAACACAGCTTCTATTAGCATCAATTTAAAGCCCAAATTACTTTAATGCACAGACCTAACATCTTTCTTCACCAACATCTTTTACCCTGCATTGTCTTCAGATTTCTCTTGTCTTTTTGTGTGCCTGTCACTTCTTGCAGATCACCCTTAATATCCCCCAAAATGCCCTGTCATATACAAGTTCACTCACTGTCATATAAAACAAGGTCTTGTCTATCCTTGAAAGACATAGGCATGCTTTAGATAATGACAAGTCTAAATTTCTCTAGTCAGAAAAGATGTTCTTGACTATATGGAACAACGCTGTGACATACAATATGCTTATCACACTGAATTTCTGTTTGACCAGCCAAATGCTGTTTATTCACTGCCTCATCCGTTCAAAATGTGAGGGGTAATAGATGACAGAAACATTTTATTTTATCCTTTCTGTTTCTTAAATCTGTGAATGTGTGAGTATAAGAGGCAGGTTAAAAAAAATTGTGTTACAAAACATTGCATAGTATTGACTGCATCCAAGAGCTTCTGGATATTGACATGTGAATTTAATGAACAATAGGTCCATTGTATTGTGGTACATAGTTCCTATGCATATGAATAAATAAAAAAAACAACGTGTTCCCCATAACATACAAAAGCAATATTTTCCTATTTTTATTTGTATATTTATATATTTTTCTGGTGCAAGAAAATACTATTTGCTGACATAGTGATTGTTTTTATGATAGTTAACAAAATTTAGCCCTTAAAGGGACACTATAGTCACCTGAACAACTTCAGCTTAATGAGGTTGTTCAGGTGAGAACTATAGCTCCCTGCAGCCTTTCTCATGTAAACACTGTATTTTCTGATAAAATACAGTGTTTACTTTGAAAACTAGGAACACCTCCAGTTGCAGTCACTCAGAGTGAACCAGAGGGACTTTGCAGTTGATGAAGGCATAATATGCCTCCATCCTCTCAGATCTGCTGTCAGCAGAGCACAGGGCAGCACTGTGCACAGCATCCTATGATTCAGTATCTCCTCCCTCTGCATGCAGACACTGAACTTTCCTCATAGAGATTCATTGATTCAATTCATCTCTATGAGGAGATTCTGATTGGCCAGGGCTGTGTTTGAATCATGCTGGCTCTGTCCCTGATCGGCCTCTTTGTCAGTCTCAGCCAATCCTACGGGGAAGCACTGTGATTGAATCAGGCTACCACATGTCAGCAGACTGCTTGTATTTCTGAGTCTAACAGCATGCAGATTTACAGCTTCAGGCTCTAATACAGTAAGATTTTTATTATATTTATGGAGGCATGAGGGGCCCAGGGGGGCTAGATGGTGGTGTTAACACTATAGGGTCAGGAATACATGTTTGTGTTCCTGACCCTATAGTGAACCTTTAATCATTGGTAAAGGAACATTATAGCTGTGAAAACCTGGTTTAGGTAACTGGACCTCCTGTCAGCTAGAGAAAGGTGGGTTTACTAACCTTAATTTTAGTGCCGCGTGGGCCAGTCATGGCTGGATCCACCCATGCTCCACCTCCTTAGCTGAGATCATCAAAATGTACAATCTCAGCCAATCCATTGGTTTGCCATGGGAAAGCATTGGGAGTCTATTGCACATGCACAGCTAAATATTGCGCTGCACCAATTAGCACCTCCTCATAGAGTATTGAATCAAGGCATCTCTATAAGGAATGTTCAGCGCCTCCATGCAAAGCGTGGAGACGCTCATTGTTAGTGTTGCACATTGTGCAGCACTGACCAGGAAGCATCTTTAGTGGTGACTACACCTAGAGGTGTCCCTAGGCAGTAATGTAATGTGAAAGGCAGTGTTTACATTACAAAGCTTGCACGGACATACTATACTCACCAGAACAAATATATAAGCTGTAGTAGTTCTGGTGACTATAGTGTCCCTTTAACCCCTTAAGGACTGCAGTCCTACTAGGTACGTCCGACAAAAAATGGGCCTCAAGGACATACCTAGTACTTCCGTGGCAAATATGAGCGCTGGAAGCAATCATGATCACTTACAGCCACTCTAAGGGTATTGCAATGATGCTTCGATGTCGAGGCATCCTGCAATGCCTCTCCTGACTGCCGGGCAACCGAGTGATCATTCCCCAGGAGGCGCCCAGCAGTGTAGCAGAGCATCGGAAGCCATCGGTCAGGTTTCCGATGCTCTGCCTGTGTGCCGAGTGCCTCGAGTGGCCGAGGCACTCAGTGAAGACTTATATAGAATCAATTAAATAAATAAAATCAATTTTAAAAAAACTAATAAAATTAATGTATTAATCTCCTGCCCCCAGCGATGTGGCTTCCAATTTGGCCATGCCTTTCTAAACTAAGTGCATCAGAGGGCTTCTGGGGGTGCTCCTAGCATGCCTCATCATAGAGACAGGCTAGAGTCCTCCAATCAGAGCTTGCCCCTATAATAATATTTATTATTACTATTATTATTCTTTTATTATTTATATAGCGCCATCAGATTCCCTAGCGCTGTACAATGATCCCCATTTGTCTGGTCAGGTCAATATTAGTAAATACTGACTCTGATCAGTGTGGATCTCCCTCCCTCCCTCCCTCTCTTCACTTGTGTTTAATGAGAGAGATCTGCGTTTAGGTAGAGAGATTTAGGTAGTTTTAGGTAGGGATATAAAATTGTGAGACCTAAAAGCTATTTTCAGAGCCATAAACCCCTATCTTGCAAGTGATCACTATAAATCACTGGCTCTTGCACAGAAGCACTTTTTTGCTGTCTGTGCATTTTTTTAGAGGTTAATTTTTTTAGTGATTTTTTTTGTGAGACCCAAAGGCTCTTTTCAGAGCTATTAGCCCCTACCCTGCAAGTGATCATTGCATAGATCACTGGCTCTTGCACAGCAGCACTTATTTTGCTGTCTGTGGATTTTAATTTTTTTGTGACCGGTCACTAAATAAAGTGATTGTGATCATGTCGCAGAGGTCACAGAGGTTGTATAGCTGCTTCACTGGTCCGTTTTTAATATTTTTTTTACATTTGCCGTTATATATATTTTTACTGTTCGTGAGTTTTTTGTTTTTTTTACTTTTACTGCGCCAGACTATTTTTATGATCAAGTTCAACCTATGCATGGGGGCATGAGTGTACTCAGGAGGCCTTGCAGAAGACAACCTGGAGTGTTTTCTTGCAATAACCAACAACAAATGTGTGTGTAAAAATCAAAAATTATCACCACACATTTTCTTAATTTCTTTTGGCTAGACAGTTGCATCAAAGGAATCAAAACACTCCATATACAATACCTTGGGATGTCAACTTTTCAAATATATGCACGTTCATGGCAAAAAAAAAATTTGGTATATGTAAACACGCCCCCAAAAAGAAGATAGGCAAAGAAGCTATGTCAAATGTGCAAAATACGTGTCAGATGTTTGGCATTACACCCCCCAAGCAGCCCAACAAACCTATGCATAGGTGGTATCACTGTACCCAGGAGATGTTGCTGAACACATATTGGAATGTTCTTTGTCACTAAAACATAACAGGAACTGTGAATCAAGCCTAAAGTACAATGTGAGAGAAAAATAACACAAACTAGAAAAGCTACAATTTCTGGGGAAATTGTGTGAAGTGTTCTTGCCTCCACCAGTAGTCTACAACTGGAGTGGGCGGAGTAAGTGTTATTTATTTATATAGCACATTTAATTGCAACGCTGATGCCCAAAGTGCTTCACAGTTACATTAAAACATACATTTATAAAAACATTAGCAGGTGTACAAAAGGCCCTGTCTATGACATCACTTGCTGCTGCAGCCTGGCACAGGTCAGAGTATTTTGGCGGTTGCCATTTTCAAATGGTCGTATTTTAAAAACTATAAATCCTACAGCAAATTGCTTTATATTGTGAGAATCACAAGACCCAGACCTACATTTTGATGCATAGTATGTCTCTGAAATATTAAACATGAAGGCACAGTAGCAGTTTAGAAATTGCCCTTCAAATTTTAGCTGGCTAGAGTGGCGTTTCAATGAATGTCAATGGACGGTGTGAGTTGCAAACAAATGGTCATATTGTGAAAACGATCAGGACTATGGCTTTTAGTGGCAGCAGGGATAGCTGAACGTTTTGATATAAGATTTGTGTAGGTGGGCTTGAAAATGAGGGAGTAGTGGCAGTTTAGAAATCATGTCCTGATTTTTCTGCTTTTGCCAGCTCCCTCTCTAGTTTTGAACATTTTGCCATTCATTCCTATGGGACCAATTTCGCCACAAGAACGACGATATTCCGTGAACCATTCGGCGAAACGTTCCACAAAGTAATAGCACACCAATCGGGAACAATCCGCACGTTTCGTTATATTACGGTCTATGTAGTGTAAAAACTGTGGGAGGAGTTAGGGTGGTAAATCTGGCTATATTAAGAATAATAATAATATATATGTGAGATAACAATAAGTGGTCTTGCTATGCAAGAACACATAATAATAATAATAATAATAATAATAATCAGAAGAAGAAGAAGAAGAATATATATGTGAGATAACATTACGTGGTCTTGCCATGCAAGAACACTTAATAATAATAATAATATATGTGAGATAACATTAAGTGGTCTTGCTATGCAAGAACACTTAAAGGACCACTATAGTGGCAGGAAAACATATTTGTTTGTCCCCCTCCCGCCCGGCTCTGGAAAGGGGAAAAGGGTTAAAACTTACCTTTTTCCAGCGCTGGGCGGTGAGCTCTCCTCCTCCGATCCGCCCCGTCGACTGAATGCGCACGCGCGGCAAGATCTGCGCGCGCATTCAGCCGGTCGCTTGCGTGCTCTCACTGTGATTTTTACAGTGAGAATCACGCAAGCGCCTCTAGCGGCTGTCAATGAGACAGCCACTAGAGGATTTGGGGGAAGGCTTAACCCATTGATAAACATAGCAGTTTCTCTGAAACTGCTATGTTTATAAAACAATGGGTTAACCCTAACTGGACCAGGCACCCAGACCA
This sequence comes from Pelobates cultripes, assembly GCA_933207985.1. Lineage (NCBI taxonomy): Eukaryota > Metazoa > Chordata > Amphibia > Anura > Pelobatidae > Pelobates > Pelobates cultripes. The sequence goes on from OW240912.1 coordinate 191,326,218, forward strand.
CTTCATTAAGCTGAAGTGGTCTGGGTGCCTAGAGTGGTCCTTTAAAAAAATAAGGTCTTTTAGCCCCTAGAGAACGTGACACACCTGTACAGGGTTGGTATCACTGTATTCAGGAGATGTTGCTGAACATCTACTGATTGGGGAATTGGGGTGTTCTTTGGTAATAACCCTTAAAGTTCTCAGTACATGTATTCTTAAATTGATATGTGTGTCAAAAAAATCGCCACGTCAATTTTTTTTTAAATTTGGCATAGATTGGTGGTAAAATGGTTGCATGAAAAGAGTCAAAATACCCCAGGTTTAATACCTTAGGTTGTCTTCTTTTAAAAAATATATACATGTGAATGGTTATTCAGGGATTCCTGACAGATATAGTTAATTTTGAAAAAGAATTTTGTGGAAATAGCAAAGTGCTACTTGTACTTATTGCCCTATGACTTGCAAAAATAATAAGAACTTGTTAACATTGGGTATTTCTAAACTCTGGATTTTGGGGGTCAAAGTTAGAAAAAGTGTTCATCATATTTTATATTTTTTTATAGTAAATTATATGATATGATGAAAATAATGGTATCTTTAGAAAGGCCATTTAATAGCAAGAAAAACTCTATCTAATATGTGTGGGTACAGTAAATGAGTAAGAGGAAAATTACAGCTAAACACAAACACCGCAGAACTGTAAAAACAGCCCTGGTCCTTAACGGTAAGAACATTGAAAAACGGTCTGGTCAATAAGGGGTTAATAATAACACCTGTTAGATGTTTGTGGATACAGAATATAAACAGGTGTCTATAGTCTGCCTATAATAGTCATGCTACATCTCCCACTACTAATATCGACCACTTACCATTACCAATATTCCAGAAAGGAACATTTTCTAATTATTTGCCAAAGCAACTTCACCATGAAACTATAAAAATGATTGCTCAAAGTTACATAGTTGCATTGGCTTAAAAGAGACACATGTCCATTAAGTTCAGCCTCCCTTACATTTGTTTTTTGCTGTTAAAGGACCACTCTAGGCACCCAGACCACTTGAGCTTAATGAAGTGGTCTGGGTGCCAGGTCCTTCTAGGGTTAACCCATTTTTTTATAAACATAGCAGTTTCAGAGAAACTGCTATGTTTATGAATGGGTTAAGCCTTCCCCCTAATCCTCTAGTGGCTGTCTCATTGACAGCCACTAGGGCGCTTGCGTGCTTCTCACTGTGATTTTCACAGTGAGAGCACGCAAGCGTCCATAGGAAAGCATTGTAAATGCTTTCCTAGCGACGGCTGAATGCGCGCGCAGCTCTTGCCGCTGCGCATTCAGCCCAGGAGGAGGAACGGAGGAGGAGAGGAGGCAGAGAGCTCCCGCCCAGCTGGAAAAAGGCAAGTTTTACCCCTTTCCCCCTTCCAGAGCCGGGCGGGAGGGGGTCCCTGCGGGTGGGGGCACCCTCAGGGCACTATAGTGCCAGGAAAACGAGTATGTTTTCCTGGCACTATAGTGGTCCTTTAATCCAAAAAAAGGAAGAAGAAAAAAAGTTTGAAGCACTTCCAACTTTGCAACAAACTAGGAAAATAAATCCCTCTTGACCCCAGAATGGCAGTCAGATTAATCCTTGGATCAAGAAGCATTTACCCTACATTGAAAGATTTAATCCTTGAATATTCTATTTTTGCAAGTATGCATCTAGTTACTGTTTAAACATCTGTAAGGACTCTGATAAAACCACTTCTTCACGCAGAGAATTCCATATTCTTATTGTTCTTACTGAAAATAAACCTTTCCTTTGCCTTAGACCAAATCTTCTTTCTTCCAGTCTAAATGCATGACCTCGTGTCCTATGTATAGTCCTGTTTGTGAATAGATTTCCACACAATGATTTGTATTGGCCATGAATATATTTGTATAATGTTATCAAATCCACTCTGAGGCGATGATTTTCTAAACTAAAGAGGTTTACATTTTTTAACCTTTCTTCATTGCTAAAATGTTCCATTCCTTTTATTAATTTTGTTGCCCACCTCTGCACACTTTCTTGTGCCATAATATCATTCTTTAGAACAGGTGCCCAAAATTGCACAGCATATTGAAGGTGTGGTCTTACCAGCGATTTATAAAGAGGCAAAATTATATTCTCATCCCAAGAATTAATGCCCTTTTTCATGCATGATAATACCTTACTGGCCACTGTTAATTGACATTGCACATTGTTGCATAGTTTGTTGTCTCTAACAATTCCTAAGTCATTCTCGTGTATGGTTATCTCTAATTCACTTCCATTAAGGGTATAAGTGCATAACTTTTCATTTTTCTACATTAAATTTCATCTGCCATTTGAGTGGCCAGTCCCCCAGTCTATCTAAATCCCTCTGCAGCAAAGTAATATCTTGCTCACATTGTATTACTTTACAGAGTTTTGTGTCATCTGTAAACACTGAAATATGGCTTTCAATACTTTTTTCAAGATCATTTATAAACATGTTAGATAGAAGGGGTCCCAAAAGGGAACACTGAGGGACAACACTTGCCACCTCTGTCCAGCTTGAAAATGACAACTCTCTGTACTCTATTTTTAAGCCAATGAACAAACATTTTCATCTAGACTGATTTCTTTGAGTTTGAACACTAATCTATTGTGTGGAACTGTATCAAATGCCCTGACAAAATCCAAACAGATCACATCTACTGCAACACCCTGATCTATACTTCTACTTAGTTCTTCAAAGAATGCAATCAAGTTAGTTTGACATGACCTGTGCTTCATAAAACCATGCTAATTTTTGCTGATAACATGTTCCTCTCAAGGAATTCTTGAATATTATCCCTTAATAACCTTTCAAATACTTTCCCAGCCACAGAAGTACTTTCCCAGCCACAGAAGTTAAGCTCACAGGTCTTTATTTCCCAGGCAATGATTTTAAACCCTCTTTGAATATAGGAACCACGTCCTCCTTCCTCCAATTCTCCGGAACACTTCCTGAAAGAAAAGAATCTTGAAAGATTAAAAACAGAGGTTCACTTATTTCCACACTTAGTTCCTTAAGTACTCATGGATGAATACCGCCAGGCCCTGGAGCATTGTTTATATAAATTTTCTTTAATAGCGTTTATCATCTCCTGTTAATCTCTATGGGAGACATAGAGGCTTATGGCAGAAGCTAATTACCAGGTTAAAGGGACACTCCAATCCTTTAACTACATGCCTCTGCAGGAATAATTTATAAACATTTCTCTTGAAACCAGCAGTTTTTTTTTTTCAGTTAGTAAAATCTTAAGCTGACACTGTGATAAGGTTTCCTACCTTACTCACTTTGTACTATAATTGTTTCAATGCTTTTCTATGAGAAGCACTGGTGGCATGTCCCAATGCTTCTGATTAGACTCAAGCAATTACTAATGATGTCACAAAAAGTTGCCTTAAGCTGCTAACTCTAGTGAGAGCTAAGAAATACTCCAATTTTGTAAAGTTTTAATGTTCCATTAGCTATTGTGTTTTGCTGTATAGAAACAGCCTGTAATAGTTAATTTTAGTGAAAAGCATTTTACTAATTATGTACTTGTTGGTAACAAAAATTAGAAACTAGCCTATAGATAAATCTAATTTAATTAATGCACAATGATAATGGAATCACAAAGTCACCCAGATAGTTGCACCAAATGATCGTAGAGTATAATATGAGTCATTAACAGATATTTGCAATTGGTTTCCAAGGATTTGGGAATTATTATAGACAGCAGTTGCTAATGCCAGTATGATATTGTCTTTCATAAAAAAGGGCATTTATTCTTGTGATAAAAAATAACTATGCCTCTTTATCAGTCACAGGTAAGAAAAGGTAAGTGCTTTGAAATCCTTCTAAAGAAAGATATTATAGCACTAGAAAAATTGAAGAGGTGGGCTAGAGAATTAATAAGGAATGGAAATTTTTGAAAGGATAACAAATTTAAATCTGTTTAGCTTGGGAAATGGTGCTTCAGAGGGAATATAAAAGCATTGTATAAGTATATTTGGTACCAATACAAACCATTGAAAACCAACAAAAAATGAAAAAACATTGCTTCTAAAGCAATACAAAATAGGAACAATGAGCTGAACAGACACTCCAGAGTTGTCTACTTACCATATATACTATATACTTAATGTATGTAAAGTGTAAGAACTTCAGCAAGTCAAACCCTCCTCACTACCGTAGGCAGATGTGTGAGGATAACTGCAGAAAGCCAGGTGAATGTAGCAATTAGGGGTGGGCCGGGCTGGGGGGCATTTGCCAACAGGTCACCCAAATTTCTAGACATACTAGAAAGTTTGTCAGTATTGCCAGTATATTTTGCGACTGGCAGCCAACCAGCCACTTTTGCAAGGAGAGGGAAGCAGCATGGTGGCTGGGTACTGTGTATATTCACTGTCTACATCCAGTCTGCCTTCCTCTCTTGCACCCTGTGTGTTTCGAGAAGTAGGTGGACATGAGTTACATGACCCACGAGCTCTGAATTCTCCAAATGTGCAGAGATTGCGAGAGGCAGGCACAGACAGACAGGATGTCTGTGCACATACACAATGTACAGGCACCACACCAAAGGTGTCACAGAGAGGTTGGTGGAAGAGAGATGACATTGAAAGGTTTTTGGGGGGCACAGATGGCACTGACAGGCTTTTTGGAGGCACATATGGGTCATTGGCATTTTATGTATTTACTACCAAACTTAATACCAAACTTTGCATGTACTGCTTATTGACATGATATACCAAGTTTATGCATTTAATGATCTTTGGTATGATATACAAGATTTATGCATGAACTGCTCTTTATCATGATATGCAAGGTTTATACATTTACTGCTCATTGGCATGATATAAAAAGTTAATGCAGTTAATGTTCATTGGCATGCTATACTTAGTTTATGTTTTTACTGCTCTTTGGCATGATCTATTTATGTGTTTTTTTTTTTACTGCTAACAGGCAGGATATACCAAGTTTATGCATGTATTTACTGCTCAATGGCTTGATGTACAGGGTTTCTGCATTTAATGAATTGCTAGCATCCCCTTGCTGTAAAACTCAAAACTCCATTAACTAAATGCTTGCCTGGCTGGAAAGATCTGCCTTATTGATTAGTGATGTCCAAGTGTCAAGTGGGCAAGGCAATTGCTCCCCGGGTTTTTCACATCTAAACGTCCAGGTGCATAGCACTTTAATTCTTTCTATTCAATTATCTTGTATGTCTATCAACACATCTATTTTGTTTGTATACTTGTGTCCATCGCTGATCTTAATGGGTTGATTGGTAAAAATCGCACTATGGGCCAGCTCTCCCCAGAGATGTGTGTTCGTGTTTTATTAAAGATGAAAATGAAGATAAAAATATAAGAAATACAACAGGAGACCATGTATAAATAGCCAAACTATAAGTCCATGCGAGGAAATAAACAATATGTATGGTCATAGTTAGGAGAAAAGCAGGGTGTTTTAGATAGACGCTAAGCCCCATGTGACTAATATGCAAATCTTGCCTCTAAGTGCCTCCAATGACGCGTTTCACACATGATGCTTCTTCAGATTGGCGATGCTTTCAGATCCCTCCTAAAGATGTACCCAGATGGAAGGGCATCTCACTCTGAAAAAAGTTAGGCCTGCAAACACAAATCCCTCCCTGCTCCACAAGCTAGTAATTGGCTGAAGCAAGATCAAATAGCTCGTCAATATCATGCAAAAGAAAAAGCAGTGGGAATCTGTTTATAAACAACTGAAGTAAGAAAAAAGTATTAATAAGCAATAAATAAATATACATTAAACACCCCCTCCCCCCAAAAAAACAACCCCAAAAAATAAGACATACTAGAGTAGTACAAAATACAAATCACAAAGGGTAAGAGATACACAAAGATATCCTGCCATAAATATTACAAAAAAACTAAAGGGACAAACTTTCATGTTCACATCAACACTATATCCCAGTCCATTACAAACCATTGTCTTGAAATCAATTCATATAGAAGACTACACATAAGACACAAGGTCACATATATAGACTGGAAGAAAGGAGATTTATTCTAAGGCAAAGGAAAGGGTTATTTTAAGTAAGAACAATAAGGATGTGGAATTCTCTGCCTGAAGAGATGTTTGAACAGCAACTGGATGAGTTCAAAGGAGAGCTCTGACTGCCATTCTGGCATTGTGAATGATTTTTTTCCTAGTTTGATGCAAAATTGGAACGCATATTTTTTTACTTCTGTTGGATCAGCTTCAAAAGCAGTTATGTAAAGGCTGAACTTGGTGGACACCTTTTTTTTTTCCAGCCTTTATAACTATGTAACATTTTAACTAAAGATTACTGGTTGACTATATAATTTGTTATTTCTGGGGGAAATAGCTGAAACCTCCCTATATATCTTGTAGAGAGAGACAATTGTCTCTTATAAAGAGAATCAATAGTCTCTCTCTATTAATACATACAAATAAAAAATGTAGGGTGTCCTGATGCTCCAATATTACCAAGTAGTAGTCCAAATGGCTGGCCCTTCCCTATACTGCACAGTTGGACACAGTTAAATTAAACAAAATGTGGGCAGATATTGGGCAATTTGGGCAGATAGTCTCTTTCATCAAATCAGGAAATATATCAACTTAAGTCTTATTTCTAGTTGCAGCTAGGATCTTATCTTGCCTCTAAATTAGAAGGGGCAGGTAATAAGTTCAGTAGTAGTATTAGTAATAGGACAGTGAGGACCGGCACAACAGGGAAACTATGAACACTGTCTACCAGGAAAGAGACAATCATGATTTCAAAGCCTGGCAATAATTGTAGTAGTCTTATTAATCCAAATTATAAGGGAGCATGGATAATAAATGGATAATAGCTTGGTACCTTACCTTGTAGTAAGTGCTCAATCAGAAATTCTCAAAAATCTTAAAAATAGTGACAAGCCACCATGCTCAACAATTTCCGTTAATGTCTGCACTCTAGTCTTGATTTCCTTGTCAGAAATATTATGCAAAACAAATTAGTACTAATCTATTTTTGCCCCACAATTATTATTATTATTAATATTTATAAAGCGCCAACAAGTTCTGCAGCGCTGTACAATGGGTGGACTAACAGACACGTATTTGTAACCAGACGAGTTGGACACACAGGAACAGAGGGATTGAGGGCCCTCCTCAATGAGCTTACATGCTAGAGGGAGTGGGATATAGTAACAAAAAAAGGTAAGGATATGGTAGAAAAGTATGTTGCTAAGATAGTATTCACTATGGACTAATTGTTGTTTTGATGACAGTATGCTTTCCTAAAGAAGCAAATTTTCAAAGAGTGGAGACTGGGTGAAAGTCTAACAGAGAGGGGAAATGCATTCCATAGGAATGGTGCAGCCCTAGAGAAGTCTTTAAGGTGAGCATCAGTGGTAGGAGTACGAACAGAGGTTAGACGTAGGTCTCCGGCATAGGAGCCTAGATGGGACATATTTGTGCATTAGTGAGAATAAATAGGTTGGAGCAGCATTGTGTAGAGATTTGTTTGCAAGTATAAGGATTTTAAATTGAGTCCTATATCTTACGGGAAGCCAATGTAGGAACTGACGAGGGGGAGGCGTGGGAGGTGCGGGCGGACAGGAAGATGAGCCTCGCCATCGCATTCATTATAGACTGTAATGGGGCAAGATGGGAACACATAAGACCACTGAGAAGCAGATTACAGTAGTCAAGACGAGAAAGGACAGCGACATGTTTTTTGAGATGGAATCGGCAGGATTTGGTGATTGATTGGACACGAGGGGTGAAGGAGAGGCCGGAGTCAAAGAGAACACCTAGGCAGCAAGCATACGAGGTAGAGCGGATTGTAGAGCCATTGACTTGGAGGGAAACAGACAAGGGAGTAGCAACACTTGAGGGAGGTGAGACCAGACGTTCTATTTTGGACAGGTTAAGTTTAAGGAAATGGGCAGCCATCAAGTTGGAAATAGCAGAGAGGCAATCAGAGACACAAGTCAAGAGGGGTGGTGTGAAATCAGGGGAGGACAGATACATTTGCTTGTCATCTGTATAGAAATTATAATGGAAGCCGAAGGAGCTGATGAGTTTACCAAGGGAGGCAGTGTAGTTTGAGAACAATAGCGGACCAAGGACAGACTCTTGGGGAACACCAACAGAGAGGAATTGGGGAGAAGAGACAGAGCCAGAGAATGAAACACTGAAAGAAAGTTGGGAGAGGTAGGAAGAGCACCAGGAGAGAGCTATATCTCGTAGACCAAGATTACGGAGGATGAGTAGAAGCTGTTGATAATCAACAGTGTCAAAAGCAGCAGAAAGGTCTAAGGAGAATTAAGATAGAGTAGTGGCCATGGGATTTTGCAGTTTTAAGTTCAGTGGACACTTTGGTCATAGCTGTTTCAACAGAATGTCGAGCATGGAATCCAGATTGAAACGGGTCAAGCAGAGAGTTGGATTCGAGAAAAGGCTGTCAATCTCACATACACAACTCTCTCAAGGATCTCGGAGGCAAATGGCAGTAGTGAGATAGAGCTGTAGTTGGATGGGGAATTAAGGTCAAGGCTAGGCTTTTTAGAATCGGGTTAATGGTTGCATGTTTGAAGGGTAGAGGAAATGTGCCCGAGGAGAGGAAGAGATTGAAAATTTTAGAGATGGGCAGAGCAAGAGACGGAGACAAAGGGTAGATGAGATATGAGAGAACAGGATCGAGGAAACAGGTGGTGGGGTAGGAGGAATGGAGCAGAGCAGAAACCTCTTCTACTGTAGCAGGTACAAATGAGCATAGGACAGCTGAGGGAGTGTGGTTAGGGTAATGATATCTTTCCTGATTGTAGAGATCGTCTCAGTGAAGTGAGTTTGTGGCAGTCAAGTTGGTAGGAGGAGGCACAACTGGGTAAAGAAGATAGTTAAAAGCATAAAAACGTAGTTTGGGCTTGCAGGTGAGTGTGATTATGAGTGAATTGAAGTAGTTTTCTTTTGAAGAGGAAAGAGCCAGAGGTATCGGGGTAAGCTTGGTGTTCCATGATTGTAATTGGGGGCGCTTGCTGCATTTAAGTAAAGTAGGTGCCATGATGTCTAGTTGAGAGTAGAGAGTGGAGTTGTAGAGAGAGGTTGCAGTGTTGGGGTAGGTAAGGTTTTAGATGGGTGAAAGGAGACTTTGGATGTTGGTGAAGAATTGCTGTAGGTCAAGACAATTGAGGTTTCTGCGAGACTGATGTGGTGAGGGTGGTGTAATTTGGTTATAGGGTATGCCAATGTCAATGGACATCAGATGGTGGTCAGATAGAGGAAATGGAACATTGGAGAGATTAAAGGTGGTACAGAGATTAGTGAAGATGAGGTCAAGCGTATTTCCTGCTGTATAAGTTGCTGAATTAGACGACTGTGTGAGTCCAATGGAGGAGGTTATAGAGAGAAGACGAGAGGCATCAGGGCAGTTGGGGTTGTTGATTGAGATATACCAGCATCTAACTGTTGTTTAGTAGCATGGACACAGTAAGTAATTCCTAGCGCTAGCAGCAACCATTTTTACCAATTGGTCAGTAGTGATTGTGGCAATCAAGGAAATAAGCCCAGATTCATTTACACAAGCCACGGAGTAAGCATGTTGAAACTCAAGAAACATATAACATGTTAAAAATGTTAAATATCATACATAGCAATGCCAACTGGGCTGGAAATACACAGACTGATTACATAGATGTTTATCCTAGGCACAACCAAAAATCATATAATAGGGTGCAAGGTTTCATTATACTTTCTGTAAAGGCTTTCCATTTAGTTAAGTAAAAAACATATCAATAACATTTTCACAGCAGCAGACCTAACACCGAAGATATTTATTTCCAGGACTATCTAAATGTAGAGCAGTTACCAGCTAAGAGAGCATATGGCAAAAGTGGGTGTGATGAGGATTGATCTTTCAGAAATGCTTTCTGTATCATAAGGAAAATAGCTCTTTATTCAAAGGAGGTGAAAGAAAAATATATTGAGAGAGAGAGAGAGAGAGAGAGAGAGAAATTGATGGCTGAGAAGTTTATGAACAGTGTCCATTATGTCAAGATACAAATTACTGCTGAACTGAATGGCCCATCTTAAATGTAAATTTGAAGCTTTTAAGACCATTTTCATTACAGTTCAGTCCTTGTTAGAGATACACTAAAGTCCCGGTGATTCTGATCGCTAGAGAAGGAAATTATTGTGATTGCACTTTTGATCGCAGATTGCAAGGATCAAAGGCCATATTTCCATTATTTCCAATTTGCTTAGAGCTTAAATAAATATAATCGAAATTTCTGGAGGCAAACAGGAGAGAGACAGGAAAAGAAAGAGAGAGAGAAACTGATTTGGGAGGGGGGAAATGACAGAGAAATCCTGACTTTCTCTAAAGAAGGAGTTATGACTCATAAAGAAAAATCAATGGCTTTAATGGAGTGATACTGAGTTTTTTAAAATGACATACAGCGATGTACTTGAAGATCTGTAATTAAACTAATGTGCTTTTAAAGGCTGGCATCTGATTGGACGTATCATTTTCTTTTGAAAAGATGAGGTTAACGGCCTGCGTCTGACTGTACTGCTTGTTTTATTGCTTGAAACAGAATTAACCCTTTGCAATAGGTAAGGTGATTTTTCTCTACTAGTTAATAGTTGGATGTTAATAGTAAAACAGCGCTGATCAATTACTTTTTTTTCATGGTTCATTTAATTTTCAGAAATTCAGGAATGGAAAGCAGATACGGAAGGAAATTGCCTTTTAGTGTAGGAATGACTGAATGGTAATCTCTCAGCTACTGTAGTATAAAAACCCCCAGGATGCTTTGCTAGTCTCATCATTCTATGACTGAGGATCTGTAATTCAAATACTCCTGTATTAGCGACAGAGGAAATATAGGTGAAGTAGGTGAATTATAATTATGTTATTGTGTTGGCGTATAGAAAGGTATGGCACATAGTGAGTGGTAGCTTATATGTAACATTTTTAACACGATGCTGTCTTTTGGATTAACAACATTATTCATTAAATATAATGAGCTTGTTTAGGACTATATTACATATTGTTATACAGTACAGTTTGTCTTTGTTTTAATATGACTATCTGACAGTTTGCTGTTCTGTTGCAAAGTAAATGTACCCAACGTCTGCTGATGAATTGTTTTTTCAACAATGTAGTATGTGTCAAGGCCAGCTTTTCTGTGTCCCCCTTTTTTCTTTTGCTAATGCTTCTGCTGAGGGTCTGTTATACTAAAGATAGAACTTGAAAAGTAACACTAGAAGGGAAAAGAAGGTACCTCAATATAATGTTTGTGCTTCTTAAGAGATTCCCACTAGTGTTTTGGGACTCCCCTTTTGGGAATTAATAGACATTGGGCAACTTCTACATTATAGCCCAAGCAGTTCTAGAAGAAAACATGGTGATTGGTATTTGAGTAACAATTGCTTATGTAAACTTGAAAATCATATTGTCGTTTGTGTTTTGTGTTAACCACTAAAGTCATAACCATTCCTACAGGAGTTATGGTTCCCAAACAAGTACATGCACATTTTCCTGCCCCCCTATGACGCTCACACCAAAACATTGTACGTGGAGTAAACATTTCTAGAGAAAGAATTAATTAAAATTGTGATGCACAATGAACTCCATAAAAAAAAAAAAAAAACCCCAGAAGATTATGCCTTGTAGAGTATAGGTGGAGGTGGTGGGATGCACGGCCAGATTGGGACAAACATTTAATATAGGTATTTAAAGGCAGATAAGGGTATGTATTTGCACTACCAATGACAGGCATGCCCCTCCAAAGTGAGCTTCTTAGTTTGATACCCCCCTCGGTGTATCCCATATGAAGCTATCACATGGATGAAATATGTGTTTATTTGTACACTGCTAGCAAATTCATTAACACTCTTAAGTTGTATTTGCTGGTGAATTGTCTCTGGTGTCCACAAAATACCCCAGACGATACCAGAGGATAAACACGGGACAGGGTCTATAAAGGGTGTTGTGCATTTGTGACGAGGCTACTCTCGCTTTAAATTTTATGGAGCACATGAAGAGAGAACATTTTAATTAGGTTGAATATAAAATTTATTTCCCACTGAAGAACAGCTGACCCTTTTAGGTCCTATAAACTAGGTGTCTAACAACATGAATTATTCTAACTTTACTATTTTCATGTGATTTCAAATTAGGGATTGACTGTGGGACCAAGGGTGGTACATGGCCTTTTTTTGTTGCTATTATATTAAGGTCCTCCACCTTATCCAACATTCACTCAAACTAGGGTTTTGATATTGTTGGACAATATTATTGCAAGATAGGTAATATAGTATTTTCATCACTTTTTAGGGAAAGACTAATTGAGATGAAGGGAGTATGAGCACAGGACCTATTTTTTTGTATTTGTATGTTCTTTTGTATCACACAGCCATGTTACAATGCTGCCGCTCTTCCCATGTGTTCCCTATTAATGGTTAATAAGTATGTAGGGGTTTAAAAAATACCTCTCTCTGTCTCTTTAGAGATTTTTTTGCCTGAAGCTGAAGCAAGCAAGGTGAATTGTTAGTGTAGGACCCACCTAAGAGGTTTGCCTTGACATAGCAGGTGGGCTTACATCGAATGGCCATTGGAGTGGAACTAAAATCCTCCATTTATCTAAATATGCATAGGAATTTGGAATGGTGCACAAATAACTTTTTTCTGTTTTTTATTGTATGTATTGGGGCTGATGTGTACTATGGTCATTGCTGCCAACTAGGACTAGTGGCAGACTGGACATAGGACTTATTGTTGTGTATTTGTATTTGAGAGTATTTGAGTGTGTTTGTATTTGAGAGGAAGGACCTGGGCTTCGGATAACTCTATGGACTTCATGATAGGCTTCAGAGAAGACCTTAAGATGGCTAAAACATTAATAGTATGTTCCTAATAAATCTGTTACTGAGGGACTTAGTTGGTGCTTGATCCTTTTTATTACTACTGTTATCTGTGATATTGACTTATAACTTAATGGTGATATTCAACTTCCGAAGTAAAATTATATGATTAGTCAAGACAATTGAAATGTCACCAATGAATATCCTTACAGGTTCCCTGCCTCAGCAAAGACACCTATGTCAACATTAGAGAAAATGAAAATATGTTGATGCTATAGTGCAAAGTCATATATTAACGGTAAAAAGGGACACCACAGCTTCATCACAACAGATATATTTTCTAAACCGAAAATCCAAGGTGACAACTAGGCAAAGGGGTTGGAAAAGTCAAGCTTAATTCCTTTAACAAGGCAATTTGGAAAATACTATACATAGCTACTGTACAACACTAGATATTGCTGCAGTAGTAGGAGTCTTGTACTGAAAGGTCGCTGCACCCTGACAGCTGACTTAATGCTTTAAAAAAGGTGATGTAACACTTAAAAGGAACAATCTTTATTGTAATTATGACTATCCACATTTACAAAGTTAAATGAAACCGTAGATTTTTGGTTGGTCTGGAGACACCATGGATTGCAAGACTTCAAAGAATCATCAGCTGACCAGCAAGCAATTGTTGCCTTTTCTGCAAATGAGTACACAACAAAAGCACAGTCATGTCAGGAAGCAATTTGGATATGTCAACTACTTCTAGGCAATCGACTGGACATGCTGAATCCTTGAGAACAATCAAGGATGTATGAAGTTGGCACACAGTGAGAGGATCAATACTAAGATTGAGAACATTGATGTGAGCATCATCTACTCATGGACTTGCAAGAGAAATTAGTTATTGACCTCCAGTATTGCCCATCAAATGAGATGATGGCAGATGCACTCACCAAACCATTGCCAAGAGATCGACTTTGGCAACTACAGAAGAAACTGAACATTCTATAATGATGATAATGCTGTTGAGAAGAGATGTTGAGTTGCAACAGTTCAAGTAAAAAAATGTTTGTTTTACAGCTGCAAAATTAACCTTCAATTGATTGCATTTCAATTTTAAGCAACAACGTCAAGTTGCAGAATCCAGAGCAATCATGTTTAAAATAATAGTTAAAGGGCCACTATAGACACCCACACAGAGAAACTGCTATGTTTATATTAGGATTAATCCAGCCTGAAGTGGTTGTCTCATTGACAGCCGCTAGAGGCGCTTCTGCGCTTCTCACTGTGATTTTCACAGTGAAAAGATGCCAGCGTCCATAGGAAAGCATTAAGAATGCTTTCCTATGGATTGGCTGAATGCGCGCGCGGCTCCTGCCGGGCATGCGCATTCAGCCGATGACGTCGCTGAGGAGGGCGCTGGAGAAAGAGGTAAGTTTAACCCCTTCCTCCCCCTAGAGCCCGGCGGGAGGGGGCCATGAGGGTGGGGGCACCCTCAGGGCACTATAGTGCCAGGAAAACAAGTATGTTTTCCTGGCACTATAGCGGTCCTTTAAAGGGGTTAAATTTCATAAGAATTAAGTGTCTGATGTTAAGGATGTCAATGTATTTCTTACTTTTGATGGGCAAAAAAGTGAAACATCTAAAAATATTAAAACATCTGCAAAATGGATGCCAAACAAAAATCACACTAACCTAATACTTTAGTTCTAACCTTTTACTATTTAAAGATACATTTGCTTTAATTTAAACAAATGCATACCATTAACCTGGTCTTTCTGTAGGCAGCATTTTGAGTTGTCAGTCTTTTTTATTTTGTTTATATAAAGCAAGCTTGCTGTACATACATAGTGGGGACCTCATAAAAACAGGCCGATTATGTCATTTATGTAGCCAGTTTATCAAAAGGGCATGTCAACATGGTGCAAATGCACGCCAGAATGTTCAGGAATTGCCTCTAAATGCCTCTAGTTATGTGCTCACAATTCAGATTACTCAAATTTGTAAATACTACCTCAGATTTGGGTCCGTTGACAAGTATTCCTATAGGTTTCATTCACTAGACTGGAAATTGTAGAGAACAGTCAAGGGAACTTAAAATTTAGGCCTGAATATCTGAGCTGTAAAAATTGTTAAGTTTAAGGATTTTTACAGTTATATTGCCATTAGATCACAGTTCCCATTTTAGTAAATACATTTTATTGGATCCAAGAATACTATTATTTCTAAATTCACATATTTGATCTATGGGGAAGGTAAGGCACCTTTTTCTGCCTCAAATCCGTTTAAAAATCTAGTGCATCCAAAAGACAAGGACCAAAGCAATTTTATTAGCTGTGCATGGGGAGCAGTGGCATTAATAACATGTTCTTGGAGGTGATTAGCATAAATGCAAGAGCGGGTGTATGAAACAGAGCATGTGAGATCCTCAGCTCAAATGCATGTTAGTATATGTCACAGTGACAAACAACGAGTGTCTCTAAAGTACACGCTATTGCATTTATACAAATTAGAAAAGCATTAGTGCATTGAGTTTTACACACAGTGCTCCTTATTTTCTGTGGGATGCAAATGACAAATGGTCACTAGTGATAAAAATGCTGGAAAATGCAATAAACATAGCTAGCATAAAATCACAGAGTAATGGGATGTTTTAATGGTGCTGGTTCAAGAGATTTAAAATAGAATTCTTCACGCCTGTATTATATGGATACAATGATATATATTTCTTATTTTACATATGTATATACATATTCATAGACATTAATATACATAAATATATAAATACAACATACATAGTTGATAAATGTTTCCTGTAAATATATTAATGTGCTGCACATTACTAGCTATAGTATGCTGAATATTAGATATTTTTTTATTATAAATTATAATTTTATAATTTTTATGGCCACTGAGAATCAGATTGAGTGCGAAAAGATTCAGAACTGCAGATATATGGTACCGGATGTAAGACTATGAAGTTTGGACTGTAACTGTGGGTTGATACTAAGCCAATTTTCTTACATTAATGAACAAAGAGTTGGTCTAAGGAATGTCAATATTTTCTCTGTGTGAATGCTATTTTCAAATTACAGAGGAGAATATTTGACTTCTATGATGCTCTGATTTGGACCATAGCATGTTTTTTTCTTGCAGTTCAACAATAACGCCACAAGAGTCATATATACTGTCTAATTTGCAGAGTAGTGTATGGAACTTGGTGGTGGTTGTTGAGGCAAATCTATTTTGGTAGATATATTAATGGGTTGTCTCCCCAGGCTGGAGATTTCTGGTCAGTTTCTACTAGCAGACACACTGGTTAAAGATCTCGGAGACTACTCATCCATGTGACCTACTAGATCTCTTTTATGGTCTGCTCTGCTGGTCGCCAAACAAGAAATGCTTTTGCCTTGGCAACATCATCCATTTGGTCTGACCAGGTTTGGTACCAGTTTATGCAAATTGACTGCCATCACAAAACAAAAAGGTACCAATAGAATAGGGGGATCTAACTTTTGGGGTTTTTGTGGTAGAGAGGGTATAGCATGAAATAAATACAGCATTCTCTAGCAATGGCAGCTGATGAAGGAGGTTTTGCTTAAAATACAAAGAGCTAAAAAGAAAAGATAGACAATGGGAACCTTTTAAAGGATTACAAAAATTAGGATTTGCATTGGGGCTCTTTGCGAAAGTACACACCTTGTCATTTAGTATACCAGACTCTAAAGTCAATGCAAAATACATTTTATTTCCCCATGGTTTTTAAAATGCTTGCTTTCTATTTATCTAGTCATAATGAAATAATTTGTCATTATTGTTAGTCTATTAAAATATTGACAACCAAACATATAATTTCAGAATATCATTTTTATGTTAATCAACAACATTCTACCATTTTATTGCACAAAGCTAAACTAGTTAAACTAGTAGTTAATTTAGTAAATGAAAATGTGTCAATACTAGTTGGGTTTACTCGTTTCCTTATATTTTTATTAGATCTCCTATTCTCCTCCGCAGACTTAATAAATTACAGTAATTTATATTGTATCTAATACCTCTAGCTTATAGTCTTTTATAGTAGTATTGCTATACCCAAATTGTCATTCATTTGTTTTGTATTACTGCACCCCCCTCCGCTCCCCACGTAATGCCATATGGCATTAACCACTCTACATAAGCTAATGTTTTTAGCGTGGACTGTTTCTTGACATATCAGAGGCAAAGAACAAGTTAAGCAAACTTTCAGCATTTGTCAACACAGAAAATTGGCAAGATCCAAGACGTAGCTGGCAGATGCTGATCACGGCATAAACCACATTAATAGAAAGATTGTGGAAAAATATTTGAAATGCGTGTGGGTGAGAGCAGTGAGGAGGTGAGAGAAAATTATGCGAATTAAAAAAAAAACGAATTTTTTTATAAAAGAGGTTGTAGTGATATTTATGACATACTGTATCATTTTCAGATAGATGGTCAGGTTAGAAATTGTCATAGTATGGGAGGTGTATGCAGAAGCCCCCTATCCATCTGTTACTTGTAGTATTATTTGGTCCCTTCATTTCTCTATTCTACGCTTACCTAATTTCCAGGTGCAATTAAAGTCTTAACAAGCGTTGTTCGTATTCACTGTTTAAGGCATACGCTTGAAGGGGAATAAGATGATGTCATTGATTAAAACACTAAAGATCAAGTATAACCCTTTTTCATGTGAAGCTCAATTTTCTTTTAAAAATATATGAAATATTTTGCAATTCACAAAACAATCCAGTTCAGTCCAGGCACAGGCAAGGCACAAATTTAATTGGAGGAGAAAAAAATATTTCTGTTTCTCTTCCTCTTTTCTCTCTTCATGTTGCCAAGCATGTGCACAGAGCACAGTGTATAACAATGATCGACATGGAGATAAGATAGAGACACTTGATTCAAGGAAAGAGGCAAATACACATATTTGTTAACAATAGGGAATATGTAAATATGACAAAAATATTACATTTTCATATAATTATCTGGGCTATAAGGAGGTCAGGGAGTCCCAAATATGCTTTATCTTACTTATTTCATGACTGAATAAACCTATATAGGGTTACAGAGCTACCATGTTCGGAGGTGCCCTGAAGTATGTGTAATGCATATTCTGTAGGATTCTTCATTGCCTAATTACTTAATCTTATACGCCTTCTTCTGAATTCCACATATTACAGGGCTACCCTTATCATGTGCTGCCCATCAATATGTATACTTGAAAGTGTCCATGAAAACATGTTGGCTATGGTAACCCTACCTATACTAAATGCATATGAAACTGATCTTGCCCACAATGGTGTGTGTGTATGCTTTATCCAGGATAGTTTTAGCTAGGAGAATATCTAAAAAAAATAGCTTAATTTGATATAAAAAGCAAATTTAACATATTACTGCCAAATAGTCAGCAAAGTGCAATACATTAGTTTAACCCTTCTATAGTTTTTATTTGAGTAGATTTCTTTCAATGAGTCATCAAAATTTCCCCTTTGAATGTCAGATCACTGAAATATGTAGAAAGGTCCTACAGGCTGTAATTAAGACTGGAGAATGTTGGCTGAAGGATTCCATATCTGATGGGTATATATATATGTTTTGAAATATATCAATGAATGGAAATTGGATAGTAAAAGAAGGACATGAATTAAATGAGAGTCTACGTTAGTAAAACTAGTAGATATGTGGATGGAAAGCCACTTGACTGAAATGTTGCAAGAAAAAATCCTATAAAACACTACATACCTTCAAAACACATAAATGATCAATTAAGATTGAGCACACTAACATAAAATGGAAAATGTACCCATACTTACCGATATTTTTTAATTTCCCGATACTTGGCCATGGCAGGACTACTCCTGGGCTATTTCTGCCCACCACTCCCATTGGACAGAAATAATATATATTTTTCTTAAAT
The DNA here is from genome assembly GCA_933207985.1 of Pelobates cultripes. Classification (NCBI taxonomy): domain Eukaryota; kingdom Metazoa; phylum Chordata; class Amphibia; order Anura; family Pelobatidae; genus Pelobates; species Pelobates cultripes. The sequence continues at coordinate 191,344,990 of OW240912.1, forward strand.
ACCTCCCCTTTAGGCCCTAGTTTGTAAAAAGCCAAACAATTCGGGAAAGGAAAATATTTGTATGAGTAAAATTTTCATTTTCCTGGCCATGGCCATGGCAGAACTTCTCCTGGGATATGCCCAAGCTAAACAAACTTGAAAAAAAAAAAAGAAACCAACATATTATTGCTGGGAAAAAAACCTTTTATTACATTGTTCATCCAATTCATGAAGCAGAAAGGACTACTGTAATCAATGTGTATTTTTGAGAGGACCTAACATCCAGTTGGTAATGTCGAATAAAGGTATTCTGCGAGCATATGTAGCTGCCCTACAGATCTGGTCAGAAGGAATATGTGTAACAGCTACCCATGAAGTGGCAAGGGCCCAGGTAAAATGAGCTTTTAGTTCTCTGGGGACCAGGGTTTCCTTACCCTCAAAAGCTGTATTCACAGATGCCCTCTCGACTTTATTCTGACTACTTTGGACAATAAAGAGTCTCTGAGATTTCCTCCAGCCTGTAGTTCTGTTTAGATAGACTGACAGGCACCATATGATGAAGATTTCTTTCATCCTCTGAAGAAGGGGAAGTGTAGAAGTCCGGTGATACTATAACCTGATTCAGATTGAAGGATAACATAACCTTTGGCCTAAATTCAGGTACTGTCCTAAGGACAACTTTGTCCTGAAAAAAGGATGTATATCAGTGGTATGCAGAAAGAGCTCCTAGCTCTGAAACTTTATGTCCAGAAGTGAGGGCTAATAGCAACACTGATTTTAGAGTCAATAACATTTTTTGAATCACCTGCAGAGACTCTAAGATCCCAAGGAGGGGAAACTGATTTTAAAGGAGGTTGCCAAGAGAAACGCTGCCACGTCTGAATGCCTATCTGAAGTTGGAAAGGGCTTACAGGGCAGAGACTTGTACATCAAGGGTCTCTTATCTAGGCCTTCTGGAAGAAAATTCAACAATTCTGCTGTTGAGAAAGACACTATGGAAACCCTGTATCTGACTGCCCAGTTTGTGAACACATACCAGATTATGTAATATACAGCAGAAGTATTCATCCTCATAGCCTTCAACAGGGTAGAAATGACTGCCTCTGAGAGACCTTTCTCCTCTAGCTGTCCCCTACTAATTCCAGACTTCACTTGGAGAGTCTTGGGGGCTGGATGGAACAGGGGTCCTTGAGACAGAAGGTCTGGCTTGGCTGGGAGAGGGATATGATCTTCTACTGAGTGGCTCCATAGAAGAGGAAACCAATATCTCCTCGGCCAGAATGGTATTACAAGAAATAATTCCACTCGTTCCCTCTGTTGAGCAGCCTGAAGATCAGGGCAATGGAAGGAAGACATAGCCCTTCTTGAAGTTCTATGCACAAGTGAGAGAATCCCATCCCTTCGCTTGAGGGGGAGGATATCTTTTGAAAGGAACCTGTTGACTTGTTTGTTGCTGAATGGTGCCATGATGCCCACTTCTGCAAACCCCCATTTCTTTACAATCCTATGGAATGCCTATTTGTCCAGACACCACTCCCTTTGCAGTATTTGCTGTCTGCTGAGGAAGTCTGCTCGTATGTTGGAGGACCCTGGGAGATGAACTGCTGACAGACGTTGGAGCCCAATTCACCAGGGTGAGCATAATTCTCATCATCTTTGTACTACGAGCACCACCTTGATGGTTAATGTAAGCTATCACTGAAGTATTGTCCACCTGAAGTTTCACCGAACAATCTTGTACTTGACTCTGCAGGCATTGAAGGGTTTTGAAAACTGCATTAACAGTATATTAGAAGAACTCTCCTTCATGGTAGCTGACCAATTCCCCTGTACAAATGACTGGTCCAAATGGGCTCCTCATCCTGATAGACAGGTATCTCTTGTTATCACTTTCCATTCCACTTCTCCCAGGGGAATCTGACAAACTGATTCACATATTTTCTCCACCATAATAATGCTTTCTTCACCTTGGTAGAGAGAAAGATGGTTTGTTTGAGAGACGGGTGCCTGAACAGTAGAAAGAAGGATTTCTGAGAGACCCTCGGGTGCTACTGAGCCCATCTTGTCAGGCCTACTGTAGATGACATTGATCCTAATAGGCTCATGAACTTACGGGCTGCAACATAAGTTTAAGGGAGTAATTATGCAATTTTGCTCTTTAGTCGCATTGCTCTGTCCCGGGAAAGACGAACCATTACTTGATACTCAAAAACAGCTCCTAAATACACTATCAGCTGTGAAGGATCCAGGTTGCTCTTCTCCATATTTATGATCCATTCATGATGTTCTAAGATGTTTCTGGTTCTATCTCGATGAGACAACAATGTGGCTTGACTTTTCCCCATCAGAAGAATATCGTCTAACTAGTGATAAATCTGAATACCTATTGTCAGGGTGGTGGTCCGGTGCCCGGGACCAGACACTGTCCAGGCGGTGGTGCAAGGACCGGGACCCAGTACGCCTGATGTTCAGAGTAGGAGTCACAGTGTGGAGGTGGATTAGCAGGGTCTGGTGCAGGGTAACCGCACGCCCCCTGGTGTTGAGCACCAGCGTTTGTGCAGCCACATACCAGAACCCTGATTCAGCTTATGCGTATCCCAGAAAATAGGAGCAGGAAATTAAGCAGATCTCCCAGGAGCTGAATAGGGAGGCTCTGCAGCAGGAATGTATCCAGTACTGAAGCAAGGCAAGACTAGAGATAGGCACCATACATGAAAACAAGACAAAACTAGGAAAACCCAGAACTAGAGAAGGGCAGAAAGCAGAACCCAGAACATGTACACAAGACATGAGGAAAACATGAACATAACATGGGCATGAGTGGACAGGACTGTACATGGACTGGGATTACAAAATAAAACAAGACAAGAGATACAAGGTAAAACAAGAGAAGACATAACTAAGCACTATATATGAAAAGTATGGGGATTTAGTTACATTACATGATCATACATTGCATAAGCCTGCCAACAACACCAATGTACCCCATATCTGGCAGGTCCTACACTGCCTAATGTATGCTAAAACAACCATACTAAACCACAATAGCACTTACCTGCAAGAAAGGGCAGAGATTTGAAACACTGCTGCAGGTCCAGACTGGGGAGAAAAAAAAAAAAAGGAAAACAAACAGGTGTGGCAACATAAAACAAACATTTAAAGGAAACCTGGAGACTGGGAATCCCAGCGATGGATTACAGGAATGAACCCAGAAATCCCAGCAATAAAGAAAACCAGACAAGGACTAGAAAACCAGAAAAACCAAGAAAAACTAAACAAGAATTTAAAAAAGAGTACTGCATACCAGAAGCCATTGCCAGAATGATCCGCAGCTAGGAACAGGATGTGACACCTATTAGGCGAATTTCTGCAAAAAAGAATATTAGCACTTTGGTGAAGACCCTTGGTGCCAAGCTGAGGCCAAAGAAGAATGCCGTAAACTCAAGATGTATATTGTTGAGACAGAATCTTGGATATCTCTGATGTTTTTGCACTATAGGAATGTGGAAATTAGCATCCTTTAGATAAATTAAAATTATCCAATCCCACGGGGATACTACTTTGATGATGAATGTCAATGATTCTATTTTAAATTTTCTCACAAGCAGATAGGTATTTAGAATCAACAGGTCTAGTATTGGTCGCCAGTGCAATAAAAGGCTAGATGCTCATAGACAGTACACATTAACCCTATTTTTGTCAAACCACTTGAAAACATTGTGATAAAAAAAATCAGAAATACTTTATCCATAAACTCATGAGACAGTAACCACTGCTGCAGTAACCTGGAGTGGTTATAGTGCTTAGCATGTCCATTTAAATAGTTATACAGCCCAGGTTTAATTCTTTATAGTTTGGTAGTTAATGGGTTAAACATGATAATTTGTATTATCTCACAAGATCTCAGTAAACATGATGGTTAAACTATTATGGTTAAACATAAATCCTCATTTTTAAAAAATGTTTTAATTGGTTTGTTGGAGAGTTCAGACATTTGTATATTTGCAAGTGTGACCACAATCACTGAATTGCAGCATATCCACCATAATTCTTTGAATTATTCCACATGAAACAAGATATACAGTATATTCATCAAAGTATTAAGGTCTCCATTTAAAAAAACAACCAGCAACCAGGATGTTAATAATGTCTAATCCCTATATAAACACACACACACACACACTTGGGTTTAATCTTATAAATCAATAAATAACCATTGATGCAACCTAATCTTTATAATTTCTGGGGCACTGCAACAATAAAACAAATATGTGAAACAAATGCAGAAGGAAAAAAAAATCTAATTAGAGTGAAAACCTCTCTGCCCCAAAAAATGATTGCTAAAGTTAACTGAAATAAAGTAGAACAGACATTAGCTACTTTAATTGCATTAAAAAATAGCTGACAGTTAGAAAGCATTATTACATATTGATTTCATGCTAACTTAAAAAGGGAATGTGTGTGGCTTTCCTTAAAATTAAGTACCTTTGTAATAATTGCACAAAAAAACCTTTTGTATTAGGGTTAAAAAAAAATTGTATCAAAGAGACATAAAATTAAATAAGAGCAATTCCTTGAGAGATGTAAATATGAAAATGCTATAAAAGCAATTTTTTGGTATTCTATTTTAATGAATCCACATAAGGAATGTTTTCATTTTATTTTTTTATTTTTGCATGCTTGTTATCGTTACTGTGCACTGAAAAGTATTGGCTAAAATAAGGTATAAATTAAACAAATACAATTAATGTGGAAAATAGCAATTTTTTTGTATTGCTCTTGGCTAATTTCACAATGTATTAATCATTTAACGATTGGCTAATAAACCTATTAACTTATCATTATTATGTTAAATTGCACAAATTACATCTAAAAGCTGTCATTTTGCAAATATTCCTTTCACCCAGTTTTACTTGGTAATTTTCACTTGCAAAATAAGAATTAGATTTATTTAGTGTGATGGAGTATAAATACAATCTCGGAGATCAGTACATATACAGACTACGGGCTGGATTCTCTTAGCAGGATAAGGATTTACACTTCTTACTGAATAGCAATTCACCCATAGACTTCAATGGAGGAATTACTATTCAGTAAGCAGAGTAAAGGCTTACTCTACCATGAAAATCAGCCCAATGGACTCCATTCACTAGAGCTTGACTCTATTTTATTTATGTGTTTGCTGAAAAACCAATGTCTGATTTACACTATGTACTATACTAGCACAGCTCCCAGACTGACTTCTTCATGTAAATCCCCACTTTCAGTAAATATTTTTTGTAAGTGTAAGTATTAAATGTGTGCAATACTTTGAAAAACACAATCAAATGAATACGCTTAATTTCTTTTTTCCATTTTTTGTAAAATTTTCAATACACATAAGCATAAATGTTCAAGGTTCACAAATGAGCATAAGATATTACATTAACAAAGCCAGGTCTGGCCATCAGGCAAACTGGGCAAATGGGCAACCATTGAAATCACAGAATCTCCATTTAAATACTGCCGGGAGCAGTATGCAGCGAACTATTCCCAGCCGTGATCAGAGCTTTACCACGGCAAAGCTCTCATACTTTTCCAAAGCCCACATGAAGCAGCATCACTGGTAGTGCAGATCACCCTACAGGACAACCATTGTTTCCCCCACTCTGGTCTAAGGTAAGCCAAAGGGAGGAGGGACCTAACTAATTAATATGATTATATTTATTATTGTATTTTAAGCCCCTATACCCACAGCCATACTTACAGCTCTTATATACCCACAGCACAGACCCTTAGCTCTACACAATGCCACACCCTATCCTCCACAGTGCAGCACCTTACCCCCACCGTAAAGCCCCTTACCACCAATGCAGGCCCTACCACCCCACAGTGCAGCCCCTATCCACCACAGACATAGTATAGCTCCAATCACCCCAACACCACACAGTGCAGATCCTATTCCTGCACACAGTACAACTTCTATGTCCCCCAACATTACAGCACCTATCGCCCACAGATACAGTAAAGCTCACAACCAACAGACACATTGTAGCCCCTCATTATGGTCCCTATCACCAGTGGTTTATTCTGGATTTGTGCTGCCCTAGGCATGACAAAACTCAGGCACTCCCCCCAAAATTTTTTTATCTTCCTGATAGACACACTGATGAATGCACTGTCATACAGTCACTTACAGATACACAGTCATTGTCACACATACTGTTTAACCAACACACACTTTCACTGAATTATACACATTTACAGACATACGCACTTACTCGTTCCCTGCTACACTCACTCACAGTTACACACACACTCACATTCACCGACAGACACACATATACACTAACTGACAGACACGCATTCACTGATAGACACATACAAACTCACTATCAAGACACGCATGCACACTCACTGACAGAAATGCATATACACTTATTGACAGATGCACACTCACTCAGTGTCAGACACACACACACTGGGACACATATACTCACTGACAGGTAGACATTGACAAACACACATATACACACTAAAACTCACTAGCAGACACACACACATTCACTAACAGATACACACTAACACACTTACTAAAAGACACAGACTACACTCACTAACAGACACTCTAACACTCACTAACAGACACACACTAACACTCACTAACAGACACACACACACACTCTCACTAACAGACACACTAACACTCACTAGCAGACACACACTAACACACTCACTAACAGACACACACACACACACTCTCACTAACAGACACACCAGCACTCATTAACAGACACACACTAACACACTCACTAACAGACACACATACTAACACACTCACTAACATACACACACTAACAGACACACACACAAACAGATACACACTTACACTCACTAACAGACAAACTAACAGACACACACACTAACACACCCACAATTTGTTGGAGTGGATTCTTCTATGCCGAGGTCGGAGTGATGTGACCTCAGGGGAAAGTGCTCCCTTGCTGCTCACCATGAGGCGGGTACCCTAACTTTGCCCGCTGGCCAGCTCTTGGGCTCCATCCACACACACAATCCACCATGCACATAACACCACAGGTAGCCTACCCCACACAAATTAAAACCACAATCAACCTCAAAACAGATAGACCGCTACATGCAGTCCTACCACCCCCTGCCCACATACACACACACTTGACCATCTTTCAGAGAGCTCAACCATGGGCATAAGCTGGGATACCAACAGATCTTGTGGATTGTTGTTGCTGCCATCTGGATTGCCAATGCAGAGCATTCCCAAAGGAAGGTGTCAGGATTGGACAGTAAAAGGCCAGTGGTCAGGTCACATCATATTAAGTGTTGGCAGCTCAAGATCTTTGCTCAGGTCCACAAAGTCTCTAAACTAGAAAACTGGTGGGCAATATCTTCTGTATTTGTGATGCTCTAGTTAGGGACTTTAGGGCCCTGCAGTAATTGAGGGGACCAGACGATACATCAGGGAAAAATTGTAGTGAGGCCTGTTGATCGAGAACTTCACCTGTGTCATTTGCCCTGTGCAAATCAGGCAGAAATTGTACATGCGGCAGATCACATCCCAGGGGGCAGCTCAGCATTAGCCTTCCTGTAGTCCTCCTTTGAAAGAAAGTTTTGCAGAAGTGGAATCCAGTCTTGTGAGACCCCTGGTGATACTGTTGTATAAAATCCAACCTGTACCATTAAACTCTCAGATCATCTTGCATCTTCATTAAGTCTTGGCTCATGTTTGGGGGATTGGAGAACTACACTCTGGGGATTGCTATAATCACTATACTCCCCTGAGTATAATCACTTGTAAGAGTTGTTCCTGCTACGTTCTCGGGACTAAGAAAGCTGGATCCTAGTCTTTGGTCCAAGGTGGGTGGAGGACGTCGAGACCCCAACCGAGCTGTGGCGGTTCGGGGGGTTTACGGTGGATATACCAATACGGTGCTTGGCACATGGCATGATATGTTTGTGCTGATATGCTGTATTTAGTTTAAAAAAAAAACTAAAATTGCAGACCCAAGGAAGAAAACCCTCACCTCCTCTTTCCGGCAACATTTGGTCACACCGTACAATCTGGCCTCACAGTCGCCATGTACGACTGTGACCTTTCTAGGCTCCACTCACCTGCTTCTAACTGGGCCACAGTTAGAAGCAGGTGAGTGGAGCCTAGAAAGGGCCACACATACAGACAGTTCCCACTCTGACACCTCCTCTGCTTCCTCCCGCGTGGGCTCTGTGTTATTGCTGGAAGGAGTGATGGGTAGTCACTTCCTCCCATCATGTGATGTCATTACAGGAGGCTTGGTCACGCTGTTAAAGCCTTAAAATCCATACCCATCGGCCACCCAATGGACCCCTTGAACGGCGGCCCCGGTGGTTTGCCGTGCGAGTCGGGGCCGCAAAACATGATGGCGGACACCTGGTCATAGGGGGCCGCAGAGCGGCCGGACCTCCTGGAGTGACGGGCCCGGTCGCAGCTGCGACCCCTGCGACTCCTATATGTACAACACTGGTTATGTCCCAATCATAGCAACAATGTTCTAACGTAAAATGTGAACTTGGAAGTGGTAAGTGGGTGTCCGTGAAGAAGCAGTAAGGGAGAGTTAGCTGGGTGGCTGATGATGTGGATAGAAATAATCCAGTATTTTAATGGGGGACCAGAGGTTGTTGGTTGGATAGAGAGGGATTGTAGTAGGGTGATTAGTTTGGTTATTCTTAGATGATTGTAATGAGAGGCTGTAATGGTTGTTGTGTTTGAACAAATCGGCTAGTTTTAAACTTGTATTAACATCAGATTGTCGGACCACAATGAATTCTCTTGGTCTGAGAAAGCTGTAGAAGGAGAAACAAATAGCTGCTTTGATAACTGAGTTAGCCTGGACATTGAAAGGTGTGACGATACAGACTAATATCGTCTGTGGCTACTTTCATTAACTTGCACAGTTGATCACTATACTAAATGTTATGACCTGGGCTTGGGGTCCCTTTATCCACCAGCATTCACATTAAAGCAGATCTTGGATAGTTACAGCAAGGAAAGAGACAAACAGCAACAACTTTATTTTCAAACAGCAACTGCCAGTCAGATACCTCAGGGGTGGCTCTGCATCTTGTGCCATGTAACACATTAAAGTCTCTTTTTGTCACATATCAACGCTACTTGCTGTATGTGACCCGACCATGATGCACTAAAGATAGCAATATAATTCAAGTATGCGCATGCAAAGTCATGGCAACCCAGGAGGAGCTCGTCAACTAACTGCTGGAAGGTGACAGGAACGTTCTTCATTCCAAACGGCATTATGGAAAACTGGTAAAGCCCAAACGGAGTGATGAATGCAGACTTCTCCTTCGCCTCTTCTTCCAACGGAATTTGCCAATAGCCCCTGGCCAGATCTATCGTAGTCAGGTACTTAGCCCCCGCTAACCTGTCCAGCAACTCATCAATACGGGGCATGGGGTAGGCATCGGTCACCGTTTTCTCGTTCAGTCGATGCAGGAGCGAGTAGTCCTGTCTTTCTTAGGCACCAGCACCACAGGTGATGCCAAGGGACTCTGAGAGGGCTCAATCCCACCCAGGGATAGCATCTCATCTATCTCCTGGCGGATGGACCCTCTCACAGACTCGGGAACTCTATAAGCCGTTTGCCTCAGCGGCGCCTGTCCTGGGGTCAGCGGCGCATGACCAAGCTTCTCTGAGAACAAGTGCCACTTCCAAAACAATTCCTGCATTGAGTTGCTGTGCCTGGTCCTCGGTCAAGTCTTTGCTAACAGCGACAAGGGGCAGTTGGGGGTCTAAGTCAGTCTTGGGGAGTAAGTCAGGTACTACATACTCCTTTCCTGGGTTGTCTCCAGGCAAACAGATCGCCAAGACTCCAGCATCCTGTTCCTAGTACTCCTTCAGCATATTTACATGGATTACATATTGGACTCTTCTACCATGGTCCATAGCAACAACCTAATCTGTGTCACTTAATTTCCTAACAATCGTGTGGGGACCGTGCCAAGCAGTCTGCAACTTATTGGCTGGGAAGGGTACCAGAACAAGGACCTTCTGCCCCGGGACAATCTCCCTGGTCCTAGCCCCTCGATCATACCAAACCGTCTGATTGGTCTGGGCGGCACATAGGTTCTGCTGAACTAAGCCAGTGAGGGCCTCCATCCTCTCCCTAAACTCAAATACATAGGGGACTACTGGTACTTCCTATGGAATGTAATCCCACACCGAGAATTCCCTTAGCAGGTCCAGGGGACCCCGCACCCGCCGACCAAACAGGAGCTGAAATGGAGAAAACCCTGTGGACCCTTGAGGAACCTTGCGATACGCGAACAATAACAAAGGGAGTAACTTCTCCCAATTTGGTTTGCTATCCACGAAGCTCAGGAGCATGGTCTTTAAAGTACCATTGAATCGCTGACTGAGCCCATTGGTCAGCGGGTGGTAAGGAGCAGACCTGAGCTGCTTAACACCACAGTGTTGCCAGAGCTGATGCACCAGCTTCAACATAAATTGCGTGCCCTGGTCGGACAGAATCTCACTAGGTATTCCAAAGTGGGTGAACACAGTCACCAAGGCATCTGCCACAGCGACTGCAGTAATCCAGGACAGAGCCACAGCCTCAGGGTATCTCGTGGCATAGTCCAAAACCATGAGGATGTATCTCCTCCCCGACTTACTGAGGCAAGCCAAGTGTCCCACAATATCTATTGCGACCCTCTGGAAGGGAATCCCCACTATGAACATAGACTGGAGTGGTGCCTTCCCCTGTCCCTTCCCTTTGCCGATCCACTGGCAAGCATCGCAGAAGCTACAAAACTGAGTAACTGTCTGTGAGATGAGTGGCCAGTAGAAAGCGTTAGTCAGCCTGACCCTGGTCTTACTAATTCCCAAGTGGCCCGCCAGAGGGACCTTATGGGCTAGGGTCATCAGCTGGGTTCGGCCGTAAGAAGGGACAACAAGTTGACGGGTCACTTTCCACTCCTGCCCCACCTCCCTCACACCACTCTCCCTGTACAGCAGTCCCCCCTCCCAAAAGATCCTCTCTCCCTGTGATCCTACCTCTCCTGTCTCTGCCCTGTCCCTCATCCCAGCTAAACTAGGGTCCACTAGGGTCTCCTGTCTAAGTACAGCAGGGTCAGTCCAGACAGTCTTAGTCAGATCAGGGGGATTCGGTCTTACCATATCCTTTGCCAGAGTGGGAGTGCCACCTTCGTGTATGGTGGGTTGAGTGGAAGGGTTAACTACCAGTGAGTCATTGTCTTGGATGGCAGCTGCCGACACCCTTGGTACATCCTCAGAGTGGGTGCCAGTGCCGCCCTGTGGTAATGATACCCAAATTACAGGGGTGGGGCGCTTTCTGCGTCTCCTTGGTCGCTGGTGAAGTGGCTGAGTAGTAGCTGTGACGGGGTTACGCAGTCCAGGGGCACCTTGAGCGCGGGTTATGACCTGGACAAAGTAGCTCTCCATGGACTTAACAATAGTCAAGAATGCACTGGTATCCTGCAGTCTTTCTGCAGGGATGCCATTTACCAGCCCATGGTGGCGGTGGTGGCGGTGGTAGCGGCGGCTTAGGTCATATCTGGGCCACTGCATGGTCAGTACCGGCATCACTCCCAGGGACCAATCCGAACAGTCCTGGTACTGGTCCATCTCCGCTTCCTCTGCTGTCCCAACATATCCCTCAGGATACTACTCTCCCACCATCTGGAACAGTGAAGCCTGGTAATTAGGACCACGGGCCCGGGAGGGACAGTCTCTCACAAAATACCCCTGGCACTGGCACCCATGACAAACAGGCTGGTGCTTTGCCTCAGGATTCTTTGTGGGCCTAGTGGTCCCATTGCTCCCTTTCCGGGATGTTGACCCTGGCATTGGCCACCGACCGGTAACACCACTGGGGTACATAGCCTGGTCTGGCTGAGGGACATTCCTGGATTCCACAGTTTGAGCAGGGCCTGCTACCACTGTCCACGGCGTTGACGCAAACACAGGTGCTGTAGGATTCTGTCCCGGAAGAGCAATGCTGGGTACTCAGCGGCTGTAGTGGGCTTCAGGTCCTGGGTCCACTGTCGCACCTACACTGGCAAAAGGTGGTAAAATTGCTCCAGCAGCACCTTACTTCTGGTCCACCATCCCTCATGGGCATCTGTCAACCTCCAGACAAACTATGGTCAGGTGCCTTTTGGAGTCGGCTGGATCTCCCGGAACTTTACCCTGTAGGACTCTGGGGTGATAGAGTACCTGTCCAGTACAGCTCGCTTCACAACCTAGTCGTCCCCCTATTTCTCTTTTGGAATCTGTCACGCTGCCTGCCGAGTTCGCTCCTGCCAGAGAGAGGTATGGGTCGCAAGGGGAATGCCGCTGAATACTCACCCTGTCTCTAGGTGCATAATACTCACCCTGTCTCTAGGTGCATCACGCTGTGGCGGCATTCCCACGTGGTTATGGGAATGCCATCAATCTCTTACCTCCTCCTGCGATGCCTGCTGTCCACTGACAGGCACTCCTCCCATCACACAGTGGCTGGGTCTGTAATTATTAGAGATGCCGGCCGTTGCAAGTAGGAACCTTTTAAAGTTCTTGTTTAACCCACACGAGTACCTAACTTTGGAAATGTGTGTGTTACATCACACACACATGTTCACTGTCACATGCTCCCCTGCAGCCAATCAAGGAGCACCTTAGGCTATTTAAACCTTTTTCCTTCATTTCTCTGTGCCCTCTCATGGTTTCCATTCTGGATATCCGAGAGTGCGTTTCTGCATATTGTTTCTTGTGTATTTTGACCTTGACTTTCTTACTGACTATTTGGATTTCTGTATCCCTTGAACTTTGGCTTGGCTCCTGACTATTCTGACATCTATATTTCTTGACCTTTGGCTTACATACCGTTTACATAATATCTGTATTCTTAAACCTGAACCTGTCTTGTGCTTTTCTTTTTATACATTAAATCCGGCCGTTCTAAGGCCCAGTAATACGTCTTAGGGTTTTCTTTATTTTTACTTAAGTTCTGCATGTTGGGCATATTAGTGTATCCTGACATTACGACAGGGCCATGGACCCTGCAGACTTAGGTAGACAAGTGATGTCTTTCGGGTCGAAGCTTGAGGAACATGATCACAGCATGGATCAGTTCGCCCAGGCTTTTCAGACTTTGCTGGCTCGCACTGCACACCTCCAATCTGAGACACCTCCTACTTCCCAGGCTCCACAGCATGCCACTGTGGCAGTTTCTAGTGGTCAAAAGGCTCTGACTATAAGCCTATCCCCTCTACCTAGATGCAGTGTTGATCACCAGGAGTGTAGGGGTTTTATAAATCAAATTGAATACCACTTTGAAGCATCCCTGGTTCTTTCCCGTCTGATAGGGTGACAATTGGGTATTTAATGAACCAACTACCAGTAAAGCCCTTGCATGGGCCAATCCCTTCTGGGAGAGTGGTAGGACTGTAGCTTAAATTTACATGGAATTCAATTCTGAATTCAAGAGATCATTTGAACCTCTTGGGAAAGTTAAGAATGCAGCCAAGGCGCTAATGCGGATAAAACAGGGCAATAGATCCGATGCGGATTACGCTATAGAATTCCGCACACTAGCGGCTGAGGTAGATTGGACTAATAGTGGGTTGGTTACAGCTTTTTCAGAAGGGCTCTCTGAGGCATTACTAGATGAAACAGCCGCAAAAGACCTAGTAGATTTATTGGAAGACTATATTATCTATATAATGGATATAGATAATCGCCTTAGGGAGAGAGCAAAGACCAAAACACGAACTGTCCGATCCTCTGTTTCTCCAGCTCCTTGTATGACTCCATCTGCTCCTGTAGTTGCTGTTGAGTCTGAACCCATGCAACTGGGAGTGATGAAGCTATCGGAAGCTGAGAAACAGTATCGTAGGGCTGAAGGTTTATGCATGTATTGCGGTAAAAAGGGACATTTACGCCTAAATTGCCCTATATGTCCAGAAAACCTCCGCACCTAAGCACCATTAGAGGACCGGCCTTAGGTGTAATGAAATCGTCCTCTATCATGCCTCACAACAGGTTTCTTCTCTCAGTTATTCTATCTTGGGGTGCTCATAACATTCCTTGTAAGGCTCTTGTCGATTCAGTAGCCGCTGAGAACTTCATAGATAAAAAGTTTGTTAGCAACCTTGTTATCCCTCTGAAGGAGAGATCCACACCTTTGGCCATTGAGGCCATAGATGGTAGACCTCTCCAGACACCTATTATAACCTATGAGACCATTATCCTTATCCAGAGGGATGCTACAAAGAGAGAACATAGCTCTCCAAGTCATTTCTACCCCTTCATGACCTATCAATCTCGGGTTTCCATGGTTGGTGCGGCACAATACAGTCTTGGATTGGGTTAAATGTGAAATTTGTACTTGCTGCAAAGATTAATGTCTTCTCTCTGTCAAACCTATAGGTCGTATTAACGTGCCAACAGCCAACCCATTATCCACAGTAGTTCCCCCACAATATATCATGGTTAAGGAAGTCTTTAATAAAACCAATGCTGAGACATTACCCCCACTGCCAAACCTTGACTGTGCCAAAGACCTCCTGCCAGGTACTATGCCACCCAGAGGTTGGGTGTATCCTTTGTTCCCCCATGAACGTCAAATCATGGAAGACGCTCTTGCCAAGGGTTTCATACATAGATCTTCCTCTCCTGCAGGCGCAGGGTTTTTCTTTCTTTCCAAGAAAGAGGGAGATCTACGACCTTGCCTTCATTATAGAGGTCTTAACAAGATTACTGTAGGAACCGTCTATCCTATTCCCCTCATCACAGAATTATTTGATAGACTTAAAGGGGCCACTGTGTTTACCAAACTTGACCTTAGGAATGCGTACAATCTGGTCAGGATTAAGGAAAATCATGAATGGAAGACCGCATTTAACACAAGGAGTGGGCATTACGAATATCCTCCTCCTTTATGGATGAAGTACATGCTGCCCAAAAACAGGTTTCTGACAGTAAACCCCACAATAAATTGTATGTTCCACCTACAGAGAGAATGGAAGTACTCTCCTTGAATCATGATACCAAGTCCGCTGGCCATCCCAGGATTCGGAAAACCATATCCTCCATTTCTAGACAATTTTGGTGGCCTTCTTTACATACAGATGTTACCGATTATGTTCAGGTATGTACTGTTTGCGCTATGACCAAAACACCTTGTAAACTACATTGTGGTCCCTAACAGCCACTCCCTGTCCCAGAAAAACCTTGCCATGGTCCCACATTGCCATGGACTTCATTGTAGATCTAACACCATTTTAACTGTGGTAGATTGTTTCACGAAAATGGTCCATTTAATTCCTCTCTGTAAACTGCCTACCTCTGCTGAGGTGGCCCAGATCTTTATTAAAGAAATATATAGACTACATGGGTTGCCACAAGTAATCATATCTGATAGAGGTACACAGTTTATATCACGATTTTTGAGGAAGTTTTGTTCTGAACTGGGGATTTCTTTGTCATCATATCACCCCCAGACTAATGGGGCTATGCAAAAGGCTAATTAATCTTTATAGGGCTTCTTGAGATGTTTCATATCACATAACCAAGACAACTGGTATGACCTTCTTCCTTATGCAGAATTCGCTCGTAATAAAACAACGCACGACATAGCATAGCATAGCCCTTTTTTTTGTTACATATGGTAGGCATCCCCTTGTTATTCCTTCTCAGTTTTATGAAACAGGATTACCGGTTCTTGATCACCACCTTAATGATCTTAAGGAAAGGTGGAAGCATGTACAGCGTTCATTGACTTCCTCTCGTCATAAATTCCATACGGACAAACACCGATCTATGGCATCTAGTTATATAGTTGGGGATAAAGTTTGGCTTTCTACTCACAACATCAGATTGAAAGTACCAACTATGAAGTTGGCTCCCAAATTGATTGGCCCATATGTGATCACTAGGAAAATCAATCCTGTGTCATATGCGTTCCCCCCAGCGTTCATCCCCGGCCTTGCGTATTCCTAATGTGTTTCACGAATACTTGCTTAAACCTCTGTTATTTAAACGTTACACCAAGTGCAAGTTTCGTCCTTCTCCTCTGTCTGTTGATGGTCGGGATGAGTATGAGATCCAATCTTTACTAGACTCCAGGTGGTCACAGTGTTTAATTCACTGGAGGGGTTATGGTCCGGAGGAGCTTTCGTGGGTTCCTGCCTCTGACGTGCATGCTGCTAGGCCACTGCGTGCTTTTCATGTCCAGTTTCCCAATAAGCCAGGTCCTTCCGGCCTAGTGGACGGTTTTCGGGGAGGTGGTACTGTCACACCATCCGCCGGGTCTGCTCCAGCCAGAGAGCAGTATGGGTCCGCACATCGCAAGGGGAATGCCGGCAAAAACTCACCCTCTCATTAGGCGCCCGCCGGGTCTACTCCTGCCCGGTAGCGGACTGGGACCTGGCAGGTGTATCTCGTTTTAGTGGCATTCCCACCTGGTAATGGGAATGCCGCCAATCTCTAACCTCCTACTGCGATGCCTCCTGTCCACTGACAGGCACTCCTACCCTCACACAGCAGCTGGGTCTGTAATTATTAGAGACAAAGGTCGCTGCAAGTAGGAACCTTTTAAGGTTCTTGCTTAACCCTATGAGTGTCTAACTTTGGAAACGTGTGTGATATCACACACACACGTTCACTGTCACATGCTCCCCTGAAGCCAATCAAGGAGCACCTTAGGCTATTTAAACCTTTTTCCTTCATTTATCTGTACCCTGTCATGGTTTCCATTCTGGTTATCCGAGAGTGCGTTTCTGCATATTGTTTCTTGTGTATTTGGACCTTGACTTTCTTACTGACTATTACGATCTCTGTATCCCTTGAACTTTGGCTTGGCTCCTGAATATTCTGACTTCTATATTTCTTGACCTTTGGCTTACATACCGTTTACATAATATCTGTATTCTTGACCTCAGCCTGTCTTGTGCTTTTCGGACCTGGACTGCCCGTATGGGTGGGACCAGTCTGATATGCTTCAGATATGTTCTCTCTGTAATGGCACAAGATGAGCTAAAACCAGCTTGAGTTCTGAGCGGGGACCCACCAAAGGGCAGGCTATTCCAGCTGCTGTCCGTTCTCAGAATACTCTTGCGACCCGTTTTTTGCTCTCCATAAGTTTAAAGGGTAATCCAGACGTGGACCCCTTGCTCACGGTGCCTAGAGAGATATCAGCTATGCCTCACTAATGATGCCTAACAAGGCTGCAACGATCGTCTGGGGTTGCTGTATTTCTTGTGCAGAGAGAATTTGCTGGCATTTTGGATCTGGACTGCCTGTATGGGTGGGACCAGTCTGATATGCTTCAGATATGTTCTCTCTGTAATGGCACAAGATGAGCTAAAACCAGCTTGAGTTCTGAGCAGGGACCCACCGAAGGGCAGGCTATTCCAGCTGCTGTCCATTCTCAGAATACTCTTGCAACCCGTTTTTTGCTCTCCATAAGTTTAAAGGGTAATCCAGACGTGGACCCCTTGCTCACGGTGCCTAGAGAGATATCAGCTATGCCTCACTGATGATGCCTAACAAGGCTGAAACGATTGTCTGTGGTTGCTGTGGCTCTCGTGCAGAAAGAACTTGCTGGCATTTCGGATCTGGACTGCCCGTATGGGTGGGACCAGTCTGATATGCTTCAGATATGTTCTCTCTGTAATGGCACAAGATGAGCTAAAACCAGCTTGAGTTCTGAGCGGGGACCCACCGAAGGGCAGGGTATTCCAGCTGCTGTCCTTTATCAGAATACTCTTGCGACCCGTTTTTTGCTCTCCATAAATTTAAAGGGTAATCCAGACGTGGACCCCTTGCTCACTGTGCCTAGAGAGATATCAGCTATGCCAAGTGATTGAGCTCACATTGCCGCTCAAAGTCCTGCAGGAACCCATCTATATCATTCTTCTTATCATCAAACATAGAAAAGCTATCACTGATACTTTGAGATGGGAATCCTCTGTCTGGCTAGATGGGGAGACTATGGCTGTGGTCACATTCACCTGGTGATCACGATCCTCGCGGGCTTGGTCCTCTACTGTGATTGCTAGAAGCTCTCTCTGGCTTACTTGGCCTCCTGTGGCATACCTGTAGTCCTGCATTCTCTTGGCCAGTCTGATTCTCGGGTTGACATCGCAGGAGCGATGCTGGAAGCCTCTGGTTGTGGTTCAGACACTCATTCTGCTGATCAGCCAGGCTGAGTCCCTCAGCAGTGCTCTGAGCTCTGGTGTGCATCTCCGGTCAACTTAAGCTTCTTCAGACCACTGTACTGCAAGTTATCCCACCGCTTGCCACCAGTTTGTGATAGAGACCAATATCTTCCATGGCTACTTCCATTAACTTGCACAGTTGATCACTATGCTAAGTGCTATGACCTGCGCTTGAAGTCCCTTTATCCACCAGCATTCACATTAAAGCAGATCTTGGATAGTTATAGCAAGGAAAGAAACAGCCAGCTTCTTTCTTGCATAGGAAAATAAAGTATTTAAATGCCGGTCCATAGTCAAAAGGCAGCAGGCAGGCAACCAGGCTGCTCCAATGCACAGTAACGAGATTAGTCTCGTCACACATACTGAACTTAAGTATTGAAACATTGGGTATATGCCTTGCCTCTGTATTAATTTAACTAGTATGCTAGTTAAGTATGCTGTTTTGGAATATGGTTACCTTTCACTTTTAAAAAGATATAAAATATAAATAAAGTAAATAAAATAATTGGAGACATATTTAAGTCCTCAGTCCTCGCAGCATAGGAGGTATAAACCCCACCAAGGGATATAATTTCCAGATATAGAAACAAAGCATGATGGTCCAGGAAGATTAAAAATATACTAATTTATTAGAAATATATAAAAGATACAAAAAATACAGCAAAAAAGCACTAACATGTTTCGATTCATTAGAAGAGCTTTAACAAAGTGTTTACAGAGACCTGGACATTTTTAAATAGCAGTGTTAAGACACCTCTAGTGTCTTTAAGCCAAACCGCCGTTTAGTAGACCTTCCCCGGCTGCAGTACAGTCTCCGTTCGCTTACTCTGTGACACACGAACCAAATGCAGGGGAAGCGGCAATCTCCCGATCGAGATCCGTGAACGGCTCCAAACTCCCGAACGGCAATACACGAACTGCTGGTAACCGTCGAACAGCAATATTCCCCAAGCGGCTTTCGTTCCATCCAGCAGTCTCTCAACGTGAAGAAGAAATCCCCCCAATAACGAGACAGAAGCTCCGCATTGAGGGTCATACAGGATCTGGCTTTACTGTGGGCTACCTGCCCGTATTTATGCAGGTCTCCCACCTGGTGGACACTCCCCTAGGGGACCAAATGGGAGACTTAAATGACAGACAGATATGGGGACATTCCAGACACACAGTCACAGATTTTACCCACAGTGCATTATGATTCCCTCCCCTCTGCCCTGGAGTTAATTACCAAGTAACTCAATTAACTCCAGGACAAAGCCAGTCGCCATCTTAGACATAAAATAATAAAAGACATAAAAATATATAACTACATGAAGACCGAACATTTCCCATTCGTATTACATGTCCCCAAATAGCCTGGATCTGAGTGCATATTATTAGCGAATAGCGCTCAGATCCCACACACATAGTTCAATCGCCATGGAGTCAAAGTTCTTACAGTCTTTCGGTATACGAATGACTCCATGGGAAGGCTATCTGGGTTAAGTCTTTTCGTATGCTCTCAATCTCCCGAACGGCCGGTGTTCGCATGCTTTCGTGGAGGCAGCCAGGCGTTCCGTTGTTTCAGCGGTGTTCGGCAGAAAAAGTGTCCGTTTTCAGTTCCATAGAAATAGAGCCAAACACCGCTGGGCGTTCGCTTGATTTAAAATGGCCACTGCCTCGTGGTCGACATACGAACGACGACCACCCTGAATTCGGTTTAATTGAGAAGTGTCTGCGGTTAACCACAACGTTCTAATTGGGATCACTTCGTTAACCAGCAGCACACTCCTCACTTGGGTGGCCGTTCGTTCGGCAGGTTTGTTCAGGATAAAGAGTCATTCGAATGGCTGGGCTATAGAAACCAGCCATTCATACGAACGGGGGACAAACAGACGAATGCAGTAAAAATCCAAGCAGACAGATGGTTCTGTCACAAGCAGTGTATGCACAAAATAAAAAAATAAAAATACCAAGGTTTATTTAAAATAAAAATAAAAGGGAGTACAAACAAAATGGTGCCACGTTACAAATCACATGACTCGCAGGGCTACAGTGGAGGCATAAAATAATGGTGGTTCAAAACAATCTAAGAGCACAGTATCCATTTGAGTCACTTAGTGGGATGATAAAAAGACAAAACCAAGGAGGTTGAGGTTAGGACTCTATCAAATATTCTGTACTCTGCCCTTGGGTTTTTACGTCCAAGGCATGGCTCCAACAAAATGGCCCAGGCATGACACTGAAACAGCATAAAACTAAAAAAGATGGTTACATAGTTACATAGTTACCTAGTTGCATAGCTGAAAAGAGGCTTGCGTGCATCAAGTTAAGCCTTTCTCACATATGTTTTTGCTGTTGATCCAAAAGAAGGCAAAAAACCCAGTCTGAAGCACTTTCAATATTTCAACAAACTAAGAATAAATTCCTTCTTGACCCCAAAATGGCAGTCAGATATCTCCTTGGATCAAGCCGCTATAATCCCACTAATTAGAAATTATATCCCAGGGGGCGAGCATGACCTGCATGGCGGATGGATGCTTTATGAAAGAGCTCTAAACTCAGCCACTGAATTTATTAAGGCTTCATGCCCCTGGGGGCCCTTACTTTTCAGCTGTTTGTGCTTTACTGACACCCTGCCACGACAGGGCTCTTGTGGAACATCTAAAATCTGGCCTACCTTTACAATCTACAGAGGATGCAGTGAGGGCTGGTGTGGATGCCAGACGGGAGAGTCGGCAACTCTCCCGCCTTGCTAGACACTGGACTACTGCTATATCCAACTGCACCCCCCCCTCCGCTCCCCTTTGGACCAGTGGGGGTGATCAAGGTCCTCGCCCTGTAGACCCAACTGCATCCCCCGAGTTTCTGCTGTACTGCTACACAGATGTGAAGCATTACCCAAAATGTCAGATGCTCCATGTCGAGCTGACAGCGAATACGACACAAGCAAACCTCACTTGCACACTCAACAAAATCTTTGCGGATTTCTTGGAAAAGTTGAACCGCCGACTGCAACAGCCTGTGCAGTGGGAGAGGAGTGATCATACACCCTGAAGTCTACCATCCCGGGATTAAGTGGAAGACACCATCTCTGGCTCAGTGGAAGGCCTGTGCCTCGGTGGCAACAGCGCGTGGCCTACTAGGAAGCCGAAAGTCTTGCAGACCTGACCCTACCTTACAGGGCTGCCACCAGAAATTTTGGGGCCCCTGACACAGCCCACCATCTGGGCCCCCGGGGCCACCCCCCAAGTCAATCCACATGACCTGCCCCAAGTCTGCCCACATGACATGCCCCCACTTTGTGTAGTGGACAGAGTGTGTGTGTATAGTGGATGTATTTTGTGTATAGTGGATGTATTGTGTGTATAGTGAATGCAGTGTGTGTGTTTGTGTACTGGATGTAGTGTGTGTGTGTGTGTGTATAGTGAATGCAGATTGTGTGTTTGTGTAGTGGATGTAGTGTGTGTGTATAGTGAATACAGTGTGTCTGTGTAGTGGATATAGTGTGTGTGTATAGTAAATGCAGTGTGTGTGTTTGTGTAGTGGAAGTAGTGTGTATATAGTGACTGCAGAGTGTATGTGTAGTGGATGTAGTGTGTGTATAGTGAATGCAGAGTGTGTGTTTGTAGTGGATGCTGTGTGTGTGTGTGTAGTGGATGATGTGTGTAGTGGATGCAGTTTATGTGTTTATGTGGTTTATGGTGTGTTTATGTGGTGGATGATGTGTATGGTTGTGTAGAGGATGATGTGTATGGTCGTGTAGTGGATGATGTGTGTGGTTGTGTAGTGGATGATGTGTATGGTTGTGTAGAGGATGATGTGTATGGTTGTGTAGAGGATGATGTGTATGGTCGTGTAGTGGATGATGTGTATGGTCGTGTAGTGGATGATGTGTATGGTTGTGTAGTGGATGCAGTTTGTCTGTTTGATGTATGTGTGTGGTGGATGTGTGACAAATGCTGCTGGGAGGCATTTTTTTTTATGTAGAATTTTTTGTAATTAAAAAAAAAAAAAAAGATGTATTCCCCCCTCCCTGCCTCTTATCTGTAGTCAGGGAGGGGGGACACTGGATTCCCTGGTGGTCCGGTGGCTCCGCGTGTTGGGCCAGCAAGGAGGAGCCCAGCAGACTCCCTCCATGGTCTCCCTCCTGCAGCCAGGAGGCGAGCCCAGCATGCATTGCGTGCCGTGGAGCGTTGTCATGACAACCCGCGGCAACGCTTTACTGCTGTGGCTCGCGAGAGTGCTGGAGGGGAAGGTAAGTATATCCTGGGCCCGCAGAGGCATATATACATAGCGGTACTCTCTCTATATATATATGCAGATTGAAGGGCTTGGGGCCCGGGCATGCAGAGGATTACCTGTGCAGTCCGGGCCCCCCAGGACCGCCGGGCCCGTGACAACCGTCACGGTTGTCACCCCCTGATGGCGGCCCTGCTACCTTAGCCTGGAGGGACTGAACACAACGGGAGCCAACACAGCCATCAATGAGCTTTCTATACTGCAATGTCTGGATGCCGCGCCTGCCAATACTGGGGATGTGGAGCAAGCAGGATGCCAGACCTGATCGGGACTGTCCTTTACCCCTTGAAAGTGTAGGCTGAACTGTGCCTCTTGTGGCTATTGTGCTACTGTGCCAATACTACACATGCTTACACACACAACATCAATAAACATTAATAATTGCTTTTATTTGTGGGTTGCCTTTTCTCTTATTGTTTTCCTCAGTTCCTGTGGATTCTCTAGTCTACATTTAGATGTCTCTGATATCGGCATTTTGATCAGCACTGGGGGTCTCTTGGGTGACACACTTTCTATTGGTCATGCATTCCAGCTCTTCAATGTAGTTCTCTCTTAGTAGTTCTGCACAAACTGAGCTGGAACAGGTCTAAGCTTGTAATATTTTTTCCTACTTAATCCATTCTCAGTTAGCAAGTAACCATAGCATTGTTTATTTCCTTGAATATACCTCTTGCATCTGGGCAGGTTTACTACCTGATTTATAATTATTATTACAAAACAATGTGCTGGATTATCGTTCGCCATGCAATTGTCCTGCTATGTATGTCGCTATGCTTGCATCTGATGTTGTGGCACTACAAGATTGTCTGTATATTCTGAGCACAGCAAAAGAAAAAAAAAAGAGTAAGTGTATCCCTGTATATCATGTTTTTGCAAGTATTTATCCAATTGCTGTTTAAAGATCTGATAAAACCACCTCTTCAGGCAGAGTTACATATCCTTATTGCTCTTACTGTAAAAAAAAATGCCTAAATGCTTGACCTTGTGTCCTATGTATAGCCCTGTTTATGAATAGATTTCCAGACAATGGTTTCTACTAGCCCCGAATATATTTCTATAATTTTATCATATCCCCTCTGTGGCAACGTTTTTTCAAACTAAAGAGATTTAAATTTGTAAACCTTTCTTCATAACTAAAATGTCCATTCCTGTTATCAATTTTGCAGCCCATCTCTTCACTTTTTCTAGTGCCATTATATCCTTGTTTAGAACAGGTGCCAAAATTGCACAGCATATTCAAGGTGTGGTCTTACCAGCGATTTATAAAGATACAAAACTATATTTTCATCCCTAGAATTTCTGCCCCTATTTATACATGATAATACCTTACTGGCCTTAGAAACTGCCGACTGACATTGCATATTGCCAGGGGTCAAGTCCTGGGGAAAAAAGTGTGGGAATTCACACAAGATCCACCTCCCTCCCCCCAAAAAAATTCTATGCTCGTATGCATATATATTTCTCAGAAAATACAGTGCAACATTTATTGTAAAGTGTCAGTTTAACCGTTTAAGGACAGTCCTACATCAACTGTGCTTTAGTACAGAGACACTTTGTTTCTCTTGTGGGAGACCAGGTGTAGTGTAGGCACCCAGCAAAACCTAGGTAAGTTGTCAAACTATGCTAAACCGCTTTGATATCCTACTGTCAGACAGCATCAGGGTACACCTCCCACCACATGCATTACAATGGCATCAACCTGCAGTAACTTCTTTTTTGCTCTAACAATACAGTTTTTTTTATTTATTATTGGCATTTATAAAGTGCCAACATATCTTGCAGTGCTGTACAAGTGTACAGGTGTACCCAATATCATCAGTTGTCTTATTCTGACAGGCTCCACAGCAAAGTTTTTTGGCGTTTGTAGATCCGTTATTAGAATCATACAGTAAAATGTGCACAATGTAACTGCAGCTCTCACAATCCCAAACTCTGACTATATATTTGTTGCGCAAAGATGTATGGTATAAGCAAAGTACTGGCATAGAAAATTAAGGAAATATAACTGGCTTGTTCACTTCCTGCAAGAAAACTAATGGTTGACAACCAAATTATGAAACATAAAAATCCACATTCATGTATTTCACATTGTATAGTATGAGATAGAAATAATGATACAGTCACAACACCATGATTAAAAAAGCACAACTATGATGACAGACAAAAAATTGTCAGTAGCTTATCGATGCGTTTCCGCATTTCATTTTAAAAACTTTCTCAAGACACAAGCGCATTTGGCATGACATTCTTATGGGAAGGATCTGATTTGACTTATTTTTTATTAATTTCAAAGCTGAGATCCAAAAAATAATAATTCCTACGTTAAACATGGCAATCAGCCAACACCACCCCAAGCTCCTTTAATGTAAACTGCCTTATGTTTAGCTTTGTTGTCTTTTGTTCCGATGGTAGATTTTATTTATTTTTTAAAGTGTCTATGTTGATATAAAATAATAGGACATTCTAATTTGGTTATATATTAATATCCCAAAAGTGATAAACAACCATCTGAACATGCTTCAGCAACCACAAAGAGAAAACCTGATATATACTGAAAAATTTGCGGTAATAACACATAAGCGAACTGTTTGTGATTTGTTAACAAGTTTGTCTCCTCTGCGCACTTGTAGGAAGTTGATATACTCACGCGAGGACCAGTGCCATCTTAACAGTGCACTGGGGCCCCTACCCACAACTCACATGCTGAATACACACAAACAGAATGCTGAATACACACATAGACTGCTGAATACACAGACTGTGGTTTCAGCAGTCTGTCTGTGTGTATACTCAGCAGTCTGCATGTGTATTCAGCAGTCTGTGTGTGTGTACTATGTAGTTGGTGTGTGTGTGTGTGTTTGTGTGTGTGTGTATTCAGCAGCCTGTGTGTGATGGGTGCTGTGTGTGTGTGGGGAGGGGTCCTGTATATGTGAGGGGGTGCATTGTGTTTGTGAGTGGTGCTGTGTGTGGGGGGGGAGAAATTTGTTTGTGTGAGGGGTGCATAAGGTTAAGAGAGCATGTGTATGTTTATTATTTTACAAAAAAAATAATAATTAGTAAAAGCTTTGTGTGCCTTCTTCTTACATTTATCCAGGGAGGGGAACACACTGCCAGCCTTGTGCTCTTTACCTGGCAGGTCTTCTGGCTGCAAGCTGTCTGTACTTCTCCCGCGAGGTGAGTGCTGAGTCAGAGCATTGTGATGGCAATGCGCGGCAACGCTCCGATCGGCATTCTGGCGGGAGGAACTTCCTCCAAGCTCCTTCTGTCACAGACAAAGGGCCTCTCGGACCGGTGAAGGAGATCATTGATTTCCTTACCAGCCCGAGAGGGCCCAAAGCAACAGAGCAGGGCCAGCTCTGTCGGCCTCAGCACATGGCATCGCTGTGGGGCCCCTATACTTGTGGGGCACCCGGCAAGTGCCCAGCATGACCATGTGGAAAGATGGCCCTGAGGTCCTGCTGTGGAAAAAGTGCCGGAACACCGTTCCCACACGTTCCTGTAGGACTCGAGCCCTGCATATTGCAGCCTAATTTGTTGTCTATGACAATTCCCAAATCCTTCATGTGTTGTTATCCCTAATACACTACCATTGATGGTGTAAATTGCTTGTGCATTATTTACCCCAAAGTGCATAACTACATTTTTCCACATTAAATTTAATATGCCATTTTGGTGAATAAAAAAAAAAAAGGGTGGTGGGGGGGTGGAGAAGAAAGAGAGATAACGTGCTAAATTCAAGATAGGAATAAAAAAATAAAAATCCAAAAAGATTTGAAATAAAAACACCGGACAATAAAAGTGTTAAAAAGGAATAAGAAAGAAAAAGGTCATCATAATAAAACATTGATATAATACCTTAGAAATAGCAGCAATAAATCAAGAAAAGGTAAAATGCCAAAATCAAGGTTTACCCATCTCATTTATCATCTGCCAAACTTTTTAACCATATTGCCACTTAGCAACGGGAGAGTAATTTTTCCTATGGCACAGTATTTTAAAAGTTTAGGTTCTTTGTTATGAGTTAAAAAGTTTCAAGTGATTGATGAAACCTCTAGAGATGTTTCTATAATTTATTTTTTTTGAGAATTTATTTTTGCTCAGTGAAGACATCTGAGTTGCTGGAATGTCTTCTTAATCAGATACGTTGGCTTTGGGATATTGTCAAGCCAAGGAGCATAATGACAGTTGGGTCGTTAAGAGTTTTGGTGTGAACTTAAAAAATATTTTTTTGTGTTTAGCAACTAAGGGGATTTATCTCATATTTATGAATTTTTGGTAAAAAATAAAACCTGGAATGGAGGGCTAGTGATTTTCTTTACATTGATGGTGTGTGGAAAAGTGAGTTTTTTAGGGGGTTGGTGATCTGTAGAATCTTGTACTTTGTTGTAAGTCATACCTGTCTTTTTTGGGAGGTCTGCTTGAAGATAATAGGTATCTTCACTGTACTTTTTTGTGGTATTATTATAATAAAAAAAATACTTCTTCCTCTGTATGATGAACCAGTGGAATAATCTTGTTTATCTCTAATGTATATTTTATTTATGTGTGTTTGGTTTATATTTCTATTTCTACTTTTTTGATTTTACTTTGTATTGAGATTGAGTTTTATTTGTACTTTTGGCTATCTCCAAAGGGAGATAGTCAATATTTTAGCTGATTGATTTCCATATCTAGATTATTCAGTTGGTGGTTTTGTTTGGTTATCAATATTTTCATAAGCATGAACAAGCAATTTTCTAGTTGTTTATTCCATTCCTTCATAAAATCTTCGTCATCCTCATCGGATGTCAGCATTATAAATAGTCATATTTTTTTTTCCGATGTCACTGGCTTAAAAAGTGATTGCAAGCATTTCAACAAGTCTCATAGTATCTATCACAATGGATTATTGAAATGGTTGATTGTAACATCTATATTGAATTTTTAATATGTGCATTTCTATTACCTGCATGTTGATTTAAGAGGTTGTTGTTATGCAATGTTATCAACAGTTGGAGTAAATGAACTAATACACTACAAGGTCTGCCTTTAATCTGGAATCGTATTCCTCTGGTCCGTATAACACTCTCCATAACCATAAAATCACTGAAGGGTATCCAAGAATATGTGACTAGGATTAAAAAAAATATGTATAAAAGTGTTCAAGTAGAGATTAGAAGGTCTATGAATAAATTGACCAAAAATGGAACAAATTGCAATACAAATGGTGTGCTCCTCGGTAAGCCTGTGCTCCTTAGTCATCCTAAAGAAATTGTAATCTTCCATACATTGTATCAACTCCTATCACCCTCAGAAAAGCTTGGCTGAGAGCAGTAAGGATTGTAACAAAACAGTTAGGAAGCATTGTAGAATTTAAATCAAATGTCCTCTGTATATAAATAATAAGAGGTGAATTGAGAGGGAAACGGGAAACTACCTGGGTTTAAGTAGGTCGATAAAACCCTTCCCATAATTTCAGGCTCATGCCATATATATTTATATTTATATATATTTGTAGTCAGGGCAATTGCCGTAATGGTTAGATAACACATAATTAGCAATAAGCATCTTAGTCAATAGCACTGGTCAGTTGTGGTGTGCCGGAACCGACGATGCAGTAGGCCTGTAATAAAGAGGGCCCACCTTATAGGGTGATGTGAATAAAGGGAGTGATGGGGTCCCTGGCGGTGGGTGGGGGCCCTGAATAAGAATGTGGGGGGGACCTACTGTCCTCACCCCGGCCCCCACCCCTGAGCGGTGGTTGTGGGCCCTAAATAAAAATGGGGGACCTACTGTCCTTCCCCCTAGCCCCTACCCCTACGCGGCGGGTGGGGGCCCTAAAAAACAATAAGGGGGGACCTATTGTCCTGCCCCCCGGCCCCCACCTCTGAGCGGTGGGTGGAGGCCCTATATAAGAATGTGGGTGGGACCTACTGTCCTCCCCCCTGGCCCCCACCCCTGTGCGGTGGGTGGGGGCCCTGAATAACAAAAGGGTGGAACGTCTTCTTTTTTCTAAAATCTTCATTTCTCAGCCCCAAAAAAGGCCAAATAAAAAACCATCATACCCGTCAAACTTAAAATAAAATAAAAAACCTGAGCACAAAAAAAAAAAAACTGACGAAAAAGAAAAAACCCGCCGCTAAAAAAATTAATACAACTTCACCCATGGAGGGCATGGCGCAGACTGAGCTCTGCAGGGCAGGGTAAGGCTTATAAAGTCTTGCCTTGCCCTGCAATTAGGCTAAAAACACAAAAACATTGGTTGGTTTAAGCCAATCAGAGTGCTCTGTGTCATTTTACACAGTGTGGAAAATACAAAAGAACTTTCCCACACTGTGTAAAATGACACAGAGCACTCTGATTGGATGGCTTGAAATCTAAGCAATCAGAGTGCTCTGTGTCATTTTACACAGCTTGGGAAAGTTCTTTGATGGTTTTTTTATTTGGACTTTTTTGGGGCTGAAAAATGAAGATTTTAGAAAAAAGAAGACGTCAAATGGTAAGTTTTATTTATCTTTACAGGTTAGTTATTTTGTTCCCCCCTAACTATTTTTAGGGTGAGGGGGGTAGGTAGGGGATAACTTTTTTTATTTGGGTGGGGGGATGACTAGGGGCTTGGGGACCCTAGTCACCTTGATTGGGGGGGAATTTTCATATAGGTCCCCCTGCCGTGCAAGGGTGGGGGCCATGGGGGAGGACAGTAGGTTCCCCCCACTTTCTTATTTAGGGCTCCCACCCGCCGCGCAGGGGTGGGGGCCAGGGGTGAGGACAGTAGGTCCCCCCCACATTCTTATTTAGGGTCCCCATCCACCTCTCAGTGGTGGGGGCCAGGGGGAGGACAATAGGTCCCCCCTTATTGTTATTTAGGGCCCCCACCCACCGTGCAGGGGTGGGGGCCGGGGCGAGGACAGTAAGTCCCTCCCCCCACAATCTTATTTAGGGCCCCCACCCGCCGCTCAGGCATGGGGGCCGGGGGGAGGACAATAATTCCCCCCCATTATCCTTTAGGTCCCCCACCCGCTGCTCAGGGGTGGGGGCCGGGGGGGAGCTCTAGGTCCCCCCTTCAGTTTAATGTTTTATTTTGTTTGTTTTTTTAACAGTGAGCAGCCACAAAAAATTGTGTTCAAAAGCCCCTTCCACCTGAAGTCTGTGGACAGTTAATGCAATGTTAAACAAAAATCTGCACACCAGTCAAGCCATAAGACTTGCTTTTCACACAGAAATCACAAATTTGCAAAGGATTGGGTGGGCATATGCAAATTAGTTTATCAAAGAATTACATTTTTGCCTAATTCCATTTTAAACATGGATTCCTTTAAAATACATATACCAAAAACAGGTAATTACAATGCAAAAATAAAGAGAAAAACATAGGGCAATATAGCCATGTCTAAAATTTTATTCAAATTGGTAAAATGCACACTCACAAACCCAAATTGATTGAAGACGTATCAAATGCATTGAAAAATATCCTTGTATCAGAATGTCAGCATATATGAGAGAAAATGAAGAAGTGATAGTGCAGAGTTTCTATAACAATATATACCTTTAATAAATATTGCACTTACAAGATAAAAGCAATAAATGGGCATATCACAAAGAGGTAACTCGATGTAGCCAAACAGGAACTCCTTCAGAGATGACGTTGAGCTGATGGGGTCCTTTTAGCAGCAGCAAATGATAAGTTTAAAAAATACAACATAAAAGAAACTCACAAAAACACTAACACTAAAGCCCTACGCGTTTCATTCAAAATTTGAACTTCCTCAGGGTCAAAGAAAATCACAAGACATCTCCTAATTTTCATTTTATTCCGTGAATGTCCGTGGAGCATTTAAATACCAGCACCAGTATATTATAATGACATGTATTAAGGCCTTTTGGCCTGTAATTGTGGGAGGGGCGTATGACTCACCTTCTCCCTACTTAAGGGACACCCCTTACCTGGCTCCATACCGTTCGAGGTCAGCGCTGCATCGAGAATCCACTTCCGGTTCACGTACGGCGCCATCTTGCTTTTCAAAACCCGCGGTTTTCGTTTGGTGTAGCTGTGTCCAGGAATCCTTACAGGTTTTCCGCCCGTTCAGCCACGCACATACCCGGTGTTTTCGTCGCAGATTAAGTCCACAGGACTTCAAAATCGTAAGTCCGTCGCCCGGATCATTTCCCACGGCGTCGCGATTTAAAACGGCCTTACTTTACGGCCACACGCTTTACGGCCAAGTCACAGGCATATTAACCCCTTTGCTGTCGGCAGGCATATCGGTTTCGGTTTTTCTTGTATTAAGCAACTTGTTCTGCATATCAGCAGCTATAGTTGGTTTCATGTTATTACTGTTATTTATTTTATGCAAATTACGAAATCCTTGCATATGACTGGGGCAATACCCCTGTTAACTACTTATAAATAAGTATTTATTTAGGTTATGGTTCAATCTGTTAGCAGATATGGCATTATTAAAGTTTTATTGAAATTCTTCATGTTATATACATATATTTATGGAGTTAAGCTTAGACAAGCTTTTACATTTTACAGATATCTCTTGTAGGATTTACGTTATAAATTATGTTTAGAAATTACGTTTCTATCATACCATGTACTCACGTTTCTTACATGGCACTTATATATTCTGACTTTTTCTTTGTGTACTCAAACGACATACCAAGTACACAAGAACACGGTCTCATAAAATCTCACAAACTTTCGGGTTGAATCACACGTCTTGATTCAACCACTCATACGTCACGTTGTTTCCTAATTTGGGATAATTTCTCAAATATTCCTGTACCTCGTACTTACCTCTTTTCATGGCTTACGTTTACGGCCTAACATATACGGTATTGTTTTAAATCCTGCACCTTATTATACTACAAACACTAGCATTACTATATCATACACATTAATCTTGTCACCA
Organism: Pelobates cultripes; assembly: GCA_933207985.1. Classification (NCBI taxonomy): domain Eukaryota; kingdom Metazoa; phylum Chordata; class Amphibia; order Anura; family Pelobatidae; genus Pelobates; species Pelobates cultripes. Next base: position 191,376,369 of record OW240912.1, read on the forward strand.
TAAGAGACATATCATACACACCCCCAAGCATGATTACCATACCACATACAGGGCCAGTCGGGCCAATATCATTCATATATTCCCCTTCCATATGTACTACTAGAACTCATCACAACTAACTAGTCTAAATTGGTATCATAGGATCCAATTCTCACACTATCATATTTGGGTTTTTCTATCCCTTTAGGTTTTTTCCAGTTTTCTCTACCTATCGCTTATCAAACGCATACATACTACCAGGTACGTTAAGCCTGCTCACGCCATACATCACATATGGCTCCTCCTCTACTTAGGACATAGAGTACTGGCAATTTTAGGGGTTATAGGCCCAAATAGGTATCCCCCCTCCGGGCATTCTGCCTATCGTTTAGTGGTCCGCGAGGCCAACACCCCGCCTCAACGTTTCGGAGGTAATGCCCCCCGGGCCACACGTGAGTTAGCCGCCTCGCATTATAGAGAGGGTGCCACCTGCACTCCCTTCCCCTGTTTTCTTGTATTGTCACCGAGAGGCCTACGAATTCCTGCCACTACGTCGGGTGGCCTCAATAACCCCTCGCGCCAACGCATAGATAGAGCCTCTCATAGCCACTTGGCAACTAGCAGGGCCTCACCTGTCACCAAAAAACAAGTTTAATTTTTCGCCTCATCCGGCATAATTAGCCTGCCAGTACATCCCCTCGGGGGTTTTTACGCTAACCATATACTTTGTAATCTAGCATGTCTCAAGAAGGGGTAGAGGATTTCTCCATCCCAAGGACTCCGGCTAGAACAAACACCCCATCACAGGAGGAAGATACGGCTAGTCCAGCATCTTTCAGATCATGGACTATCCCTCGTATCACTAGCGAACTCAGGAGACGACAAATCCCTTTTCCAGCAACAGCAAGGAAAGCGGAACTTTACAAATTATTACACACCTCAACCGATAACATGGACGCTGGGGAAGGGTCGAGCCAGTCCCACCCAGGAAACATACATGACATGCTCACGTCCCTCATGACATCCATGAGCAAGGTCAATTCTAGGCTGGAGAAACTTGAATCGGTCACTACAGCCCTCACTATGGCTGGACCGGCCACGGCAATTCCCCATCAGTGGTGGAGTCGCAATCAGTTTCTCCAGCTATCACCTCGGATGACCAAGAAGTTTACCCTGCCCACATGATTCCTGAGCACCTCAGGAGAGATATCCTGGAAGGTAAAGATGTCAATCTGGCCTCACTACTAATTGCCTCCCAGGATATAGTGGAACATAAGACCTACGCTTATGACGATATTTCTGTGGTGGTCAAATCCAGGGATGCACGATTAAATAGGAAGCTAACCATTCCAGAATTTGTATTAGCTTTTGGCATTTATCGGGATGTGGTCTGTACGGTATATCCCCACAGACGTGAGGAGTTTGACTTATATATGCACAGGCTGGTTGATCTGGGCAACAAATATGGTGGGTCAGCTTTCTATGACTACCATAGATCCTTTTCTGCCAAAGTGTCTGGCGCCTTCTCACAGTACGGGACAAGGTCCAACTGGAGTAAGATTGATACGATCATATTTTGCAGGCACTTTGCAGGTCTAAGAGCACCGGCCTGTGCACACTGCTCCTCCATGGCTCATACTGCCAATTTTTGTCCGACCACTGCGAACGAACCTACCACCTCGCAGGGCACTAGCTCCGCTGTGTCAGCAGAGAGAACACCCAAAGACAAACTGGGTCGACCTATCAAGTTTTTGGGGAAGTCCCAAATATGTAATAATTTCAATGTCGGTGCATGTAATTACAGCGGTTGTCGGTTATTGCATATATGTTCAAAATGTTTTAGGGCACATGCGAAAACCATGTGTCCAAATAAAATGTACCCTAAGCAATACTTAACTGAGATAAATATTTCTGTACTCACGGCATTACTGTCACAACATCCATCTAGACATTTGGTAGACTTCATCATCACTGGTCTATCACAAGGATTCCATACTGGTCTCATACACATGCCTTCAGGAATCCTTGAATGTCCTAATTTACAATCTGCACAACAAAACCCTACAGCGGTTAGCACACTCATAGCCAAAGAAGTGGCAGAGGGCTTCCTATTGGGACCCTTTCAGTCCCCTCCTTTTTCCACATGGCGGACAAACCCCATCGGTATTGTCACAGGGAAATCTTCCCACAAACAAAGACTTATCATCGATCTGTCTGCACCTCACACCTCTGCCTCACCTAGTCTGAACTCCCTTATCCCCTCTGAGGAATTTTCACTTCAATACTCCACCATAGATCACGCCATTACAGCTATCATGCAGGCAGGGGTCGGAGCATGGCTCAGCAAGACTGACATTACAAATGCCTTCAAATTATTGCCTATCCACCCTACACTATGGCACCTGCATGGCATTAAGTGGGCTGGGCACTACTACTTTTTCTCACGCCTAACGTTTGGTTCAAAAGTAGTCCGGCCATTTTCGACGTATTCGCCGAAACATTATGCTGGTTATTATTAAATGTAGCCAGATGCCCTACAGTTATACACTACCTGGATGATTTCTTACTGATCGAAGAGAACACTTCCCCTCCCAGTAGCCTCATAGAAACCATCAGTCTTTTTAAACAGGTGGGTGTTCCAGTCTCCCCCACCAAAACTGAAGGACCAGATACAGTCATCACCTTTCTGGGAATCATGCTAGACTCAGCCACCATGCAAGCCAGCCTGCCACGCACCAAGATAGAGAACATTCTCACCAACATTAACCTCTACATACACCTCGGTACTTGCAATCGCAAAGAATTGCAGTCTCTACTTGGGTCACTGAACTTTGCCATGCGCATTATACCTCAAGGCCGGGCTTTCATCTCACGGCTCCTAACCATGTTCCCACTGTTTAGACATGATGCACACAGGTTACCACTGGATACCCAAGCCACGGCAGACCTACTTATGTGGAGAAACTTTTTGACCACCTGGAATGGGAAAAGCATGTTTCTCCCTAAATTGTCTGACTCCTCACCTACCATCTGGTCAGACGCGGCGTCTACCACAGGTTTTGCAGCAATTTACGGGAATGAATGGCTTTGGGGTAGCTGGCCTCCAGAGGTACAGGACCTGGAAGGGTTTTCCACTACCTCAGCTCTATTTGAGATGTATCCCATTGTGGCAGCTGCCGTGACATGGGGGCATCTATGGGCAGGTTCGTCAGTACGTTGCCACTCAGACAACCAAGCTACCTGCCACATCATAAACAAAGGCCGATCCAAGTCACTGACCATTATGAGGTTCTTGAGGAAACTCACCTGGCTGGCTGCATGCCATAATTTCTTCTTGTTTTGTGTCCATGTCCCAGGTGGTTGTAACACGGCTGCTGACAATTTGTCTCGTTTCAGTTTTCAGGCTTTTTCGGCAAAATACTTCCGTCAGCCGCACGTACAGCCACGACCACTCCACCTTTCCACCAGCTAGTCATGGACTAGAAGCTATTATGCAACATAGCAGGACATTGGCACAATTAGCACTGTCCACCAATACCCGGAGAACATATGACAGGGCTTTCCTTCTATTTAAAAGATTCCTGTCACTGCACAACGTCACACAACCTTTCATCATGACATCTTTGTTAGGTTTTGCTTCTTTTTGCCACCTCAAACTTAAATTATCTTACAACACAATCAAGCTATATCTGACAGGCATACAACATCACATGCTAACATTACAACCAAACAACACAAGTTTCATGTCCTCCTACCAGATAAAAACATCCTTAGAGGTATCCAGAGATCCGAACCCCCACGTACCGCGCAAAGGCTACCTATAGACTTCAATATCTTCAAGGATTTATCCAGCCTACTAGATTCAAAACCCTTTGCGAACAACACAAACCTTGTTATAAAAACCGCCATATACGTAGCTTTTTATGGTTTCTTGAGACCAAGAGAATTTACCGCCATCAACACATCCCAGTCCACTCACATTCTGCTTCATTCACACTTAACGAAACACATGGATTACTATATTTTAGCTCTGCATCACTCCAAAACCAATCAACACGCACCCCCGGTAGAGGTTAGATACTATCCTACCCACAACGTGTGGTGCCCCGTCACATTACTGGACACCTATACTCAGCATTTCAAAGCATCACCATCTCAACCACTTTTCTGTCTACAAGGTTCGGTACTCACTACCACCACCTTCATGACCCACGTCAGGTCCCTACTTACACAACTAGGCCTAAAATCAGCTAACTATTCGGGCCACTTCTTCCGCATAGGGGCGGCCTCCACAGCGTCCAGTGCAAACATTCCAGTACACTTTATCAAGTCACTAGGGCGCTGGAAGTCTTCTGCATACTCTAGATACATACCTAACCCGGTACAAGAAGTTAGAAATGCCTTTCAAGATATGTCTGGTTGAAGTATGTATACTGCTCGTTTCGTAATAAAGTATATTTTCTACTTTTGCCCTCTTTATTTGCAGGCCTACCTCATCGTCGGTTCCGGCACACCACAACCGACTTGCTCTTTCACACTATCCCACACTTATCAGTGTTTGTATCTTCTGTACTATCATGAGCCCTTAACACAAGTATTAAGGCCTTTTGGCCTGTAATTGTGGGAGGGGCGTATGACTCACCTTCTCCCTACTTAAGGGACACCCCTTACCTGGCTCCATACCGTTCGAGGTCAGCGCTGCATCACCCTCCCACCCACTCCTCTTTTATTAACTCCTTTTCTCATACATTTCTTATTGGTGGGCCCTCTTTATTTGCAGGCCTACCTCATCGTCGGTTCCGGCACACCACAACCGACTTGCTCTTTCACACTATCCCACACTTATCAGTGTTTGTATCTTCTGTACTATCATGAGCCCTTAACACAAATATATATATATATATACATATATATATATTTGTAGTCGGGGACAAAAGCCGTATACATGATAAGTTAGATATATGAGCAAGTCAGTTGTGGTGTGCTGAAACCGATGTATCGGGTAGGCCTGTAATAAAAGAGGGCCCACCTGTAATAGTAATATGTATAAGGTGAGAGGTGGGAGGGATGAACCAGGCAGCATCAGCCCTGTGGTGTAGGGGGCCTGAGTTTAAATAGCCGGGTAACCCCTCCCACAACTTCAGGCTACGTCTTCCAATTTGTAGTCGGGGACAAAAGCCGTATACATGATAAGTTAGATATATGAGCAAGTCAGTTGTGGTGTGCTGAAACCGATGTATCGGGTAGGCCTGTAATAAAAGAGGGCCCACCTGTAATAGTAATATGTATAAGGTGAGAGGTGGGAGGGATGAACCAGGCAGCATCAGCCCTGTGGTGTAGGGGGCCTGAGTTTAAATAGCCAGGTAACCCCTCCCACAACTTCAGGCTACGTCTTCCAATTTGTAGTCGGGGACAAAAGCCGTATACATGATAAGTTAGATATATGAGCAAGTTGGTTGTGGTGTGCCGAAACCGACGTATCGGGTAGGCCTGTAATAAAAGAGGGCAAAAAGTTGAATAAGATACCTTATTACACATCTTTACATTGCAAGATTCGCAAAGGCTTGTCCTACTCAGCTCTAGCTCTGGTTGTGGTATGTATCTAGTAATATACTGTGGATTTCCAGCATCCTAATGTTTATGGTGTGAGCAGGGATATTTGTCTGGAAGCAGCTGATGCTGCCCTGATTCTGGAAGAATGTCCCGAAAAGGCATTGGGGTTGAGTCCCCGCCTAGTTAAGACGGTTCTGAGGTACATTATGAATTTAGCTGTAGTGAGTGGTTTGCCCTGCAGTTAAATAGGGGCATATTGAGATTTGGTCCAGTGAGTGATAACCTGTAAAGGTCTGACATTTTAACCGGCACCTTATTGTCCGTAGGATAGTCCTTATGTCCCTACGTACAGGGAGTGCAGAATTATTAGGCAAGTTGTATTTTTGAGGATTAATTTTATTATTGAACAACAACCATGTTCTCAATGAACCCAAAAAACTCATTAATATCAAAGCTGAATATTTTTGGAAGTAGTTTTTAGTTTGTTTTTAGTTTTAGCTATGTTAGGGGGATATCTGTGTGTGCAGGTGACTATTACTGTGCATAATTATTAGGCAACTTAACAAAAAACAAATATATACCCATTTCAATTATTTATTATTACCAGTGAAACCAATATAACATCTCAACATTCACAAATATACATTTCTGACATTCAAAAACAAAACAAAAACAAATCAGTGACCAATATAGCCACCTTTCTTTGCAAGGACACTCAAAAGCCTGCCATCCATGGATTCTGTCAGTGTTTTGATCTGTTCACCATCAACATTGCGTGCAGCAGCAACCACAGCCTCCCAGACACTGTTCAGAGAGGTGTACTGTTTTCCCTCCTTGTAAATCTCACATTTGATGATGGACCACAGGTTCTCAATGGGGTTCAGATCAGGTGAACAAGGAGGCCATGTCATTAGATTTTCTTCTTTTATACCCTTTCTTGCCAGCCACGCTGTGGAGTACTTGGACGCGTGTGATGGAGCATTGTCCTGCATGAAAATCATGTTTTTCTTGAAGGATGCAGACTTCTTCCTGTACCACTGCTTGAAGAAGGTGTCTTCCAGGAACTGGCAGTAGGACTGGGAGTTGAGCTTGACTCCATCCTCAACCCGAAAAGGCCCCACAAGCTCATCTTTGATGATACCAGCCCAAACCAGTACTCCACCTCCACCTTGCTGGCGTCTGAGTCGGACTGGAGCTCTCTGCCCTTTACCAATCCAGCCACGGGCCCATCCATCTGGCCCATCAAGACTCACTCTCATTTCATCAGTCCATAAAACCTTAGAAAAATCAGTCTTGAGATATTTCTTGGCCCAGTCTTGACGTTTCAGCTTGTGTGTCTTGTTCAGTGGTGGTCGTCTTTCAGCCTTTCTTACCTTGGCCATGTCTCTGAGTATTGCACACCTTGTGCTTTTGGGCACTCCAGTGATGTTGCAGCTCTGAAATATGGCCAAACTGGTGGCAAGTGGCATCGTGGCAGCTGCACGCTTGACTTTTCTCAGTTCATGGGCAGTTATTTTGCGCCTTGGTTTTTCCACACGCTTCTTGCGACCCTGTTGACTATTTTGAATGAAACGCTTGATTGTTCGATGATCACGCTTCAGAAGCTTTGCAATTTTAAGAGTGCTGCATCCCTCTGCAAGATATCTCACTATTTTTGACTTTTCTGAGCCTGTCAAGTCCTTCTTTTGACCCATTTTGCCAAAGGAAAGGAAGTTGCCTAATAATTATGCACACCTGATATAGGGTGTTGATGTCATTAGACCACACCCCTTCTCATTACAGAGATGCACATCACCTAATATGCTTAATTGGTAGTAGGCTTTCGAGCCTATACAGCTTGGAGTAAGACAACATGCATAAAGAGGATGATGTGGTCAAAATACTCATTTGCCTAATAATTCTGCACTCCCTGTATAATATATGGTAAGAGGATGTGAACTGTTTGGTACTAGGATAGGCACTTAAGATATGGTGTATTCCAGCCAAGTAAGTTTTGTAGTGTTAAGAGAGATTTTATAAATGATGTGGGCAAAAACAAGAGGAGTGTTGCAATGGCGACTAGTGAATGAATATCGGTATTATGGAAATCGGTGGTAAACTTGTTGTAAAGGTGAAATCTCTATTGTATGCTCGTGATGTATAATCAGAGAGGGCAGCTCAATCCAGAAATCTGCCAAATGCCATGAGGCGAGTTAGTGCAGTATTAAGCCATGGAATGTGGGTATAGCCAGCTGCTTTATTGTCAGAGAAACACTTGACAGGTTCCCCTATCCACTCATACCTCCCCAGGCCTTGTAGGCGGCCACTATGGGGTAGATTCCAAAGAAATGTTGACGAGGAAGGAAAAGGTTTTTATTTTTTTTATTTTCAAGAGTCTCAACTGGCCAGGCACCTCAGAAGCAAAAGTCACCAAATTGGCTGTGAAATCAGTGTGTGCGGACGCATTGGTCCATGTAACTGGGAAATAATGAGAAATGGCGGGAATAACCTGGCCTCCTATTCCAGTGTGGTATGAACCTGAGCCATATGTGTAGGTCTGCTTACAACTAGTGCCAGAATGCAAATGTCGGTGGGAAGAAGACTCAGCGGTCGGGAAATAAATATGCAGAATAATTGTCATGGCGAACTTCAATGTGCCCAGTAGGACTGCAGATCCATTCTCCCACCCCTCCCTCCTCCTGGTAGTTCTTCAGAAGGAAAGGTTCCCAGGACTCCGATGTGATGTACCTTCTCTGTAGGTGGACATGTTCTGTAGCTTATTAGTGTCAAGATGAATGCCTAAGAAGGTCAGTTTGTGAAAGTGGAACCCACAGTCAGGAAAAGTGCCATCGTCTTGTGAATACTAACCAGAGCGGAGTGAGGGCGTTCTATTGCGAGGAAGTTATCTAAGATAACAGGTGACTGCAGGACATTCGCTAATATTGAGTGTTAGTCAACATAGTGTGTTAGCAAATAAGACAAACAGCTTGGGGTTACTTTTTGCTCTAAAAGTTACACGTGTGTGAAATTCATGACAATCCCTCCATAAAATGCCATCCCTCCCTCCATAAAATGCCATGAACATGCCCTCGGGATGGCTGAATAGGTAGAAGCTTGGAGGCATAGGAAATGTCTGTCTTGTCAACCCCTTTGACATAGTGCTGGGAGAATTCCTTAGAGGAAATCAATGAGTTGTGGCTAGGGTTGGGTAATTAATATGGTTGAATACCTTCTTAAGCAACGTGATTGTGTTGCAGGGTCTATTAATGCGGACTGAAGGTTCTGACACTCATGAATACCGGACCGGAGTGTGACCATAGTGTGACCAGACCTGTGTGGAACTGGTGTGTGGAATCCTTGATGTAGAAGTCGACTGAGTGATGGAAAGGGTGTGCTAAGAGGTAAAACTCCAGGTTGTCGATGCAAACCTTCTCTATGGTGAGGAGAAGTAGAGCCACTTACTTCACGAAAGTCTGAAGGCTAGGATGAATTCTGGGATAGTAAGTTTCTGATTGAGTCTGGGATTCTGGTGTATAGATCATCGTAGTAGTAAGACTTGTACTCTAAGACATCGTGGGAGGCAATCAGTAAGGAGATTAAATTAACCTTTCAAGATGTCTTTGCATATGGTCAAGGACACAAAGTACGAGGGAGTAATAATGTAAACCGATGTGCTAGGGGCGGGATTTGAAAGGATAACATAACCATGAGAGGAATTTGGGAGTCCTGTGGCTGGGATATGCGTCAGTGCCTGTGGAGATTCCATCGTTGATGTTATGTATGGAGGCAAGTAGAGTGGATATCAACTGTTTGACTTCATGTGATTTGGCCTAGTGGGCAGAGGCCACTGAAAGGTGTGGCAAGAACGTTGGCCTCTCGGGGAATGTAAAAAGAATCAATATAAGAGGCCATGCTGGGTGAGGCCCTAGTCTAGTTACCGGCATAGCTGGAAACCAGGCCGCCAGTTGACATACCGGATCCGAGAATGGGACGGGTGATGGGTAGTAGCGAGGTGGGTAAACATACCTTGCTTGGGGTAGAATGTGGTTTCCTTGCCAGAGGAATGAGATATTGGAGAACCTAAAGGGAAATGAAATTATGGTCGTGCCAGCATGGGAAGGGGGGTGTATGTGTGGGGAATTAAGGATCCCCGGGCGTGGGCCTGTGTACGGCCTGGCGGAGGAATTGGGTGCCAGCGTTGGCTGACGTAACATAGAACAGTTAGAGTGGATTTGCTGTAGGTTTGGTGATACTATGCCTGAATAGCAAGGGTCGGTTAGGATGATGAACTTGCTTGAGTAGAAAATAGCAGTGATGAGTAAATAACCTTTTGCATAATACGTGATTATTTTGACGTAGAGTCAGGGGGAACATATGATGGTATGGTAAAGCCTGGTACACTAGGGTTTGTCCCAGGGAACATGACTATACATATACTGAACATAGGAGTGTGGCATGTTACAAAAAAGGTTTAGCGAATAGGTGGTCGTCCGCCAAATAAGTAATATACCTATCATGGGAGCAAGTATACAGATTGGCCATAACATATGGTAACAAATGTGAACGTGATGACTTCCTCAGAACAGTATCAAGTCCATGAGTGATAAAATAAGACATATGCAATATATGATGGTAATGCAACATACGTAGTGAATATTAAACGCTTACCAGAGCTGAAATAGTAATGGGAAACTGACCATATCTGTGCACAATCGTAAATAATAACAAGAAATATAGCAAACATGACCGAACTACAGGGGGCATGTAAGGATAACTAGTAGCAGGCTAAATACTTTCAAAAAAGAACCTGGACATTTCATGTATCAGGGAACAGTGTAAAACTAACGAATTGGTACTATGATTGTGGTGGCTGCTAGAGGGAAGCATGTAACTGAGATAGACTGGAGACTAGTTTGGTAGAAATTTGACGAAAAGAAACTAGCGAATAGGAATGGAACAAAGAGCAGGCAGGAGTAGGTGAACTGACCTAAGTCCTGAACGGGAAAAAGTCCAGAATGGACAGTATGTAAGAACGTAAACGTGTGAACAATTGTGTGTTCATGGATTTGGCCCGTACAGGCAGACTCACGGTTCGTGGATTTGACTGGTACAGGAAACAAACAACTTGACCCGGAAGCTTGCGGTAAGGTAAGAGGTCAGCTATGCGGCTGGAAAGTACCCAGACTTGGTGGACACAGAGGTTTGGTCCAGGAAAAGGCACGGGAAGCCGGTAAGGGGTCTCATAGCGCCGGTGGGAATGAACGGCCAGTTCTGGAGAGGAGGTGAGTTGTCTCTGACTGCACGTGGCTGGAACAGCATCATGGGAGTTGTTGGAGCTGGGAGAACTTGGTCCGATCGGCGTGGGAGTCTCTGATCGCATGTGGCTGGAACAGCATGATGGGAGTTGTTGGAGCTGGGAGAACTTGGTCCGATCGGCGTGGGAGTGTCTGACCGCATGTGGCTGGAACGGCGTGGTGGGAGTTGTTGGAGCAGGGAGAACTTGGTCCAATCGGCATGGGAGTCTTTGACCGCATGTGGCTGGAACAGCATGATGGGAGTTGTTGGAGCAGAGAGAACTTGGTCCGATCATTGTGGGAGTCTCTGACCGCATGTGGCTGGAACAGCGTGATGGGAGTTGTTGGAGCAGGAAGAACTTGGTCCAATCGTCGTGGGAGTCTCTGACTGCATGTGGCTGGAACAGCGTGATGGGAGTTGTTGGAGCAGAGAGAACTTGGACCAATCGGCGTGGGAGTCACAGTAGGCCCAGACCAGCTTGTTTGGAGTTTTAGGCAGTCTGTGTTGATGACCTTTGAACTGGAAGTAGAAATGAACCAGGCAGCATCAGCCCTGTGGTGTAGGGGGCCTGAGTTTAAATAGCTGGGTAACCCCTCCCACAACTTCAGGTTTCGCCTTCCAATATATGTGGTGGTCTGCCAAAGTATCACCGCCACGGATGCCTTTTTCCCAATAAAATAACGCCAATAATCCCAAAGGTGTAATGTCACGGGTATCGCACAACTCTCTACACATGAGTCAAGGCTTAATGCTGGGAGAAAAACTGTTTTATTCAGGGCCACACACAGCCTTTTATTCAAAAGCCCCAACATGGGCTTTTTTATACAAAAATGCAGTGAAATCCCTCCCGTGATCCCCTGTGCCTGAGAGATAATTATCAGAATACACATTAATACTTACATTATCTCTCAGGGACAGAAAAGTCCCTAAGAAAACAGTTCTGAACCACCCCAAAAGTACCCCCAAAAAACAAGGAAATGCTACAAAAATATCCCTACATATCCCCAGATAGCTCTATGTCTATGTGAACAATATATCCAAAAATCACCCAGATCCGTTTGGTAGTTTTAGATCGCCATCGGAGGGAAGTGTTGACCGCTCTGCCACAAGGTCGAAGCCCAAAATAGTTTGAGGATAATTCGAGGAAAGAGCCGGTCTCCGTTTGTGGGGTTTTGTATGCAAACCACATAAGTTAAACAAAAAAAGATTAGTGTAGAATGCTCCCCTTACTCGGTAGTACATATCTCCCAAACGCTGTTTGTGTAGGTGTACAGGAACTTGAACGGGCAGTTGGTCCATGGTGACCGGTGTTCGCGGGAGTGCCTGGTCGAAAATAGTTCCAGGCACTCGACTCCCGCTGTCTGCATTCGGGAGACAAGATGGCCACCATCTATTGTCCTGACCACGTGCGTTCGCTTACACAAAATGGCGGCCACCTAGTGAAGCATTCTATTAATTAGTTCCGTTGCAGTTTTCATACAGGATACTCAACGTTCCACGCTCTAATGGGTTTCTGGGGTTGTCCTTGTTCGGGAACCGAACCAAATAAATGAAAGAAAAATAAACATGAATCTATTACCGCGAAAGGAGCCAAAGTAATGGAGCTATTCATACACAATATATGAGTATACAGTGAGGGAAAAAAATTATTTGATCCCCTGCTGATTCTAAATGTTTGTCCACTGACAAAGAAATGATCAGTCTATAATTTTAATGGTAGGTGTATTTTAACAGTGAGATACAGAATAACAAAACAAAAAAATCCAGAAAAATGCATATCAAAAAGGTTGTAAATTGATTTACATGTCAATGACTGATATAAGTATTTGACTCCTCCGACTTAGTACTTGGTGGCAAAACCCTTGTTGGCAATCACAGAGGTCAGACGTTTCTTGTAGTTAGCCACCAGGTTTGCACACATCTCTGGAGGGATTTTGTCCTACTCCTTTTTGCAGATCCTCTCCAAGTCATTAAAGTTTCGAGGCTGACGTTTGGCAACTCGAGCCTTCAGCTCCCTCCACAGATTATCTATAGGATTAATGTCTGGAGACTGGCTAGGCCACTCCAGGACCTTAATGTGCTTCTTCTTGAGCCACTCCTTTGTTGCCTTAGCTATGTGTTTTGGGTCATTGTAATGCTGCAATACCCATCCAAGACCCATTTTCAGTGCCCTGGAAGGAAAGGAGGATCTCACCCAAGATTTGACGGTACATGGCCCTGTCCATCGTCCTTTTGATGCAGTGCAGTTTTCCTGTCCCCTTAGCAGAAAAAAAACACCCAAAGCATAATGGTTCCACCTTCATGTTTGACGGCGAGGATGGTGTTCTTGGGGTCATAGGCAGCATTCCTCCTCCTCCACGGCGAGTTGAGTTGATGCCACAGAGCTCAATTCTGGTCTCAGTTTTACCAAGTTCTCCTCTAAATCATTCAGATGTTCATTGGCAAATTTCAGACAGGCCTGTACGTGTGCTTTCTTGAGCAGGGGGACCTTGCGCTGCAGGATTTCAGTCATTCACGGCGTAGTGTGTTACCAATTGTTTTCATGGTGACTATGGTTCCAGCTGCCTTGAAATCATTAACAAGATCCTCCCGTGTAGTTCTGGGCTGATTCCTCACCGTTCTCATGATCATTAAAACTCCACGAGGTAAGATCTTGCATGTAGTGCCAGACTAAGGGAGACTGACAGTTATTTTTGTTTCTGCCATTTGTGAATAATTTCACCAACTGTTGTCACCTTCTCGCCAAGCTGCTTGGCGATGGTCTTGTAGCCCATTCCAGTCTTGTGTAGGTCTACGATCTTGTCTCTGACATCCTTGGACAGCTCTTTGGTCTTGGCCATGGTGAAGAGTTTGGAATCTGATTGATTTCTTCTGTGGACAGGTGTCTTTTATACAGGTAACGACCTTAGATTAGGAGCACTCCCTTTAAGAAAGTGCTCCTAATCTCAGCACGTTACCTGTATAAAAGACACCTGTGAGTCAGAAATCTTGCTGATTGATAGGGGATCAAATACTTATTTCACTTATTGACATGCAAATAATTCTATATCTTGTTTTAGATGTGTTTTTGTGTTTTGTTTTGTTTTTTGTTATTCTGTCTCTCACTGTTAAAATACACCTACCATTAAATTTATGGACTGATCATTTCTTTGTCAGTAGACAAACGTTCAAAATCAGCAGGAGATCAAATAACTTTTTCCCCTCACTGTATATATACAGATGATACTCAAAAAATTTGAATATCGTGCAAAGGTTAATTTATTTCAGTAATGTATTGTAAAAGGGGAAACTAATATATGAAATAGACGTATTACATGCAAAGCAAGATAGTTCAAGACGTGATTTGTCGTGAAGTGTGGCTTACAGCTCAGTAAATTAGAATATTGTGAAAAGGTGTAATATTCTAGGCTCACAATGTCCCACTCTAATCAGTTAAGTAATCCATAACACCTGCAAAGGGTTTCTGAGCCTTTAAATGGTCTCTCAGTCTGGTTTAGTAGGAATCACAATTATGGGGAAGACTGCTGACCTGACAGTTGTGCAGAAAACCATAATTGACACCCTCCATAAGGAGGGAAAGCCTCAAAAGGTAATTGCGAAGGAAGTTGGATGTTCCCAAAGTGCTGTATCAAAGCACATTAATAGAAAGATATGTGGAAGGGAAAAGTGTGGAAGAAAAAGGTGCACAAGCAGCAGGGATGACCACAACCTGGAGAGGATTGTCAGGAAAAGGTCATTCAAAAGTGTTGGGGACTTTCACAAGGAGTGGACTGAGGCTGGAGTCAGTGTATCAAAAGCCACCACACACAGACGGATCTTGGACATGGGCTTCAGATGTCGTATTCCTCGTCAAGCCGCTCCTGAACAACAAACAACGTCAGAGGCGTCTTACCTGGGCTAAAGAAAAACAGACCTGGTCCTCTTTTCTGATGAGAGCAACTTTTACATCTCATTTGAAAACCAAGGACCCAGAGTCTGGAGGAAGAATGGAGAAGCACACACTGCAAGATGCTTGAAGTCCAGTGTGAAGTTTCCACAATCTGTGTTGATTTGGGGAGCCATGCCATCTGCTGGTGCTGCTTCATTAAGTCCAGGGTCAACAGAGCCACCTACCAGGAGATTTTAGAGCACTTCATGCTTTCTTCCGCAGACGAGCTTTATGGGGATGCTGACTTCATTTTCTAGCATCTACCCACACTGTCAAAAGCCTGGTTCAATGACCGTGGCATTACTGTGCTTGATTGGCCAGCAAACTCACCTGACCTGAACCCCATAGAGAATCTATGGGGCATTGCCAAGAGAAAGATGAGAGACATAAGACAGAACAATGCAGAAGAGCTGAAGGTCGCTATTGAAGCATCCTGGTCTTCCATAACACCTCAGCAGTGCCGCAGGAAGATAGCTTCCATGCCACGCTGCATTGAGGCAGTAATTGCTGCAAAAGGGGCCCAAACAAAGTACTGAGTCCATATGCATGCTTATACTTTTCAGAGGTCCGATATTGTTCTATGTACACTCCTTGTTTTATTTATTGCATGTAATATTCTAATTTACTGAGATTGTGGATTTGGGGTTTTCATGAGCTGTTAGCCATAATCATCGCACTTATGACAAATCACGGCTTGAACTATCTTGCTTTGCATGTAATGCATCTATCTCATATATTAGTTTCCCCTTTTACGTTGCATTACTGAAATAAATGAACTTTTGCACAATATTCAAATTTTTCGAGTATCATATATATATATATATATATATATTCTTTTTTTTTTTATTTAGATGTTCAAAATAAATATACAAAATCTGTTATATAAATGCAGTACACATGTTCACAATGCCATTGGTACATTAATTGATATTGTATGCCTAATATTGTAAATACAGAGCATAGGACAATGTTTAGAACATTATCATCTCAACTCCTCAAAAGCAGAGGGAATCTCTGAGTGATTTGCACCATACCACTCATATCTCTTTCACTAGCCAAAGTCAGACGTTTGTAATCTACACCATACCTATCTGCAAAAAAAGGTATAAGATTATGGCTAATCCAGGACCTATGAGTAAACCAAGAGGCATAGGTGTGTACAGTGGAGAGGCTTACACTCCTAATTTTATAATTTAATATAGATATTGATAGCAGGGTTGAATGCATAACTGTGAGCAGGGCAGTTCTTGACCAACTACTCCATCAGAAGATAGCTTCAGCATTCCCCACTAAAAATCTATTCTAAGTACCATTGATTAACCAGTTTGTAGACTGTTTCTTTGTATTTGCTTATAGGGTCAACATGAAAATGATATGCCAATCAAGTCACACCACCTAACTTTTTGAAAGTAGAGAATATCTTTTCAAGGAAAATAAGAGGAGCATAGAAGCCATATGCTGTGTTTGTCTTTCCTTTGCCTAGCCCATGGGTTACCAATTAATTTTTCCAGTGGAACCATTTGACATAGTGTACAAACATTGTAGAACCACCCAAAAAAATGTTGCGCTGCAGCACAAACCTTTTAATTATCAAAGTGTAATGTTTTCATTTTTTATCAAATTTTTTTTCTGGTCTATATATATAATATACTTTAATTTCTACATATAGTGAATAGGTTGTAGTACTTAGGAGCAGGTGTGCTTTTATGTGTAGAGTTGGTGTTTGTACATCATGTTAGCATTTTAATACGGGGTGTGTTTGCATGTTATGTTTGCATTTGAGTGCAGTGGTGGATTTGAATATAGTATTGGCTTTGAAATGTCGATATACATTTGTGTATAGTATTTGTGTTTGAGTGAAGAGAAAGAGTCGTGAACTGCTGCAGATCCCACACACCAACCTCAGCCAGCAGCACTCCAAGCAACCCATCTTCCTGCAGACAGAATGTATGCTAATAGGATGGTGGCTATGACCTGTGTGTATTTGTCAGTGTGTGTGTATGTGCCAGTGTGTGTATCTGAGTGGGAGGTCTATATAATAATTCATATAAAATGGCAAGTAGATAACATATGAAGTCTATCTTTAAGTAGTTTAAATTTGAGCTTTCAATCCTGACGTTTTATTACACTGATTGGTCCATTTTCATGTCATTTCGGTTCGTCTAATTTGTTTTCCAGCGTTTAATTCAATAATGAAATTCCGGCAAACTGAAACAGCATATGGCCAAAATTCGTCCATCTCTGAAAAATATTTTTCTTTATTTTCCGACAAAGTGGTCCAGCTAAACACATTTTTTTCCACTGTGTACCAGTCTAAAACGTCATAAAAAAAAAAAAAGATCCTTTGATTAAGTGCTCTGGACAGCATGAAATGTGTTAAACAATGAAAAGCTGGGTTTAAAAAGCTACTCTAAGCACCAAAACAATGTTAGCTCAACAAATCAGTTTTGGTGTATAGATCATATCCATGCAGTCCCACTGCTCAATTCTCTGCCATTTAGGAGCTAAATCTATTTTATTTCTGTCCACGTAGCCCAAGCCACACCTGCCCTGTGGGTGTGACTCACAAAAACTACATGAAAAAATGGTTTACTTTTCAACCAGACGGGACAGCACAGTATGATTTCTTTAGACTTTTTAATCTCCTGCTCTGTTAATTTGATTTTAATCACACACAAGAGGCTTCTGCAGGCTCTATCAGGCTGTTAAAAGAGATAAGACATTCTAAATTAAACAGCCTGTGCAAAAAAGGAAGTTTAAACATTAGATCTCTCCTTACAGAACATGTTAAGGAAGTCTGTGTAGGTCACATTCAGGAAAGTATGACTAGAACTACATAAATAAAGTGATTTAACTTTTAAACTACAGTGAATTGAGCAGTTATGTAAATCTGAGTTGGTGCAATACCTTAAACTTTAAAATCTCATTATAAATTATATGATAATGAACAGTATTTGTCTTTATCCAAATCCAAGTTATAATTTTTGATCACTCTTAGCACAGATTACCAACAGTTTGAGAATGTATCCTCCCAATAAAATCCATTTATCCAATATTCCAGCACTTGTAGGGTTAAATATAGATGTGAAATAATCATCCTTCCAGGAATTCAGCACTTAAGGCGTTAATTACCAATCTTATGTAAGTAAAGAAAACTCCAATTGTGTAATATAGCTGAGCCTGGGTAACAAACACCACCATAAGCCTCTATAAGTGATATGATCACCTTATCTGGGGGCTCCCTCTCAGCCCCTCTTATAGATCATGTGGAAATAGATTTAGCAGGTTATCTTGTTCTGTGTGGTTTCTTATGAAGAGACTGGACTCTAATAGCTCAATATACAGTGGGACCTCGGTCTACAAATGACTCAGTTAACATAATTTTCGGTTTACAAATGAAAATCCATTGAAAATAATGCCTCGGTTTACAAATTTTTTTCGCAATACAAAGCAAGTTTCCCCAGGCGGGAGGGGGGGCCATGATGGTGGGGGAGACCTATTAATACTATAGTGCCAGGAAAACAAGTTTGCTTTCCTGGCACTATAGTGGTCCTTTAATTGGTTTTCAATGCATTCCTGTGGGAAACCACGTTTCGGTTTACAAATTTTTCGCAATAAAAACGTCCCGGAGAACGCATTAAATTCGTAAACCAAGGTCCCACTGTATATGATATCAAATGAGTTCAGCACCCACACACTAAGTGCTGACTCTAACCTGTTAACAGGACTATAACCTGCCCCAAGGTATCAGACATGACATCAGTAACAGTATACAACAAAAACCTATATTTCAGATATGCTTAAAACTTCAGGCTTGCAGTTAAGGAGTAGCACTGAGATTGCAGATTTTTCATTCACTGCTGTTCAGTTGCTCTTCTTGTATGTTAACTTCAATAGCGTAACAGTAGACCACGTGACTGACACATTTTGCCCTACTTCTGTGCTTTCTCAAAGTCTTGTGGTGCCTGTGAAGAGAATAGACTGAGTTTTGGCATTTTCTTCTGTGTGTGGGCTTTTCGTTTGTTTTGGATTTATTGGTTCGGCAGTTTAAAACTATCGAACACCGACCACCCTCCTGGCTCATTAACTTCAAAGAGAACCGTCTATTAAGCGCTCTCTGGGAGGCCGCGTTCGTATAGCCGAATGCCACGTGGAACAGAAAATGGCGGCCATCTTGTTTGCACGAAAGGAGTCAGCGGGACTTGGTCGTTGAGTGTCTGGAACTAAAATTGGACACTCAACTTCCCGAACCACCGCTGAAACATACGAACGCCTGCTTCCTTTAGTTGCCGAACAGCCAGGAGAGCGCCATTCGGTAGTTTGCTTCATACGAACAAGGGGAGCAATCGCTCCTATGAGCTAGGAGGATCCATTTTATTAGTTCTTATGCCATTTTCTGAATTGACCGACCGCACACGCTATTTCGTGGAACTGTTTTGGGCAGGAGCCTCGTGTGTGGTCGGTAAATTATGACTTCCACACTTTTTGAGAACCCCTGAACCGATCTGGGTGAAATTTGAATATGTTGGTCCCCCAGAGTGGGGCTATCAGGGGATATGTAATTTGTGGGGATACCTCTTGTGTAAAGGGGTGTTCTAATTTTGGGGAAAATGTTGTGCCCTCTGCCTGGAGATAATTGGGTTATTCCTTAACTTATCTCAATATCTCCCAGGCAGAGAGAGGGAGTGTGTTACTGCAAACCTGTATGCTGATTGGTTATTTCCTTTGTTTACTGTGGGAGGTCCTCTTGCAGGAGGATTCTCATAAAAGCCAGTGTGGCATCAATAAAAGTTATTCCTGTTACACCCTTCATGAAGTCTAGGCTCCTGTTTGGGGAATATTCTACTTGCTGGGGAGAATCGTCTTGGAAGCTGTATTCATCTACACTATTCCTCTACACCCTAACTGCAGTTATAATCACTTTTGCTCAGCTATCGGGAAATGAATAGAAGACCGCAGTACCATAACCACTGCAGGTCTTAACAGTGCCCATACTGGGGAAAGGATTAAATACCTTCCCATTTATACTGTTCTTAATACATAATTTCAACAGTGTGTCCTTGCAATATAATATCATCCTCTTGTACGGTAATTATACAAAGATATCTATAAGATATCTATTTAAAAAGTATGAAAAAGATGATATAAATAACAATTTTTCTGAAGATACTGATGTTACTATTTTAAAGTACTGATATTACCATTTTAAAAAATTGCATATAACCAAATTTGCCACATGAAAGACTGGATAGTATTTAGACAGTAAAATAAAATAATATATCAAGGTTGTGTCCAACAATGGTTCTCAAATAATCAAAAACTGATGGAAAATATGTCTGTCCTAGACCTATTTCAAGTATAAACTGTGCGTTGATCATGAAATTTATGCCGACTGAGCTGACCATAATAAATAAGTGTGGATTAATACTTCAGTATTAGCATGGTACATAAATATTAGGGAATGGAAAATATGTCAAAACCTTTGTGCAACACGTCAAAGTACAGGCTGCATTCTATTTTTTAAAACAAATTTAGCATATACTTATGTGTTTTGCTCTAATGTTAAAAGCATTTATCAATCCCTAATTACGATGACATCATGGTCATGGTCAATTGTTAAGGCATCTGTGCCAACAGACAAGTCTGCATACATGGTGGATGGACATTTTAACTGCCCAAACTGTGAATGTCGTAGTGTTCATTGTACTGTTTCTTGGTTCTAAGAGAGGTGAGTTCTTATTATGTCTTTGTTTTCTTTTTTACTCTATAATGTGCCCAGCATCACCCTCTCACTTGTTAAAACAGGCATGGCTGGCAGTAATTGCTGTTGACATTGTTAAAATCCAGTCCCCATTGCTGGGGACAAATCTTTCTTTCACTACGGACAGCTCGTTAGGCTGTCTCTGAATACCAAAGCCATTTAATTAAACTGTAAAAAAATGCTTGTTTCTGGTGGGAAATTTGCACACAAAGACCTTTTGGCTGGCTCTTCTCTTTTCTATTGTAATTTTCTTTTTTTTTGCATACAGCTCCCCAAACAAGTATACCAGTATCAACTCTACCCCCTTTCATGCTTCTGCACGATTCGTTCGCACAGACATTGCTTCCAACTGCTGCAGAAGCCGCTGCGAGCCTCATTAAATTAAAAGGGGGGAAAAATGGGTTTGTTAGGGAATGTTTCCCCAATGATTCACTAACAGGACTTTTATTTGCGACACAATCAAGGATATATAAGTGGTTTAGAAGAGCTCTTAACAAACT
Organism: Pelobates cultripes; assembly: GCA_933207985.1. Lineage (NCBI taxonomy): Eukaryota > Metazoa > Chordata > Amphibia > Anura > Pelobatidae > Pelobates > Pelobates cultripes. The sequence continues at coordinate 191,397,364 of OW240912.1, forward strand.
GATTGGTGAAAGACTTTGGGGAATTAAAGAGTGAAAACAGGTACATAGAAAAAAGACAGCCCATTGTACAGCTATGTAAACACTCTGAAGATGCAGTCCACAGCTAAATTGTCAAAGTAGATGCTTCTATTTGTATTCACACAATCGGCCTGACAAATATTTTGGCACTTCTGTTTGCCAGCATTCCATGAGTATGCACATCTCTCTCTCACCCCTACAAAACTGTTTCAGATGGCCATGTCCTCTTTTCAGACACTTCTTTACAAAATTCTCCGGGACTTTTATGTGACAGAATAATAGTGGACAACAGAGAGAGAACCAGTTGAGTCCCTCTCTCCCAAATGAGTGGAAATTTTATTTTTTATTTAAACATCCAACGTATTCACCACATACACCATCTGACTATGTGTGAGGATAATTTTGTGCAAGAATAGAATTGATTTTGTAATAAAATCTAGGAATCGAAAAATGTAGCAAATATAAAGTGGCTTGATTTTACAGGTAGAAGAAGACTGAGCATTGAAAAGCGTACTAAAGTTTAATCCATGCTTTTCAGGGATACGTAAAAAAATTAATAATAATTCAGTTCAGAATTGTAATATTTCACATATTTGTTTTTTTGCAGATATATAGGTTGGAATTTTAAAGTATGAGTAAAATAGCAAAAGAATACATTTTGTAGCATAGGGCAAGTAGTAAATTACCCCCTTCATGGGTAAGCTCGTTTGAGCAGGGTCCTCTTCAACCTATCATTCCTGTAAGTTTTCTTGTAATTAACCTATTTATAGTTAAATCCCCCCACTCATAATATTGTAAAGTGCTACGGAATCTGTTGGCGCTATATACATTTTGCAAAATTAGATTGTTCAAAACCATGATGACACCAGAACAATGAAGGGGAAAAGCCCACAGGGTAGTTCACTAAACTATGCATTACACTCAATTAAATGAAAGTTATGCAGCTGCAAATAAAATAGCCAAGTTGTAACTACAGCAGAGTTGCAGAATTCAGGCAGATCAGAAATTAAGAATTTAACATGGTGCAAATACAAAGTTTAGTGAATAACAACAGAATGGAACTGATTTGAATAGACAACTTATGTCTAGTTTAAATCATGTGCCAAAAGACCTTGGTATCCATGCATTGGGAACTTATATGGGAACTGCCCTCCTGTTTCGTAAACAATGGGAATTGTTAAATGTTTATTCATAGAGTACTGTAGAATTGGGGTAGCAAACAAGAATTGTTCAGGACCTTTTCTAGCCAAGTATTAAGTGTATCTTTTCTTGGGTCAGGGCGCTACCAATGGGAGTCACAGTCAGCCATCTTAGGGTGCACCGACCCGAGCAAGCAAAGATGTCCGGGAGAGAAGGAGAGATGGAAGCACATAGTACCCCTCTCCTGCTGGTCACTCTCTGTAAATGTGCCAAATGTCCATGTGACAAAGTACATACCCAGCTGTTCTCTGTTGTCGGCCAAGTTAGGGAGAAAAAATGTATGCAGGCTCAGAGCGAAGGGAGCAGGCATGGACAATCGCTTTATGAGCTAAAGGCTTCTGGGATACATGACATCATATCCTGGCGGCCGGGTGCTGTGCAGATTCAATTGGGCAGCAACACCTGGTAGGACACCTGTTTAACATCTATAAGAAGCAGTGAATATGTGTATATATATATATATATATATGAGCAAGTGAGTGCATGTGCATATGAGCCAGTGACTGTGTGTTTGTGTGTCAGCAAGTATGTGTGCGCCAGTGTGTGTGTGTCTATGAACCAGTGTGCTTGTGTATGCCTATATATACTACAACTTTGTCATTGAGAGTGAGTGTGGGTGAGAGACTGTTTCCATTCCCATATATTGATTTTTTTTCCATTTATATATATATATCAAGCTTGGAGGGGGTCTATTAGATGCCTCTCCAAATTAGAGCCACCAAATTGGCATGTCTGATCATGGGCCTGATAAGGTGCAGCAGCCATTTAACAGTGCAACTTGTTAGCATGGTCACCAATGCAGGTAAAGTTAGTTTAGAGGCCTGCAAGGGCCAGTTGGAGACTAGACCACATTGTGGATCCGACACAAGATAGTACACCCCCCACACTGAAAGGAAGTGATGTCCATTCAATACCTTCTAACCATCAAAGTAACATGCATTTAAGCGAGGAACGACCCAGTAAAGCCCCTTGAGTGTAGCTGTCACTGGATCCCCTTTTACTCTCCTTGGAGGGCAAATCTTAGACTCCCACAGCTTCAGCCCGTGGACCCCAAGGGAAGCCCAAAATGTATGGAAACAAGAGGGTGGCTAAAAATATGTAAATTGTGAACTACATGAGTATGTGTGAATGCAGCATTTATATATATGTGTATCTGTGTGTGTATATCTGAGTGTGTCAGTGTGTTTATATGTGTGTGTCTCTGTGTATATACTTCTGTGGCAGTGTATGTGTATACATGCATACATCCCAGCATTCAAATGCCAGCATTACAACAAATGCATGACGGCATTCAAATGCCCACACTAAATGCAAACACACCACTACATTGTATAGCAAATACTACACACAAGTACACCACTGCTTTAAAATGGCAACAGTACATACAAACACAATAGTGCAATGAAATACACACACTACACACAAATACACCCGACTTTTGAAGAGTTATGTAGCTGTGAGTCCAATGGTAAACTTTAGTCATGAAGTCATATTCCACACCACAAAAATCCAATTTCAATTTCAATGGTTCTTAATTCTCTATGGACACTGCTTCTAATGTAATGTGAATGTGTAGGCCTCTAATGATATGACTCCCAGTTTTGAGTTCCTACTCACAACACGACTCTTCACTGAATGAGTTAATCTAACACACGAGTTCTACATTTGGTGCTGCAGCTGGCAGTAACTAAATAGGTTAATCAATATGAGGTGGCAATATTTAAAAAAAAAAAATCACATATATCTATCATGAAAGTGCATGTGAACAAAAAAAGCTAGAAAAAGACAGTAAATAAGTGCATATGCATATTAATAAACTAAAATTATGCAAGTCATATATCCATGAAGTATAAGTATGCAGATCTGATATCTCCATGTGAGGTGATATAAGCATATTAATATTGTTGAACTGTGATCATAGTAAGACATTCATTAGAGTCTGCAATTGTTTTTATAAATAAAGATGTGTGCTATATTTGTGAATTTAATGCCATGTTATTTGGTCTCACCATGGTCAAACTGGCCTGCTGAGCCTCGAGGGATTTCTCTGTGGGCCCAGGTTGTGATTGGGGTCACCACAGGCCTAGTTTGAGACCTGCTTAATATGTCTGCATTAATGTTTTATGCATGTACATTATGAGCAATATTTATCATGGTGAAACTGGAGCAATCTTTGTGCAAAGTGGCTGTTCTATAATTATCTAAGTAATAAGTTCCATAGAAACCAATCAAATATTTTCATTTAATAAACATGGAAACAGTTAATTTTCCTAAGTCTGTCATGACAAGAGTTTTTTAGAAAAAAATAAAACAAATCATTTGACCATTTGTTGATATATGTTTGTTAGACTGTAATTTATCTCATTCTTACCAAGGCATTAGCTATCTTAAAGGAACTCTCTAAGCAGCCTCACCACTACAGCTGTCTATACTGATTATGCAGCCTCGACTCCCCTGGTACCATCCCATTCCCTGGTTTAATATTAAAGTGTTAAAGAGTGGTTTCCTATAAACCATAGCTGTTCAGGCACTGAATGATGACAGCATCTCAGCTGCATTGAAAAATGGAATTAACACTTCTTAATTATTAATGTCAATTTCATCTAACTTGGATGACACAGATTGACTGAGAGAGCTGGGCTAACCCTCGCCAAGCATAGAGTACCCCTTTAAAACCATTTGAGAAAAGTGAGTTACAATCTGAAGTCCGAAAATAATCCAGTATAACTATATAACTAGCCACTGCCATTAAAAAACAAAAAGAGAGTTGCCGGGCTTGATTTGCCAATACACTCCTGCCTATATAAGCCTAATAGGGGAACCTCTCCTGTCTATAATTATTATAATTTTTTTATACATTATTATGAGCACTTAATTTTGCTGAAGGTTTTTGTTTTTGTTTCTTTTTTAAATATGGAAATTAGTTTGAAGCCAGCGAGGGGCTGAGGAGGGGAGGGTGATGAGGTCAGATGGAAGCATGGCCATGAGTAATTGTGAGCTACTGCTGCAAATCAGATCATTTCACCATTTAAAATAAATATTTTTTTTTCTTTGAACACTGTAAAAAGGAGCAATGTATCATAGCACTCATACAGTTAATTAATTAATCTGGTATGCTTACACATTCATTCTATACTAGGTATCCTAACTGGAGTTGTACAGCTATTAGGAACTTACTTATATCTACTGTTCCCACTAAGGTGTGCGTGTGTCTGTCAGTGAGTGTGTGTCTGTCACTGAGTGTGTCTGTGTTTGAGTGTTTGAAATCAGTGAGATTGTGTGCCAGTCATTGAGAAAGTGTATCTTAGAGTGTCTGTCAGTGAGTGTTTCTGTCAGCTCTTTGTCTGTCAGTTAGTGTGTGTCTGTCAGTGAGTGTGCATCTGTGTGTTTAAGAAACATTAATGTATATGTCACCGTTTATTGGGCAAAGAGCTCCTTTTGAAAAATCTAGTGGTGACATTTTGCCATATAAGGTTTGCAATTGGTGTCTGCTGAATTGGGTTGTTTGTTTCTCCTGTGTGCTTTCAACATATCCCATCATATCAAGATTATGCTTTTGTTTTTAAGAAGCATTAATGTAAATTTCACTATTTATTGGGCAAAGAGCTCTTTTTACAAAATCTGTGGTGACATGACAGCTCTCCTCCTCTCCATGTAAAGTTTGCCATAATCGTGTCAGCTGAATTTGATTTATGTGTAAGAAACATGTATTATGTATATATCACTATTTATTGGACTGCATTCACTGCTTATGTCCATGTTGGGGAATTAACATGCTTGCCCAAATACAGTCAACAAGCTACCAACATTATCTTTTGGCTGAATGAAATGTCCGTTTGTTTCATTGATTAAATAGCTATTTACTGTGTGAAGTTGTGGCTGAAGCATTGTGCTGAAGTACATAGACAACAAGTTGTAAAATCTTCCTTGAATTTTTTAATTGTGTGTACCCGTGTCTGTGCAGTTGTCCCTATTACTTTCTATGGATTGTCTGATAGACCAAAATGGGCATTAGCAGAGAGGCTTGTCTGTCTGAATGGCTGACAGTATGTAACTACTAATAATACATCATTACATAGTAATACTGTCAAGTAGTGTTATAAAACATGAGAGAGAGGCTGCGCTGTACCAAAAGTATAGAGAAACAATTTCAGTTTTACATTTGCACAAACATTCAGTGTACACAAAATTTAGGATTGGGAAAAGATTTTGCACAAAAGAAAATTTCTGCGCACACTAAGAAATATTTGAAGAAACATTGCTAATAACCCCAAATATTTCCCCCCAAAAACATTATTTTTTTATGTCTGAAACAAAGAACACCAGATAGTAAATGTGTCATTTGTCTGAATTTTAGTGGTTTCCAAAATATTTTTCTTCTGACAATAGCTCAGACATGCCAGCTGCTTTTCCAAGTACACATAAGTGTACTTATCAAAATCTGACAGACCAGAACAGAACCCTGACCCAAATGCTAATCCAACAGCTGACAATAGCCATAACCTTATAAGAAAAAATTAAAAAATCATATAATGTAAAATATATGCATACAGATGAAGCTTATTCATGGGGACAATAATGCCATCTTGGTTTAATATATATTTATTTAATATTGCTTAAAGTATCATATATGTGTAAAGGCATTTTTTGGAGGCTATTTTATATATAAATGTATTATTATTATTATTATTATTATTATTATCATTTCATCCAAATAGAATTTGGGTGTATTACAGAGCCAGTTAATAGCTAAACATGTTGGTTTTAATTTGTTTAGATGAATATTAGCATTATATATTTATGATTCCATATTTAATGCATTCAACCTTTAGAAAAATAATCTAATTTTCATTTGTGTCCATTCTGAAATACCTTTAGTTAAATATACATTTATTTGTTTATTTGATCATCTTGTTTATATGATTTTATTCTGTACAATTGAACTAGGACATCCATGTGAACATGTCACAGTATTACAGATGACAAAACAGAAGGGCCAGCTTCAGACTTTGCTGTAAATGTGTGAGCCATATCTAAAATCCTGTATTAGAAAGTCTTGTGGGAACTTAATGTTTGCTATTATGCATCCATCACTAGGGAGCCACCTGTCTTTGTAATAGAGTCATCACCTAGCTTAATCTTGTCTTTCAGTAATTACTAGAGTAATTTATCTCTCTGTGCATATTTACTTTGGAAGTTGTATCTACAGATATCAAAATACAAAAAAAAAAAAAATCACACTAGTGGAATTATTTACTAAACAGTGACTTGAAGCAAATGGCAAAATTCGGCTAAAATAGCCAAGCTGTGGCTTTATCCGAGATAGAGATTTTTAAAACTTGGCTTTAAGGGTATGATATTTTAGGTTTGGTTTCAAGATGCAATTTATAGATTAATGTACCTTTGTTTTTGGTCTTGATTTTAACAGAAGTGGTTCAAGTCACATTAGTGTAGATAGATGGTTGTGAACCAACTAAAACTCACTAACCAACCAAATAATATTTCTAGATATTTAAATAGATTTAAGAAGCACTGTCTGGTCCCTTTTAAATCCTTATGAAATATTTACAGCCATGGAAATTACATGCCTCTACTCTATGAAATTATTTTTGTTGCAGTCACATTCCACCTATATGTTTTATATTTTCCACTCACAACCTGGGTTTGCTCTATGTCACGTTTTGCTTGTGCAAACTAAACATGGGGCATGGAGATAAAAAAACAAACCAAAGAGAGTGGTAAGTTATGGTCCTTGGAGAGTCCCTTTAAATCTTAATATCCTAAATACAACATTGTGGCTGTTGGCCAATTGCAATTAAAGGGACTATTTAAGCATTCTAAGGCACCATAAAAACGTCATCTAAAGGAAGTTGTTATGATGCTAGGAGGCCCCGGGCACATTCTTAAATTCAGGTGTTAAACCATTTTGAAATGTAACTCTTAAGTTGCCTCCAGCACTGATCTCAGCTCCCCCAGTGGCATCTGGCTTTTGAAATTTCAGATTCAGGAAGCACTGAGTGCCACTGGGCAGGGGCGCCGCTGATTGGCTGAGAGCAGTTAGCTGACACTCTCAAACAATCAGTGACTCTCAATTCACAAAACTGGCTTGCAAAGAAACATACCAAGCCAACCGCTCTCAGCCAATCAACTGGCCCCTGCCTAGGTGGAAGCTCATATCGGCGCTGGAGGTAACCTCAGGGTTACGTTGAAAAACGCAAGAAAGCACCTGGGGGCCTCCTGGCACCATAACAACTTAATTTAGTTTAAGATGTTTTGGTGCCTGAAATGTTTCTTTAAGCTCCCCATTTTTCATTCTCTACTGCAAACTACAACACTACATGTTTTTCTTTTTTTCTAGATTTTATAACAATTAACATTTTTGACACACTGGAACAGTAGGTGAAGAGGGCCCTGCCCAAAGAAACTTACAACCCATGTTTTATATTTTATTTTGATCATACTGATGTAAAACTTGGGACTTCTGAATTTAATTCATATCTCTATCTGGGGACTTCAGTAGCAACAGCTCAGCTAAGCTTGAATACACTTTGACATTCACTATCACTAGTCAATTCCCAGAAAAACACAGTATAGTGAATACGCCTATGTACATTACATTTATAATAGCAAGTTAAGTGTGAAAGATTTCTTACGTTAAACAGTGGAAAGAGATGATAATGCTAGGTACCAAAGGTGGAAGAACATTGTGAAGTAGGCACATTAAAGATAAACTGACATATAGGTAAGGGAGGAAAATCGTACAGGTAAACAAACGAGAGAATAAGTGAAAAGATATGGGAAGGAAATGTTCTGGAGTCATGATCATGATCAGAGAAGTAAAGGGTAATGATACAAATATAAAAATAAACTAGAAGATGGCTTTAAGTTGGAATAGACAAAGGGAGATGGGCATGAGGGAAGGTATTGGGACATGATCATGAAAAAGAATATAAACTGTGAGATGCATATGAATTTGAAGACACCACAATATACGCCTAGGCCATCCAATGCCAAATAACATCAGAATGTTGTCAGAGGGTGTTGTGTCATGTTTGTATGTGCTTTGATTATTTATTTGTTCCTGTATGTGATATAGATATTGTGTATATATACTTTAGCTACTGTTGATGCTTTAGCCATGATTTTTGTGATATGAGGGCCATACAAAGATACTGTATGTGATATGGGTGTCACAAGGTTGCTGTATGTGACTTGTTCATACTTTATATATTCTCTGTATTCGGTGTTGTGATGCTGTTGTAATATTACTGTTACTTTAACATAGTAGTGAACTACAAATAAATGACCAGGTGTACCACTAGGGCGCTGTAGTACTGTAGCCCAATTTCAGGTTAGACTAGTGGAAGATTTATCCTGCACCTTGGAAGTCTGCAAAAAATATTTAATTTGCATATTGGTAGGATATTAAGGCATTTAAACATTTCTGATTCTGGCCCATACTTTAGATATCTTCTCAGCAACCCACCCAAAAAACAAGTGTTCCTCTTCATTTGTTTTAGTTAAGAGGGGGTAATAAGCTTTAACAAATGGGGTATATTTGTCAAGGTAAAATAGACATAGAGGATAGAATGATCAATTTTGAATAATTACTATAAAATAAAATGTTTTACTGATTGCACCAAGTTTAGAGATTTGTCCCAGAATTTGTCTCCAGCTCTGATAAAATGATATATTTAACTTTCACGTAGGTTTTAATAATCCTAACTGATAATTAATTCAGTGTACCCTTTAGCTACTGGTTCACATCCATAAATTTCATTGATATTAAAAAGAGCTTAGACTTTTGTTCTGAAATAGGATGATCCACATCTAGGACAATGTGAGTGCATCTTATGTTCAACAATTCATTGCTTTTAGTGAACTCACATACTTATTGAAGAATTCAGAAATAAATTACTTTTTTTTTTTTTTTTTTACTTCCCTTCAATTGATATGTCAATTTGTAGAGAACCTGAAGATCCGGAAAGTAGAAAAGGTATATTGATAGGAACAAAACAGATTAATTTTTTTTTCTGTTAAATTGTATGCATGCATTCCTTGTCCTTCCAAAGTTGTTTTAGCTATATTAGAAGTGCCAATTACGTTTTGCCAATGCTTAGTTAAGGAGTATATCCTTGTAAATAGATGGAAACAATGGGAAGGATGTGTGTTTAGAATTAGTGCTGAAGACCACACACTTCCAAATGCCCATTATTCTACTCAGAGAATGTACTTTTAAAGAAACCAACAATATAGACAGAGGCTAAGGGAACCCAAATGTTTTATACGAGTGTTCAAAAGAAAGAAAAAAAAAAAGATCTGTTTTGCTTCCAGAAACACTTTTATATTCAACACATGATGTAAAATGGCAAACAATTGAGTATTTTGCTTCCAGATCCAATTTAAAAACAATAAAACTTTCACTTTGTAGAATATATCTATTGGGTTGTGAATGCAGGACAGTGACCTTCATTCTTCATAGTTTTCGTTCAATAGTAGGAATGCACTTAAGGGCAGAAGTAGCTTTTGGGGAGTGGGCGAATCTATAGCGCTTGTAGTCAACCTTGGTTCTACATCTGTTGTTTAGCTCTAATTCCTTTTATGCTCAACCAATCGCTTGTTGAAGAGACAAAGATGCTAACTCATACTCTAACGTCCAAAAATGTAAGTTTATGAATAGACCTCCTGAATCGTTTTAAAATATTAACCTCTTATTAGTGCACCACCGAGATATGAGTTATGAGGGGGCATTAGGTTCCAATAACTTACACTTCCCAGGATTTTTATTATTATGTTTACTTACCCCCCTATATATACCAAATGCATGTTTATGGAATGAGAACATGTTATTTAAATGTAGAAACTTATATCTCTTTATTATGCAACTGGGTTCTTCTGTCTTAGCTTACTGTCACTCACTGTTGTATGTTCTGTTCTTTGCACCAGGCAGTCAAAATAGAAAAAAAACATACAGATAAGAAGAAATATTAAACAATGATTTAATTTCTCCTCCTCATTTGCAAAATGTGCCCTGGCAGTGCCTAGACTGAACTAGATTGAGATGTAATCTGTTAATTGTTAATACAAATTCAAAAAAGAAAGCAGAGCATCACCTGAAAACAATAAACACAATATATGGCCAATTTTTTTTGCAATGTTTTATTCAGTGGTGTAAATCTCTGTTCCATTTTTAATAAATACTAGATTGCTCATAGTTCAACATGCAGAAAGTTTGGTTCATCTGATTAATATTTACCAAAAATTAAATGTAGTTTGGAATCTCCGTCGGTCATTCATGTGACGTTTCGGCTCCATGAATATCTTCCATGAGAAAGATTTGGGGTAACATTCGGGCAAAACAAAAACAGTGAGAATAAAAAGTTGCATATTAGTGCGATGCAATGTAAAAGTGGCTACAATATTGCCTAGCCTAATGACAAGATATCAGCCATTTTTACAATGCTAATTCTGAGTTTTCAATTTGTCATACTTGTATTGTTATATCTTTAGTAAAACTAAATAAATTAATAAATGAGAAAACTGTGTCTTATAATGATGATTGGTTATTCTTTATTTTGCAATCTTATATTAATTGGAAAATTGGGAGCAGCTGCAGAAAGAGTCAGTTTAAGTTAAAAAGCAATGAATGAATCACTTTTTTCTCACCGTTTCTACCATGAAAAGAACAAAACTTTCTCACACAGCTTCAGTGATAGTTTTTCAGTTTTGTTTTTTTAAACAGTTCCTTAGCAGTAGCAGGAGCCATTAAATTTGAAAAATAAAGGAGATTTAAAAAAAACAAAATGAAAGGGTGGAGTGGGTGAGTGGCTCATTAATTGCCCACCCACTTATTCCTTAATTTTTTTGAAAAAGTATCTGTTTTAAAATTAAATTGCCCTTGCTGCTGCTCCCCATTTTTGAAAATGCACTTCATTACAGGGGTTTCAACCTGACTAGCTGAATTTTGCTGGGTGACTTGCTGTGCTACCTCAGCAGATACAGTTGAGAGAAGATAATGATAGGGCACTGTATATTCCCACACTGAAGGAAGATCACTGATGGTACTTTGTTCTTTGCTTTCTCGTGGGGTACAATTGGCACACTTGTTGGCAGCTGGAAAAAGCCTCTGATGCCTCTGTCTATGTGAATTTTGGTGTGTATTTTGGGGGTTAGTGGTTAGTGGAGTATTGGCCTGTAATGTGGTATGATTGGACTTGCTTCGCAATCTTAAAATTCTGGGGCTATTTCCAATCATGGGGGAAGTAAAGCTCTGCGGTAGGGAATTAGTTTGTTGATGTGGTTCTTGATGTGGCAAATCATGCTTCCTCTGGTTCTTATCCAGTGCTGGCCCTCTTATGTCAAGTAGACTGGAGCACAGTATTTGGACTAGTGTGCAGGTTGTTGAAGGAGTAGATGACATGATTCCTGACTCTCTTTCTTGCTTCAAGTGGGATCATTTTTGGGAGCAAGCTTGGAGGAGTTATTATTCAGCATACTAACCTAGAAGTAGACAAGGGGGATTTGATGTGAAAGGATGGAGTTATCTGCCTGCTGGTTATCTAGCCAGCAGTTTGCAGTGTGTCATATAGTAAAAGCTGGCTTAATGTTCAAATAAAAGCTGTTGCTATTGCTAACAACTTAGATTGGCGTGTGACAGTTTACTCAGAGATGGGTGGGGTAAACAGACTTACATAGTCAGCAGTAAAGACTTCCCCCGAGCTTATGGCAAGGGAGAAACTCCTAGCCTACCATTAGACATACCATCTCCAAGATCTACAGCACCACCAAAACTCACACCAGAATAGTATAAAGTGCAGAAGATATAAACATTCAAGATACGTTACAATACCTTTTCCTGATGATGATTGTACAGTGTATCTACAATTGACCTAGTGACAATTATGCTCTGCCACTTTGGGTTACCTTAATGATATTCTCTGTGCTAAATATGTAATCTTGTATTTGATGTGCATTTGTTAAATTTTTTTCACTACTTTGAAGTTGCATACAAATTTCAAACATAAATATCTCTTTCTCCCCTTTAAATTTCAGCAGTTAGTCTGTACAGTATTTTCCTTTCTATGGCTGAGAGTCAGTCTGGATAAAGCAGACTCTATGGAGATCATTACGTTAGCACAATCAGAGTCAGTATAGTATAAAGAGCAATGAATGACATGTTCTCTTGTATACAAACAGCTTCTCCAAAATAAACCTCTTTTGCCTTGCCTTTTGCCACCCATATACCACTTACCACATTAAAAATTGTTTTTTTTTAATCACTCTTATCCCCCTTTTCCTAGTAGCATCAAGGCTCTCCGCAAGAAAACTGGATCATTACTTAAACAAACATTTTATGTCTGGGCTGCAGATACCCTTCGCATTATAAGGATCCAGCCTCTGAGCCCCGGACAACAGATACCCAAAGTAAAGGGATTTAACGGGCACTCAGTACAGTCACTGACTGCAAGTACCAAGGAAGCTTGAGAAAGCCCGCGATAGTAGGGCGAAACATGTCAATGTGCTGATGGCCTCTGGAGTTAACGGACAGTGAGCAGTGATACCGTGCTGATTACCTGGCGTCCTTCCAGCCATAATAGCGTACTGCATGGCGGAGAAGTTTCGGTTTAGACGGGAGAGTCATTTGGATGGACGGCACTATCTGGATGCTACGAACTACTGTGGTTTTAAACAGCAGACTTTTACACCTGCTACAGCATCTAACCCCCACAATATCAAGGAACTCTGGGACATCTGAATGCACATTTTTCTTTAGAAGACTAAATACATTGCCATAAGATATCACAAATAGTAGCAAGGCTTACTGGTAACCAACAGATATTGTATCATATAGAATGGCTGTACATATATTTTCTTTTTTAGAATATCAGTAGAGAGCCCCCTTTTTATTTTACTCTCACAAATAGCGCTAACACAATTTAAAAATATTTATACAACCAACAAATGCCTGCTATTTTTTCTAATATTTTTTTGTGTCACAATAAAAATATTTTGCACCTTCAGAGAATTAGGTATGTTATCTAAAACAAATGTTAAACAATTGGCAAAAATTGCAATACATTAATTTTTTTTAACCCAGGGTCTAACACTATAAAATTAGGACATGTGCAAGGGGGTGAATACTTATAAGGCATTTCATGTAGAGTGCACCAATTAGTATTGTGGGTTCTTTATTATGCACGATTTGTACTATTTGTTCATTCGGCATTGAGAGTGTTACATTGTTCACTTTTAGCTGAGTTCAATTTGAGAGCTCAAACATTGTTTTGTTGTCTATATTTATGGTGGATTTTAAACCCATGATGCTTAGGTTTCAGTCTGTGAAAAGAAAAAACAGAATAGCTATAGATAAACTGGAGGTGTCTGTTAAATGTATGGATGTTTTATATGTTTATATTTAAATTTTCTGCACAATGTGCATTGAATGGTCACAGTAGTGCTGGTGCCATTGGTTCTATACTACACATCTAATGGATAGTATGTATTGTTAAACTATTACTAACATAACATTGATGGCAACATTGCATGCTGAATCCAATGTTTCAGTTTTTTCCCACTGTGGAAAAGCTGAATCCAACCTTAAATGTAAACTTAAAGGCACTATATTAACCAGCATGTGAAAAGCTCCAAGAGTGTTCATTTTTAATTCCAAATTGAAGAAAATACTTTTATTCATTTTATCATCTGTCTGTATTTTTCCATTTTGCAAGATTGTCATAAATGTACAGTTGAATGCTTAGTACATTACGTACAATTGTATAACACATTTCATTTGGATGTGCACATAGGGTATTTTTTAAGGCAAATATATATTGAATATTCAATCGTAAAGGATGTTGTTTCTTATCAAACTAAATGTAATTTTTTTAATAAACAAATAAATGTTATTCAAAAAGTACACACTGAAAGAGATACTGTAGGCACTTGAACAACTTTTCCATCACCCTTTAAACATGCTACTGTGCTGTGGATCCAAATATTGATCTTTGTTATATTCAGAGGAAGCCCAAATTATTAATACAAGTGCACTTGGAGAAGCGAGAATTAGACACCAGACACCTGTTGGTATTCAAAATAAGCCTCTGTCGTTTTATTCATCAGCTGGGTTTTATACATTAAAAAGTACGTGCTTACGTGCAAATACTCATAGAACAGTAATAGGAAGTGAGTACAGATAAGACATAGGGATGAACGCCATGTACACAAAACAAATAAGTTCCAAGGTAAGAAAGAACAAAAAGATTAGAGAAGAGACATCTCAGGTGGGGGCACTCTGCTCCCGGAACTAGACATATATGGTCTTAAGTATCGTGTTAAGCATCAAGCATTTCCTGAGTCCAAGTTAGCCAATTTTAATATAGAATATCATTATATGACACCTATAAGCTTGAGCCTTGGAATCAAGATAAATTCTATCACAACTGTAACCCCAATTCTAAAAAAGCCCAATATTGACCCTAACTCCCCGTCCAACTATCAACCTACTGCCTTTTGCATCCAAGATCCTTGAAAGACTTGTGTATGTGTGATTGATAGACTTCCTCGAGTCCAACTCTCTGTTCGACACATTTTAATCTGGTTTCTGCGCTCAGCACTCTGTGGAAATGGCTCTGACCAAAGTATCAAATGATCTACTCGCTGCAAAATCTCATGGTCACTATTCTATCCTAATTCTCCTTGACCTTTCCGCTGCTGTTGATAATGTTGATCATTAACAGCTTCTTTTCATCCTCCGTAATCTCGGTCTACGAGATATTGCTCTCTCCTGGTGCTCCTCCTACCTCTCCCAGCACTCTTTTAGTGTTTCTTTTTCTGGCTCTGCCTCTTCCCCCCAGCCCCTCTCTGTTGGTGTCCCCCAAGGTTCAGTCCTTGGCCCCCTCCTGTTCTCGATATATATTGCCTCCTTTGGTAAACTCGTCAGCTCCTTTGGTTTCCAATATCACTTCTATATGGATGACAAGCAAATCTATCTGTCCTCCCCTGATCTCTCCCCGCCCCTCTTGACTAGTGTCTCTGACTACCTCTCTGCTATTTCTAACTTAAGATAAGAATCAGTGAACACTGCAGAAACATAGAAAAAGGCTTTAAGAACCTTGTTTCATCACATTTTGAATTGCACAATAATGATCCTTGAAATTTATGGGTATCACTAAACTCACTCAACATTGGGGAGGTGAAGATATCATTAAAAAACTTGTCAAGAAAGAAATTGAGTGGGTATATCATTTGGATATCCTACATTCAAATGGATTGAATGCAGAGTTGGATTTATTTAACTTTTTATAAACTATTTTCTAATATATTATCCTCTTTAAATAAACTATTTATCTTTTTTATATGTACATTCCTTTTTTAATTGCTAATAACCTTTGGCTTTCACCAAAACCTTTCCAAATTTCCAAGAAAGTTAACTGTTACAATATACCCCTATTTTTTTATTATTCTACCTTACCCTGCTGCTGTTCTACTACATCTGTTTTCTGCACATCCAAGGTGGGGATTGTACCACCATAAGCGAATACTACCAGAGCAAGTCATTGTAAGTAGGATACCTACCTGCTTTTATATCTTATATTACTTACAGTATACTGCGCCATTGGTTCTTTTTCTATTTTTTTTTTTATTTATTTGACTGCTGAGAATTCGGTGTCTAATACAAGGAATACCTATATATCGTAAGACGGGGATTGTGCCATCCACGCACTAAGCAGCAGAGCGCTCTAAAAAGTGTAAATTAGTCTTTTATTGGGTTTTAAAAGATATTTTAAAACTTGCTTGATATTTTAAAACTTGCACTATTTGAGGTCATCATATACCCATACATAATTGGACCTCATATAGTGTATGTATATGTACGGCTGTCTTTAAAGTGGGGCAAATGGGGCAGCTGCCCCAGGACCAGTTATTCCTGGGGGGCCAAAAGCAGCTACCCCATGGGCCCCGCTGTCTGCAAAATTTGATTTTATTTGCCTATGGACCCTGCTGGTGCTGCGGCTGCACCGGGAGCCCACACACTAAGAGGGCCCGGTTGTGCGCTGTGGCCTTTTAACAGCACGACTGGGCCCCCCTTGTTTTACGGCAGCAGGCTGGGAGGAAGTGACTGCTGTGAGTCACTTCCTCCC
Source organism: Pelobates cultripes (assembly GCA_933207985.1). NCBI lineage: Eukaryota > Metazoa > Chordata > Amphibia > Anura > Pelobatidae > Pelobates > Pelobates cultripes. Next base: position 191,413,722 of record OW240912.1, read on the forward strand.
AGATATAATTAAGCCGCGTGGGATGAAGGAGAAAGCCGTCAGGAGGGACCTGGAGTGCCAGAGCCTCACACTCCCAACTACCTCAGCCTGCCACTGGACCCCAGGGAACCAACCTCCTGAACCTATAAGGTAGGGCTGGAGGGGGGCTTTATAAATTTAAACTTTGCATGTGTGTCAGTATGTATGTATGTGTGTGTGTGTGTGTCAGTATTTGTGTGAGTCAGTATGACTGTGTGTGTCTTAGTATGTGTGTATGTGTGTGAGTATGTCTGTCAGGGTGTCTGTGTGTGTGTCACCATTTCTGTGTTTCAGTATGTCTGTCAGGGTGTCTGTGTGTGTCACTATGTCTGTATGTCACCATGTCTGTGTGGGCATATGTGTGTGTCAGTATGTCTGTGTGTCACTATGTTTGTGTGTCACTATGTCTCTGTGTGTGTCAGTTTGTCTGTCTGTGCGTGTCTGTGTGTGTGTCAGTGTGTGTATATGTATGTTATCATTGAATGTATTTGTGTATCTGTATATTGTCAGTGTGTGTACCTGCGTGTGTATATCTCTATGTGCATCTGTATATAGTCAGTGTTTTTATCTGTGTATCGGCATGTGTGTCAGTATATGCATCAGTGTGTCTGAGTATCCATATGTCAGTGTTTGTACATATGTCTTTTTATGTGTGTCAGGTTGTGTATCTGTGTTTCTATATGTGTTAGTGTGTGTATCTGTGTCAGTCTGCATCTGCATGTGTGTTAATGTGTCAGTGTTTTATATCTGTGTATCTGCATGTGTTTCAGTGTGTGTATCTGTGTGTATGTGTATCACAGTGTGTGTGTGTGGCAGTGTATGTGTACATATGCATATATCTCTTCATTCAAATCGCTAACACTACACACAAGTACACCCCTGCATTCAACCTTCAATACTACATACAAACACAGTCCTGCATTGAAACGTCAACAATACATACAAACACACCTTTGTGTTAAACACCAAAAATATATCTAAACACACCCCAGCATTAAAAAAAACTACACATAGATGCATGCTTGTATTCAAACAACAAAACCACATACAAACACACCCCTACATTTATACAAACATACGCCATACAAAAACATGCTTCCATTCAAACACACAAACACAGCTCAGTGCTAAATACAACTCTGCAATCATGGGAAAATGGTTCTGCTACTGCGTTGAGAAGTGGAGTGCGTGATTGCATGTAAGGGAGTGGGGGCCAGGGGGTCCCATCAAATGCTTTCCCAGGGCCCAATCAATATTAATATTATAGTATATTAATATTAAAGATGGCCCTGTGTATATGTACTAATTTGTCTTATACACCTTTCTTCTTTGGTGTGGTTTACCAAACCTTTTTCTTCCACGTTTATAACTGGATGGCTGCCCACTTCCTTAAGCTCAACTTGTCCAAAACAGAATTTCTGGTCTTTCCTCCCTCAAGTGTTGCTACTCCCATGTCTGTCTCGCTCCACGTTAATGGTGTAACCATCAGCACCACCATGCAGGCTCGCTGCCTAGGTGTTCTCTTTGACTCCGACCTCTCCTTCACCCCTCATGTTGAGTCGATTGCCAAATCCTGCCGCTTCCATCTCAATAACATTGTGCTACTTAACGTCAGATGCGGCTAACGTGCTGGTCCATGCCACTGTCCTCTCTCATCTTGACTACTGCAATCCGCTTCTCAGTGGTCTTACGTGCTCCCAACTTGCCCCATTGCAATTTATAATGAATGTGTCAGCGAGGCTCATTTTCCTGCCCGCCCGCACCTCCCACGCTTCACCCCTCTGTCAGTCCCTGCATTGGCTTCCCGTAAAATATAGGGCTTAATATAAAATTCTGGTTCTTGCTTTCAAATCTCTACATAATTCTACTCCCACCTATCCTCCGTAATACACAAATATGTCCCGTCTACTTCCCTACACTCTGCCTAAGACCTACATCTATCCTCTGTTCGTACTCCTACCTCCAATGCTCAAATTCAAGACTTCTCTAGGGATGCCCCATTCCTGTGGAATTCCCTTCCCTTTTCTGTTAGACGCTCACCTAGTCTCCACTCAAATCATTAAAAACTCACAAAAACATATCAATTAAACTGTTAATGGCTCCCAACTGATTCATCTCCTGCAACTGTCATTAAAAATAATCCACACAAAGTCTTCATTAACTATTATTCTGTCAATCTACTTCCCTTACCTATTGTGTGCCTTTACCCCACTCCCTCTAGCATGTAAGCTCATTGAGCAGGGCCCTCAATCCCTCCCACCCATTGTAAAGCGCTACATAATTTGTTGGCACCATATAAATATAATAATAATAATAATAAAAATAATAAAAATAATAGTACCTGCAATCCTGCTCTCCCCTGTACTACCCATGAAATCCCTTTATTTCATTAATTAGAAGCTTTGGAAGCACAGCTTTAAGCTACAGTTCTAAGCCCTCTGGGTATGAGAGATCCAGGAATCTTACTTACCGGCTCTCATACCGTAGCATACCATGACGTCACTTGTGCATGCGCAGTGCTATCACAGTCAGCGATAGAGAATTGTTGAATACAATGATTCTCTATGGAGGTTTGGTAGGCGCATCCAGTGAGCCCCAGGCTCCTCTATGAGGAGCATTGGTTTGGCCTGTCATTCTGGAGGCATGCCTACAGGATGACGCAACCTGAGGAGGAGGTAACGGTAGCACCTAAGGAGACTCGGCACTGGAGGTGGCTTATTTGATTTAAATACTTTTTTTGTTTAGTTTTTTAAGTCTGACATGGAAAAGGGCATCGGAATATACAGATATGTATTCCTAACACTACTTTGTTCCTTTAAAAAATGAGCCACAAAATACAATTTTATTTTCTGTTTGTAAAAATTATTTTTTGTTTTTTTTCAACAGGATACCCAATAATGGTATAATGAACAAAAAATGTTTTTGTAAGGAGCTACATGGAGGCCATGAAGGATAATTTGGCACTCACCTTGCATACCCCCATGCTTGAATATGTAGCCTTTCCCTTGAAATGAATAGGAGCAGGTAGTGCACAACAGCATAAATCTAAAGCCCTTGTGAGATATGCAAGTGAATGGAAACCCTGCCAGATGTAGAACATGTGCAGGATTTATGTCTGTTTAAAGATAATAATCTATTTTTTATGAAAGGCTTTTCCCCCAAGACTAAAAAGCAATTTAGCTAATGTTCTCAGATATTAACAATTCTGGCAGCAGATTAATCTATGTAACTATCACCAAAATTAATGGTAAATGTTTTGTTGAAATCAGAATGATGACTGAGTGTGTCCTGCTGTCAATGAATACTGCAACCATGAGGTTTGAACAGGCACCTTTGATGGAACAGTATCCCACTGCTATCTCAATGGAGTGAAGTCACTCAAGCAGGTTGGTGCAGTGCTTTTCACATTTCTTTCAATGAGAAATCAGTGGTTTACTAATTCACCTCTTGGCTGAATTTAATATTACAGGTGGAGGATGAAATTATAGGTTTTTGTGCAGAAACAAAAACATATTATTATGCCAATATTTTTTTAATTTGAATTTTTTTAAAATGGAATAATTTTATATTGTTTATTCCCAGATAAAAGATAAGTATGCACACAACAATAGTACGCTAGGCATAGATTGCAGTATTTACATTTCAAACAGTTGCAGAAAGTGAGACATTAGTAATAAGACCATCTGACAGACATTCATTAAATTCTGTGATACCTGTATGGTTGCTACAAAAGTCCAAACAAAGGTAAGGTTCTACTATCAGCATACCTAAAGTCACTAACAGGTCATGCGAAAACTGGGGTGGGGGATGGCTGAAAAAGCTCAAGGAGTGCCCCCTTGACGATGTGTATGCAGTTGGTTTTGCAACTCATAAAGTCTTCCCCATGGTTCCCAAATGCTTCTGAATTTATCTAAGGTTTAATTATATGTTGGAAGACCATTTGGCCTGAATTTGTGGGAGGAGTTATGATCCTATATAAACCCTACCCCCCTACTTACCTTTGTCATGCAAGCTGTTTGTCTCCATAGTTACCTGCTGTGACGAGACCAATCTCGCCACTGTGCGTTGGAGGAGCCTGGTTGCCTGCCTGCTGCCTTTTGACTATGGACTGGCATTTAAATACTTTATTTTCCTATGCAGAAAGGTCTATTCATGTTTTCTGCCCTGGCATTCAGTAGAGTCTCGGATTTACTGAATGAACTCATATAACCCAGATAGCTATGCCATGGAGCCTATTCGTGTAATAAAAGACTTTGGCTCCATGGCAATTGAACTGTATGTGTGTGTAGTCTGAGCGCCATTCAGTATTAATGTGCGCTCAGACCTAAGCTATCTGGGCATATGTTGCATGTCTGTATTATATGTCATAAATGTAACCTTGTGTATTTTATTGTATTTTATTTTATTGTATTTTACTGTCTTTTTACTGCCATGTGCTTAATGGAGTTTTGCCTCTGTCCTTGGAGATAATTGGATTACTTCCCAATTATCTCCAGGATAGAAGACTCTGTGGAACTGGTTTTGGGCATTTGGTCACAAAGGACTTCGATCTATCTTTTGAACGGACCAATTTGGATGATTTTGACATATGTGTGTATTTGGAGTATGCTGATTCTGAAAATGTAATGTGAATGTGATGCATACTTTTCAAGTTATGAATAATGTGAAAAAACTGTATTTCTCTGGCTGTGATAATTGCATTACCCATTGTGTACGGTAATTGTATCACAGGCAGAGGGGAGGATTTTGTGTGGGAGTATCTGAGTGTATTGTACGTGTTTATTTGTTGTTTTCCAAAACCCTGTGGGTGGTACTAATGTGTAAGAATGTGTACATAAGAACAATAAACCCACAGCTCTGTCTGTTCCTGCTTGACCCTCAAAACGGAGCCTTGTCTCGTTCTTGGGGGGATTTATTGTATGCTGTTCCAGTTCGACTGCTAGGAGTGTAAACCTATTTGTATGGTTTTTCCTATTCGGCTGTTTACAGCATTCGTATGTTTGAGAGCATTCATATGCTTCTCCGGTTCGGTGGATTGGTGTCTACAGTAGCTGCCTGTGTCTCTGTAAGGGGAAGATCTACTAAACGGCGGTTTAACCCTTTTATGCCTGGGGGTGCCATTACACCTGCACTTCGGGTTCGTCATTCCCGCCAAGTCCTGTCTCAAGCAGTCTCCAGCAAGCAGTCGGTCACCAGCAGCTCCTGCCTCCGTCTTCCGTGCCGTCCACCGGCTTCTACCCGACTTCGCCACTTGCTACCCGGCTTCCGGTCACGAGACCGGCAAGTCCACGTAAGCATAAACGTGGGAAATGGCGTTTGCCTAAAAACGCGGGGATAGGCTCCCTTCATTACTTACCCATTCTTGCTCTTACTCCGTTCGTGTACTTCTGCGTTCGTGCGGCTAACAGCCGATCACAGAGTACATACTCCTGTCGTTTACATTTTCATATAAACTAACTACCGACCGCACTAAACAAACTTACATTCGACTATTTCATCCGTTCGTTCGTTCGGTCGTTCAGCCAAACACATATACATTGGCTTTTGTTTAAAATTTGTTTGTATGCTCAATTTAACCAAACACAGGAGTTCTTTCTCATTACAGTTCTCCTGTTCATTCGTTTACCGAAAGCAAGAGGCTACAATGTTTAAATGATCAAATCTACTGTAATTGTACATAGTTTGCTTACACGTAACTAAGCACTCACATTATTTATCCTATTTAGATTTATATGTATTTATTACATGGCTCTTAAAGTCACCACTGGTTAAATAATATGTGTTTCTAATTTTCCCGCCCATGTTCACCTAATTATTGGACTCCTATCTTTTACAGGGTAAATCTTCCTGGCATGTTTAAAAAATACACCTCCAGGCATTATCTTTACCGACCATTAGCACAATTTAAAACCTCCGTTCCTTAAAAGTCCTTATATACTGGTTCCTTACACTTAGACTGCATATGTTTTTTGGGTTTTTCTACTTATATTTTTCTTCCAACAAAGCTCCAAGAAGAGGTACCCAGTATCCCACATTAATGTAACAGGTAAGAAGGTTTACCATTTTACGTTCTCCCTTGAGGCCTCATTCAGTCTCCACGGCCTTATACAGCCCCCCACCCCCCAAAGTGGATTCTAAACTTCAAACAGGCCAGATCTGAGATTCCTCACGGCGAGTAAACATCAATCACACAAACCTACACTACCTTGCTACTAATACTTTTCTTCAAACAAAGCTCCAATAAGAGGTACCCAGTATCCCACTTTTCGGTAACAGGTAAGAAGGTTTACCATTTTTACGTTTTTCCTTGAGGCCTCATTCAGCCTCCACGGCCTAATACAGCCCCCCACCTCTCAAGGTGGGTTCTAAACTTCGAGACGTAACTGGTCCAAGATTTCTCACAAACGTCAACAACAATCTCATAATCATAATCCACCGTATTACTACTATATTTAACGGTACATGTTTTGTCATCCATTTCTACATATCATTACTTAGTGCTTTGTCATTAATGCAGCTCGCCAAGTCCTAAGTATTGGTAATCTTACTCACTATGATTATGTTTCTCGTTAAGGCCTCACTTCGCCTTCGTATCATTCAAAAAATTCACATTATGGGACCCCATGGGCTTGTCTCTAATTGACGGATCAACGTTCAGGTCCCTCAACTTACCTGAGTTCTTACGTTACGGTATATTTGATACACACCTACCCATACGTTCAACATTTATACCAGTGGCACACCTCAGGCCTACTAGCATCTTTTTCCCTAAGGTTTCCCGGACCGGGCCCGTTCCCTGCAGAAGCAAGAATAGAGAAAATTTATAACAAACTTACCATTATTTTTTTTTCCTGGCTATTTCTCATGGCAGCATCACTTATGGGGTAGCTCCTCCCTTAGCAGTCACAGGACAGGAATTAATTAGATTAATTAATTAGACTGATGGGTATAAAGAGTCCTTCCTCCCCTTACACCTCAGTCCAATTATAAAGCTGAAAAATAAAAGAAAGGGCGGGAACCATGATGCTGCCATGAGAAATAGCCAGGAAAAGAAAATTACGGTAAGTTTGTTATAAATTTTCTCTATTCCTGGCTAATCATGGCAGCATCACTTATGGTTAATACCCAAGCTCACAGAATTATAGGGTGGGAATAATAAACCGAGAAAAGACACTGAACAGACTCTTATGCTGCAAAGAAATTTAATATCAACGGGACAAAGAAACCATAGACAGGACACTCTTCCCAAAGGAGGTAGAAGGAGAGTCCACATCCAGTTTGTAGTGTTTCAAAAACATCATCGGGGAAGACCAGGTGGCTGCCCTGCAAATATCATCGTATGGAACCTCTGCCCAATTAGCCCATGAAGTCGACAATGCTCTAGTAGAATGAGTTCTTATCTTCATTGGAGGAGATCGACCGTTAGAGATAAATGCATTCCTGATTACCAGTGAAATCCAACGATTTAAGGTAGATAAAGAAGCCACCTCACCTCTCCTGGCTCCCGACGGTAAAACGAAGAGTTGGTCAGTTTTTCGGTAAGACTCAGAATACTTAAGGTACATAGACAGGCAGTTCATGACATCCAAATGTTGCCATCTAACCTCCTCTGGTGAAGAATTGGATTGGGGTAGAACGATGGAAGGACCACTTCTTGAGAGAGTTGAAACTGAGAGACCACTTTAGGAAGAAACTCAGGCTTTGGTTTCAGACACACCCTATCCTGATAGAATTGTAAACAAGAAGATAAGGTAGAAAATGCTTTAATATCCGAAATTCTTCTTGCGGAACCAATTGCCAGCAAAAACAAAGTTTTATACGTCAGGAGGGCAGCATCCAAACTCTCAGGAGGAACGAACAGATCCTCAGTTAGGTAATTGAGCACCAAAGGAAGGTCCCAAGGGGTAGTAGATCTGGAAGGAGGTCTCAACCTGAAAGCTGCCTTGAAGAACCTGGAGATCAAAAGATCAGAAGTCCATGAGATGTTGCACAAAGCTGAAAGCGCCGAAGACTGAACCTTAAGAGTGCTGAGGCTAAGGCCCTTATTTAGACCCTCTTGCAGGAACTCCAAGATCTCAGTATTGTGAGGATGCAGGAAGTCAACATTTTTGGCCGAAGCCCATTCCCGGAACACATCCCAGATCCTATGGTAGCAAGCGCAAGTAGAAGCATTCCTTGATTGCAAAAGGGTATTGACCACTGCTTCTGAGAGACCTAGTAGTTGAAGTCTTTCTTTTTCAAGACCCATACCCCCAATTTGAAGCGTTCTGGATGAGGATGGAATAATGGGCCCTGCGTTAGCAGATCCTCCATAACAGGAAGAGGCCAAGGCTGTTCTTGGCTCATCATAGCCAATAGGGGGAACCACGGCCTCCGAGGCCAAATCGGAATTATGGCAATAACCTTCTTGCCTTCCGACCAAACCTTCAGCAGGAACCTGGGTATCATGGGCAGGGGAGGGAAAGCATATCCCAGATCAAATGACCAAGGAAGAGAGAGAGCATCCTGGCCCATTGCCTGACTGTCCGGGTGGAGGGAGAAGTAATTCTCCACCTGGTGATTCTGGGAGGACGCCATCAGGTCGATCTGGGGCATGCCCCACCGATGGGCAAACCATGCAAAGACTGCTGGGTGAAGTTTCCATTCTCCTGGAAGAATTTCCTTCTTGCTGAGGAAGTCTGCAGTCACGTTCTCCGAACCTGGAAGATAGATCGCCTTCAGACCCTGGAGATTGGTCATGGCGATTGTCATCAAGGGAGCTAGCTCCTTCAAGAGCAATCTGCTTCTTATGCCACCTTGGTTGTTCACATATGAAGCAACCGCTCGGTTGTCTGTTTTGATCAGTACCCAAGAATTTATGATCCTTGGTAGGAACACCAAGATGGCCTTGGAAACCGCTCTCAGTTCTCTTAGATTTGAGTGTAGCTGACTCTCTTCTCGGGTCCACTTCCCTTGAGTCCATGTGGAATTGAAGTGGGCACTCCATCCAAAAGAACTGGCATCTGTTGTAATAACCTTCCAAGCCTGCTGCCAAATTCTTCTTGTTCTTCCACCAGTTCAACCCTTTCCTCACGGGCAGGGGTAGAGAGATCCTTTGCTCCCAATCTGATCCCATTCTGTCAAAGTGGAGAAGGAAGCAATTCTGGACCGGACAAAACTTCCACTGAGCCCATTTTACTAACCCTATAGTTGATGCCAAAGAACCCAGGAGACTCATGACTTCTCTTGCAGAGGCAGTCTCCAGCCCTTGTAGCTTCCCTACTTTGTCTCTGATTTTTGTGACCCTTTCCGGAGACATGAACACATGGGCAGATACGGTGTTTATCACTGCTCCGAGGAATACGATCATCTGAGAAGGAATCAGGGAGCTTTTTTCCACGTTCAGAAGCCAACCGTGGTCTTGAAGAATGTTCATAGCCACCAATGTGTGATGAGCTACTATCCTTTGAGATGGACCTATGATAAGGATGTCGTCCAAGTAATGGAAGATCTTGATACCTTTTTCCCTTATGAAGGCTATCAAAGTAACAAGAACTTTCGAGAATGTTCTTGGCACCCAGTTGAGGCCAAACGGTAGTCCCTGGAACTGAAAGTGCCTTCCCAGCGCCCAGAACCTGAGAAACTGCATATGATCTTGGTTTATAGGGATTTGGTAGTAGGTGTCCCTCAAGTCTATTGAGGTCATCAAGTCTCCTCTTTTGACGCTCTTCAAGATGGTCTGTAAAGATTACATTTTGAATGTTCTTACATCGAGCATGGAGTTCACACCCTTCAAGTTCAAGATGAGACGCCACTTTCCCTGGGGTTTTGGGGCCAAGAACGCTGTGGAGTAAACCCCCAGGAACCTTTCCTGTCTTGGAACTTCTTCCACCACTTCCTGTTCCAGGAGAGTAGAAATGCAGGTCCTCATGGCCCTTCATTTGATGCCTACCGACACCCTGGATTTCTTGAAGAAAGTGGATTTTGGGCGAGAGGAAAATTCTATCCTGTAACCCTCTTTTATGATGGATGTGACCCACATGTCCATTATATTGTTGGCCCACACGGGGTAGAAGAACTTCAGTCTTCCTCCCACAGTCCCCGAACGGGCCTGAAGACCTTCAGAAGGTCTTCCCAGAGGTTCTAGCTCCTCTACCTCTGGAAGCCTTATTGGAAGAAGAGTGTGAGAAGGATTTCCATGAAGAATTTCTGGAATACTCCCTTCCTGGTTTATAGCTTCTGCTGTCCCAAAAGGACAAATCCTTGAAGCGCTTAGTTTTCCAGGAGGAGGGAAAGCTCTTTCTCCTTACTTGAGGTAAAAATGCTGTTTTCCCTTTAGCAGCTATTTGAATAGACTCCTCCAGAATCTTACCAAATAGGAGATCCCCCTAGAAGGGAAGGCAACACAAGGATGCCTTAGAGGCATAGTCCGCTCCCTACGAATGAAGCCATAAGGCCCCTCTAGAAGCCAAAGACAGGGCCATACTCTTGGCAATCATGCGAGTGATGTCTAGAATTCCGTGGCAAGGCTAAAGACCTTGAGGCTCTCCAAGAGATGTTCCCTACGGACACCCCGATCAATGTCCTCCTCCAAATTAGCGAGCCACACTCTTAAGGCCCTGTAGAGAGTGGTCAGTGCCACTGCCGGATGAAGGGCGGAGCCTAGGGCCAAGTAGGCTTTAATCAAACCTCCATCCATACGCTTTTCCATAGGCTCCCTGAGATATGCCATGGAGTCAATAAGCAGCATAGTTTTCTTTGCCATATGAATTACAGCAGCGTCAATCTTAGGAACTGAATTCCATAGGCAGCAGTCCACGGCAGAGAAAGGATAAATCCTTGTGAATTTATTTTTCAAGGTGGATTTCCTTTCTGGCTTATTCCATTCTTGAAGGATCATGTCCCTGATCGAGGAATGCACCAGGAAGGTCGGTCTATTTGGTTTTAGGTCCTCAAAGAACCTGTCAGCCTTTCTCAATTCAGACTTTTCTTCCATGAGACTAAGAGTCTCTCTGAGAAGGGTAATAAGTCTATCAATAGACTTTGAGTCAAGGGACCTGGAGGTATATTCGGCTTCCTCCTCACCATCATCTGAGACCTCCCACATATCAGGGTCTTCTCCAGAGCTGGAAGACTGAGGTTCCGCTCTGGGTCTCTTACTCGGACCACTAGACACCGTGGTAGACTTAAAGCCCCAGCAATAGCTTGGGAAATCCAGAGCTTAAGGTCGTCCTGTGGGGAACCCCTACTGGGGACATCTGCCGCTTCCAATAAGTATTCCCTGCAAAGGTTCCTTCCATGCGGAGCAGGTGACGAACAATTAATGCATTTATTGGTCTTTTCCCTTGATTTCCTTGCTAGAGAATCCAGATGCTTGCTGGGGCTGAAATAAAGCCATATATGACATATATTACAAGCTTAGTTTGGCACTCTTTTAACAACCCCCCCATTAAAAAATTAACGGCTCACCTATGTTTTCTAGAGAGGGATCTTGCAGAGGCAGAGGGAGAATCCATACTACCAAGGAGAATCAAAGGAAATTTAAAACACAATTCCCAATAAAAAAGCCAGATGCAAACTGACAAGCAAAAAAAAAACCCCTTAAACAAGAAATACAGAAGAACTGGTAATCCTACCTTATAATGACAGTAAAAACCTCCAGGCAGCCAAGAAATAGCAGCAAAGGAGGAACTTCAGAAAAATCAAGACCGAAATCGCCTTAACAGCTGATGCAGTGCACAGGCAGAAGGTCTGTGCCATCAAGTTTAACCTCTTAAGGTCACATGACGTGTGTCATGTCATAATTCCCTTTAATTCCAAAAGTTTGGTCCTTAAGGGGTTAAATAGAGCCGGGAAAACGTCCGGTCCGCGCATGCGCAGACCGCTGGAATGCACGCTGTGCATTCCAAATGCTCGTGGCCGATGCAAATCACTTCCGGGTTTGGCCGCAATTACATTTCCGACTGCTGGAACGCATACCGCGTTCCAGCCAACAACGCTGGTACCCCCAGGAAGCCACAGTAAGTTGGCAAAGTGCTCCCACGGCCGCAAGAAACACACTGCCCACCAAGAACTCATGAGACACCCCAGAGAACCACCTGAAAACCAGACAAAGAGCGAAACACTACAGGTCTGTGCAGGGTCTCCCCACAGGAGTACCCCCTAGTATGGATTCCAAAGAACTGCCATCAAGGTATGGGGGGGATTATATACCCCAATTACTAGGGGCAATCCAATAATAAGGGGAATTTTTACCACATTAATAAACTAGAACAGTGTCTCCCTCAGAACACCTTCCATCTAGGTCCCACGCTGCAGTTCAGTACTTACACTGAACCTGACCCAGTTAGTCCTGCTCATGCAGGCCGTTTACTGGATCTTTCAAATGAAGAGAGGCTGAACTTAATTTGGAACGAACCCACGACAAACGCAGGAAGGTGGCCATAAAATAAAATGTAAAAAGTCCTGTAGAACTTGCTAAGGACAGGAAAAAAGACTGAGGTGTAAGGGGTGGAGGGACTCTTTATACCCATCAGTCTAATTAATTAATCTAATTAATTCCTGTCCTGTGACTGCTAAGGGAGGAGCTACCCCATAAGTGATGCTGTCATGATTAGCCAGGAATATATGGTAATCTTCCTGCGCATCAAAGAAAGAGGACAAACACTCAAGGTTTAAGTATCTACATACGTTATATCACACCATTCTAAGAGACGAGCCCCATCAGGCTAGAGAACTGGCGCTGGTTAGGCGCTGGCCTTAGCTATCCTACATAATACTATGGTCCCGTGAGGTCTACACCCCACCTAATTCACGGAGGTTTCAGCCCCATGACCAAATCATAGTTAGCCAGCTCGCTCGGAATTCTTTAGTGCTACAGTTAGGGCCTCCCAAGTCACGGCCACACGTTTTGAATCTCTTTCAGTCACAGAAAGGCCGACATTCTGCCACCACGTTCTAGTGGTCACAAAATTCCCTCGACCCAAATCATAGGTAGAGCCTCTCTCCGCCACTTGGCACTAGCAGCGCCTCACCTGTGACTTGGTTCTAGGTAAATTCTCCGCCTCGGCACTAGCTAGCAGGCCAGTTCTTCGAAGGTCTCATCCACACCTCTAAGACACATTACTTATCCAAATCATTATTTCTTTTTCAGAATGTCACAAGTATCCATCCCAATAATCGGTCTGCTGTTGGACGAAATACCCAGCATGCCAGTCTGGCCTGGGTCTTCAAAGGAATCCCTCACCCCTTCTACCCTCAGTTACCTGGGATTCTGGTACATTCCAAAAATATCAGCAGTGCTCAGACACAGGGGTATCCCCTCCCAAGCCACTGCCAGTAAGGCAGAACTACACAGGCTCACGATGGCTCAGACCATTGTTCCCAGGCCCGGCTCTAGTTCACAAGGGCCATCAGCTTTCTCCTCAGATTCCAATCAGGAGACCCTGGTCGCTATCCTGGCCAGCCTCCAAATGATTAACAGGCTGATAAATGGAATCGGCTATAGCCACACCAGGCCCTCACCTGGCGATCTCGGTCATACAGTCTGGCTTACCCCTCATTTCCCTCCCCGTCCCCCACCACCCACTATCACTACTCCATCCATCTCACCGGCCCACTCTGTTTCAATTTCCATGGAGAAGGTAATTCTCAATGGAAAGGACGTTAAACTAACATCACTACTTAACTTCACAAGACACCCTTCAGTATTAAGGTTACATTCATGGTGACATTTCAGTAGTCCTAAACAGTCAGACCACGACTTAACAAAGCTTTCCATTCCTCTGTTTATCATTGCCTCTTCCACTTCTCACCACTCCTTCACCCCACGCACTAGTCAGGGCTGACCATTTCATTTTTGGGGAAGGCTCGGGTGCACTATTCTTTGATACGGGGGTATTCTATTTCACAACATGCAGGGTTTTGCTCCAGAACCCACACCTAATCCACATATGCAGACCGTCTGTCACCTAAGATATGCCCAGCTAAGGTTAACATTGATATCCTGGAATACTATCTGCATTTACACCCAGCTAGGCATCTGATAGATTCTGGTGCTGGGTTTCTCACAGGCGTTCACACAGGCCCATTCGCCATTCCCACAGGTACACTCGTATGCCCCAACCTATTATCTGCACCCATTGACGCTCTTACGGTGGACCACCTTCTGTCCACAGCAGTCATATGCTGGTTTCACGATTGCCTCCTTCGGTCTCCACACTTCTCATCTTGGCATACCATTCCCATCGAGGTAGCCATTCACAATACCCTATAATATGTCTGATCATAGACCTCTTCCCCACCGCACTCTACATCCATTCCCAGCATCAACTCCTTCATTGCCGCTATGAAGTTCTCACTGCACTACGAAAATCGACCATGCCATACAAGCTAATACTTCAGCAAGTAGTAAGGCTTGGTTGAGCAAGACAGACTTATCCAACGCCTTTAATCTACTACCTATTCACCCTTCACTATAGCATCTGGCCTACGTTCGGGTGGCCATCCTCACAAACCATTTTGTGGTTAATTTACAGGCTGACTTGACTGGCAGCAACCTCTCCGCTCTTTTTAGTCTGCCTTTACATTCCTGGTGTCCACAACACAGCCGCTGATGCTCTTTCACGCTCAGTTCAAGGTCTTTTTTCAGGCACCCCCAACTACCCGCTACATACCATCCAGGATACCACCTTTCCATGAGCTAATTTTGGACTGAGCACACAATTACACCTTCACGCTTCATGCAGTTTCACGACTACTCTATCACTCACGCTAGAGTTTTGTATATTGTAGTTAAACTATTGTACTTTTTGCCTCTTCCTCTAAACCTACAAATCAAGCATCTTATTTATACCTCCTATGCTGTCACTCAATTTTTTATGTATCCAAGGTCAGCCACACACTATCAGTACTAATCCATTACTTAACGTCTAAACCTTCCATTAAGGTAAGCTACATTATGGCTTCCATCGCTGGTCTCTCTTTTTCGCAAAAGCGCTGCATCAGCAGCTTCAAGCTCTTACACCCCAGTCTACATCACTAAGTGATGGAGCCACAGGTAATCCTCTGCTCAGTTACATATATACCTCAATCAGAGTAAAACTCCTTACAAGCTTTCAGTATACAAGCTGTATAAACTTGCAATAAAGTGTGTTTTTCTTTGAATCCTCTTTTGCCCTCTTTTACAGGCCTACTCATACGTTGGTTTCGGCACACCTCAACCAACTTTGCTTCTCCTTCTACATTCCATTACGTATTAGATAAATTCCGAGCACAAATATATATATATATAATTATATATATATATATATATATATTATTTTTAAATACATTGTCATTACTGCATTCAAAAAACAAGTGGCATATCTATTTCTAAAAAGTAACAAAAAAAATTCTTTATACATATATAATTTATTTATTTTAGGGGGGTTTATAATATTGATGGATGAAACCACAATGCTATATGAGAAAAGGTAGATTTTAAAATGAGAGCTCTGAAAGAACAATTTGATTACAGTATTATTTTTGCATATTCTTCATTCATTCCTACTTTTGTCCAATAATTGCTGTGACCATTCGTTAAAACGCTATAAGTGTGGAGTTATATCACTCACACTCCAATGCTCTTTCTCAAATTTGCACCTATTCCTCCTCTTCAGCCACATATTGTAAGAATCAATCCTTCATGCACACAGGATTTTTTTAATTCTCAGATTTGGACTCTAAAAGTGTCATAATTATTATGCTTTTGGCTATGTGAATATTTCTATAATGTAAATGAATTGTGTTATTGGGAAAGGTGCTATACAAAAAATTACTATTTTTTTTTTTCAAATACAATAGAGTTAATGTAAGGAAACATTAATCTATGAGAAGACAGCATATTTATGGAACCATACAAAAAAAAGAAAATTACAAATCTGTTTTTGGGGGTTCTTTGTTTGCATATTATAACAAGGGTATAATTATGAATATAAAATATTAAGTAAGTGAACATCCCTGGTCCTTTAACAATAGATGGATATTTACTGAATTGTACAGAATTATGTTTTCACTGTATTCAACACAAATTTGAATGGCATCTATACAATTCAATTAAAGCGTTTTAAAATTCAGATAAGATAAAAATTAAATGGTTACTCCAACCAAAAAAAAGGGTTTTAAGAAAACACTGGTTTAATTCGAGTAACTATTCCTAGCCTGCTACACCCTCTCCTCCTCCCAAACATAAAAAAAGAAAATTACTAAAACTCAACTATAAGCAAGTACTTCCTCAGCCTAATCTTCCTCCATTGATAATACTACCATTTATTACACTGTGGTGGGTGTACACACACATTGTTTCTTTCTGTGACTTATTACACTGTGGTGGGTGTACACACACATTGTTTCTTTCTGTAACTTATTACACTGTGGTGGGTGTACACACACATTGTTTCTTTCTATAATACTACCATTTGCTGGAACGGAAGGTAAGTCAGGGAGGGCGAGCTGAGCAGAGGCTCCCGACATGACATTTGCATAGTCGCTTTTTCATCATATGCGTTACCAACCCAAAAACCCCAAGGATACTTAGACACCTTATTTTTTGGAAAATGATCACAGCTTTAATAATAATAAAAAAAAACATATAAATTATACAAAGCTCTTTGTCAACATCCTTAAACATTGCATATCAACCCCAAATCCTTTAACAATTCTACCCCAGACAATGGCCCACATAAACAATCTATGATACCACATTATAACATATAATTTAACATATAACCACATGAACCATTGCCACCAAGGGCATGATTTACCATACTCCACAATGTAGGGGTATACCTGAGATACCCCCTACACACACCAGGTTCGGAGCTGCCCACGAGCTTAAACCAACCACCATATTCCACAATGTAGGGGTATACCAAGATACACCCTACACACACCAGGTTCGGAGCTACCAACGAGTTCGAACCAACCAATACCATTCCAAACCTAACTGTTCTTATCAAACTAAACTCTCTTAGAACTGGACAAACAATCTACACCCTTAACTTGTCTATCCATCCTACACCACAGTCAAAGTTCAACTCCTTGAACTACTTGAGCGCCCCCACCAAACAACGCCCGTAGCAACCCTTCCTGAAACTCTAGCAACAAAATTCATACTGTCTTAAAGATGCACTACATCCTACCGGTAATAACCTGAAAGCTGAGCTTCAGACTCCCTGTGCCGAACGACTACCCCCACCTGTCTAGCATACGTAGCCAGAAACTTAGTCACCTTCCTCTGCTCTCTATCACTACCCCGGTATCCCTGACATGACACCACTGGAACCGTGGGACCATCTCAGATCATATGACAACCACGTCAGGGATCCCCTGCCTCAGCCAGTCCAAATCCCTTTTTGCAGCCCGGTAGAGAAATCCCTTTGTGAAACCAGACCCAAGTCATACTCCCTGCATGAAACAAAACTTAATTAGGCACTTGCCCCCACACTAATCCTCCTGAAAAGCTGAAAACAAACCTATTGCCACCTGGCCCCCTTTAAACCAAGCACACAAGTTTCACCAATAAGCGCGTATAGCCCAGCTGCATGTCACAACGACAAACTGCGGCTCTCCTGCGTGCCCAATACACATACAAGTGTTCCAGCAACCAAGCAGTCCACCTATGAGAGAAAAACATGTTAATAATTAACAGAAATAACAACCCCCCAACCAATACCTAAACTAAATGGCTGGGCCTCACACATGACTTGAGTCTTACCGATTACCATCACCCCATCTTGTTTGGACCGGATCACCCCCTAGACCAAGCCTAGATCCCTCTGTCGCATCTCCAATCCTGCAACCGAACCAAACCCATGTGCCCCAAAGACCTTACGGAACTGAAACTTTTGACAATGAAGAACAATTGGCAGCCAACAAAAAGGAACCGCCTATCCCACACAGACTGACTGAAAAGCCAACATACAATACACGGGGCACACCACCAACTCCAGTACAGAAAAGTGGAACTGCAGAACTGTTTCCAATGTCAGTTATGGACCTGCGGAAACCAATTACATCCCAATACTGCCAAATCACCACATCATAAACCACCCGAACGGTTGCCGTTGAACGACTCACCAATCCAAAATGCCCCAACGAGAGCCCAACTAAACGCCAACTAAACACCACTGAAAACCACATAACTCCATACACCGAAAAACAAGCGCCAAGAAGTGCACCCAGCAAAACTTTGCAGATTACAAAAGATACCAGTCGGCGTGAATCTTGCGACAACCTCCCTCTCTGAAATCCTTTAATAACCCAAAGTCATCATTGTGCACAATCTCAAATGGGGACGCCCTATCAACAAGAACCGCCAAAGGAACCACAACAAAGTGTTGCCTCTGCACCATCCCGGTCGTTCCAAATCCTAATGTAGGCCGTCCAAGCTGGACATCGCCAAAGACCCACTTATGAGTCTGTCAAGTAAGATGAGCCAATCTACCACACATCTCCGGCCATAGCACACCCTCGTCCTGCAAGCCCAGGGTCACCTCCCGAAACCACTTCCCTGGAACATAAGAAAGTGAAGCAGCTACTACATTCCATAACCCGGGCACCTGATGCGCGTGGAACACCTGAAACTGCCAGCAATAATAACGAAACAAGGAAGCAGCCGAATGACAGGAATAACAGACACCGCTAAACCATTAACAGCCTCAACCACAGACACGTCGCCAGTAAAGAATAACCTTTCTGTCTTGCAACAAGGGACCCCCCAAAGCCAATGCCACCACCAATGGAAAATTCCAAAATGACAGAATGCAAAAGAGGGAGTTGGACATCCACTTATCCGGCCACTTTCTGCACCCCAATGGCCAACGAAACACGCCCCAAACTCCATACTCAGCTCAACCTTATCCATCACAGGGAGATGGAATTCTCCATCAGCAGACATACAGCAACAAAATATTGGCCCTCAACAACAGCCCAGCAATTGGTGAATGGGCAATGACCAACGAGCCGCTTCCACATCAGCCCTAGATATCGACGCCTCCCTTGCCTGTATGTCGAACCAACTCTACCGCCCAGTCAAATGATGCATACAACACAGAGCAAAGGGCTTTGTCAATAGCAACATTCACCGCGGATCTCTGCGGATACGATAAATGATGTATAAGCCGGTACGCACCGGGATCTTCCTTGGGCATGACCACTAAAGGTGACAATCCTGCCATCTGTCCCTACTGCCTTCCTTAGGCAGTTGTTCTCGCACATCGCCAGGAAATACACCTAATGATTCAAAATTTCAAAGGCTACAAATATCCACCTAATCCCGGAATGGAGTAACAAACCCCTTTGTGAATCCGTTCCTGAACAAAGATGCATCCCCCATGATTACCGTAGCTGCTTACCCACGATAACATCATGCTGACCACTTCAGAGTTAGAGGATGCACCCGAAATCTCCCAGTGTCCCTTCTGGGAACGCCGATTTACCCTGCTTGAAACACAGATTGAAGCTGTGCGCGCATCCTGAACCGACATGCTTGTAACGTCATGCTGCACCCAACTTGCACTGGGCTTTGTTGAAAAGCCAGCAAAACCCTTTTATGTGAACAGCCAAAGAGGTGAAAGACGATTCTGCACCGCCCTCAGCGCCATCATAAGTTTCATCCAAATCGGCAGGTCCATTTGATCCCAACGCATCGTGGGATTGACCCACAGCCGCTGCCTAAACCATTCGTCATACTGCCACCACGCCAAGCCCCCTGTACGTGCGATATGCCTCCCAAACACCACCCAGATAGCACAATAATTGAGAACAACGATCAGGGGATTTCTCCCTCATAACGCTGGCCAGGATATAGAAAGCCCAAAGCCAATTTCCCAATGACTTCGGGATCTTCTGATACTGTCTCAGCTTCTCCTCTTTTTTCTTCTCACCATCCTTCTTGACCCTATCTTTAAGATCAATGTACTCCTCCAACAGTTGAAGCAAAAAGATCACTGAAGTGGTTATGGTGCTTTGAGTAACCCTTTAAGCTTTATACAAAAAGCTCTGGAAAGTGTACGATTTCTTTTAGTGGATGCATTTCACTTGTTTTTTTTATAGCTGTTATAAGAAGTTATATTATGCCACAAGACCTTTTGTTACCTGACATCTTTCATGGCTTGTTATTAGTCTGTATGGCCATTTGCCTGTCACATGTAATGTGCTCCTATTAAGTAAGCAGGATATTGTTGCTGTTTCAATAGTCTCCCCTTTAAGACTACAGTGCCTAAAATTAGGAATTATCCCCTTTGAGGAATATATGACTTATAAACTAGAGAATAAAGATAATCTCCCACTAGGGAGATCTAGGGGTGCTGGCAAAAAAATATAAATGGACAACAGTAAAGAAACAGTGCATAAAGGTGACTAGCTAGTATGGAGAGCTTATCAAGGGGGGGAAAAGAGGGAACATTGAAAATACAAGTTCCAAAAATACCATCAAGTGTCCTTGTTATTCAAAAGTAAAAAAGAAAAATAATAAACATAAACCTTTATTAAATCCTTCATTAAAATAACCAAAAGCCAAAGGGCACTATACTGAATCCCCCAGGATAGCTAATATAAAGGTGATAATAATGCCGTTGCCTTAACTGATGCAATAGTCCAATTGGCTAATATTGTCAATAGGACTTGAATAAAAGGAAACAAAATGGTTAGGCTAATAACCTTCAAAGAGTTGTAATGAGCAGAGATGACTATAAATAAAGGCAGGGGTTAGGAGGCAGAGGGTGAGTGGATGTGGTTCGATATAAGAACCAAATATAATAAATGCCCCAGTGAAACTGCCAGAAATGGTAATAAAACCCCCTTATCTCAGAGGTACTGAACAGCTGAACTGATAATCTTGACACAAAAATGCAATCTGTGTAGAATCTTCAAAGCTAATCCCTGACCTCCTGTAACAACTTCGTGGGTGTTCTAGACTAAAGCTCACTCTATGACGTGTCACCATATACCTAATACACCCAAACCATAACTAGCTAAAAGCAAACAATAAGAGTGAAGCTGGGTCTAAATATCCATATCGTTCTGTGCAAGTCCCTAGTGAAAACAATAAAGTGAGGTGAAGTGAAACATGCTAAACGCCCTTCTTTTTTACTTTTGCATAACAAGGACACTTGATGGTATTTTTGGAACTTGTATTTTCAATGTTCCCTCTTTTCCCCTGATAAGCTCTCCATACTAGCTAGTCACCTTTATGCACTGTTTCTTTACTGTTGTCCATTTATATTTTTTTGCCAGCACCCCTAGATCTCCCTAGTTGGAGATTATCTTTATTCTCTAGTTTATTAATTAATTAGGGTACAAGCCCTCGGTGGAGCTGGCACCACCATTTGACCATACGGCCTTGTATTCACCTCTCATACCCCTTTTTCCATCTATTGGAGTTGATTGGCCAACAAGGCGTTAACTTCTTTTTGTCTTTATATATATGAGTTATATAAGGTTATTCTGTCTGACTCAATATTCTGGCAATTTTATCTAAGGCCCAAGGCTATGCAAAACATCAAACATTGTCTAATGTCCTAATGGAATGGAATGTAATAAAGCCTGAAGTTTTGTCTTTTAATGGAACTCCAAGAAGAACAATGGAACTTTAAATTAATATAGTGGAATTGCTTTTTTTCTGGAGAAAAAAATGTTTTCCAGTACCTATATAAGATCTGTATATAAGAAAAAGACAGAAAAAGACAGGGAAAAAAAGATGAGGAATAGGGGAGGGGGGTTTGAGGGGGAGAAAAAGGGTAAAAGAAATGCACATACATTCTTTACAGTACTGGAGTGTTGGATCAACTGCCTGAGCAGAAAGTTGATTTTTTTGTTGCTTTCTTGTGGCACTGTCTCTTTAAGAATTTACACTTATGTCCCTAAAGTCTGTGATCTTTCATATACAACACAAAGCAGGAAAGTCAAAGAAAAGTCACAGAAAATATCATATTAATATTTGAATATTAATACTTGAATGTGTATTGAATGGAAATATTGGGTAGAAATATATGTAGGCTGTCCGTGCGAGGAATAATAGAATTTACAAAATGTTAGCATTTGTCTCTCATTTATGAATCTAATAAAGATACTCTGTATACCAAAAAGGAGCCATTTACATGTTATCATAGAAGAAAGCCGTCACTCTGATATTCAATGAAGGTTAAAATTTTCATTTTTTTTATCACAATTCACAATTGATTTTAATGACAGTTTGAATAATATGCAAGAAACTCGTTCTGGTCTTATCAATACAAAAACACAGATTGCCAACCCTTTACTGGCTATTGTATTTTAACCTATTCCTTGCTGACAAAGGCAAACCCTGTGTTTCCTGCATATTCTTATAGAGAACACATAGCAATTATTTATAACAAAAAGTGTCTGAAAGAGGAGTGAGTAATATAATTAATCTATAAACTAATCCATTCGGGAGAATTATAGTAAATAACAAAAATATAATGAAAAATAAAAATAAATAGTTTGATAACGTTAATTCCAGATTTTGTGGCTTCAGATTTTTTTTGAAAATTCCTCATACATACCTTCAATAAAATTTATGCAGATTGTGCATATAGTGCGCTAGCCTTGTGATAATCTACAAGGTGCTTTGAATTATATATTTTTTGGGGATAATAAAATAATTGCTTTGGATGCTCTTCATTAATATAGCACAGTCACTTCATCCCACTCGGTGACTCTTACTTAAAATTATTTTGATAGACCTATTATGTCACTTAGTAGAACAAGTTGAAAACCTCGACATAATTATTGAGCAAAACAAGTAACTGATAAACAAAATTAAATCTATCAGTATCTGCATTTTGCTTTACCATCCATTCAAACAAAAATGAGACATGCATACAGAACATACAGTCCTCTTTAGAACTAATAGCAAATGCATAATTTGTGAGTTTTGCATGTTTTTAATACCATGAGAATCTAGTACAGACTCATGCTGTTTAGGTTTTGGTATTGATAAACTCACATTAGGTACATATGTTTAAAGGTTTTTTTTAGCACTACATTTTGCACCCAGTGTCTGTGCATTTGCCATGAGAAATCTATGGAGAGGTTTGTCCATGGGTTTTCCACCATAAAAACGTAGATTTTATTAAAGACACAGAGGCTCCAATTATGCTTTCTCTTTCCTTTAATTTCCCTCAGCAGCGAAGAGAGATGTATACAAAAGAGAAAAAATAAATAAACATAACATTGCATAGTAACAGTGCAGCCAATCAGCACTCAGCAACTATTATATAAGGTTTAGCATTCCACAACTCTTCCACTTTCTTCGCTGCTCCCTCAGACCAGCTAATTACATTTGTTCTCTAGATTACTGTAATTAGAACTTTTTTACTTTATAGTTTTTTCTGCTATTTGGTCATTGGTTAAAATCTCTGCATGGCTGTTTAATTCCTTTCTTTCACTGGAGTGTGCCACTGTGAATGTCTTACTTGTACCGTGACTGACCTGTAACCCTCCTTCCCCTTCAGAGGGAGCCCACCCCTGCCTTCCTTTCCACGTCCTCTCGCTCAGCTGAGGGAAGGCACCAGGAGATTCCCAGCCTGGCTGTTCTCCCTCCACCCGTGGGATCCCGCGGTCCCTGAGACCCGCCCGCTGCCTTTCGCCACAAGTTTTCTCACTGTGCTGAACACAGCTCTTGGCATTTTTCCGCTCTCTATTGTTGCTGCGCAGTGTGCTTGAGGCAACCATTTTACTGGATCCAATGTCGCCCCCTGTGACGGTGGCCATTTTTAGTGCGTCCAAGAGCGGGAATCTCAGCGGAATTCAGCGGAATAACATAACACGGCTCCTATCATTCTGGCACACTCCTTGTACCTTGGTATTGTTTTAATACTTGTATATCAATTGCTTTAAGGTTCTCTCCTCCTAGCTCTGTAGTTTAGTGGCTGGATTAAGCAATCCTTACCACTTTTTCTACTTCACCCCACTTTTCCTACCTCATAGTTGTCTTATACTTACCCTAGGTAACTCCTGGGGGCTGGAGATATAGTATTGTATATAATTTATTTTACACTCACTATGGGGACACTGTGACTGTGACACCTCAGTATACAAACTACTGGTGATGGGCCTACTGGCCACCCTCTGAATGTCACGGGGACTCCTACCTGTCACAGGGACTCCTACCCCTGACCCCATGGTTGACGCCAATATGATGGTCTCAGAGGAATGCCAAAGCCTGCTAGATGTGACTATGACAAACTCCATTAACAAGGCCTTAACATTGGCCCTTGGGGTCATGACCTCCACAATTACGCAGTCCATAACTTAGGCATTGATGCAAGGGCACCCTGCCACCCATGCCCCTCCGCAAAACTCTGCTATGCACAGTGTACCCTTGCCAGGCCGCAAGGCCCTGAGCAAACGTAAACACTCTACTCCCCCTCCACACATCCAGGAAACCCCTGGTTTGAATGACATGCCCCAGGCTGTCCAGGGTGGCGCGATACAACCGTACAATAGAGCCACTGGACGGGCAAAAACGGCCAGAAATTGGAAAAGGTCATGTCCGAGATCATGTCCGACTCGAACAATAGTGAGGAGGAGGTCTTGGATGAGGCATTCTCAGACCCTTATGAGGACGAGTTTTCCGAAGACGAGAATCTCATTGGGACACAATCCGCTTTGTCCAGAAAGGCCAAAACTAACCCGGATGACCTCAATGGCAATACCTGGTGCTAAGAGTCCGCAAACTCCTCTCCCAGGAGGGCCATAATAAACTGAGTCCCGAATACTCCCGGCCCATTATCCCAGACATGGTGGCCAAGACTCCCGAAGTCGATCCACAGATTGCACAGTTCTTATCAAAAAACATCTGGAAGCTGATAGGCCCTATTACTAAACTCTACGAACTGCTGCAAACAGCATATTCAGGAGAAGCCCAACTAGATTATGACATAGCGTTTGGATGGCTACAACGCCTGGTGTGCATGGTTGGCAACTCCAAAACGGCCATGTCCACCGAATGCAGGAACGATCCTGTTAAAAATAGAACCAAAATTGGCTGGCAAGGCTACCAATGAGCCAGGAGCGGCCACTAAAGGCCTATTGTTTGGAGAGTCCTTTGTCAAATAAACCTTCACAGCGCTGGATAAAGTGCAGACCTCCATTAAAAGAGTGTTTCACCAAAAGGTTTTTGGTGGGGCGAGTAGGGATAGGAGCCAGTAGAGGTAGGGGCCATCAATCTGGCCGCAACCCCTGGGGCTTTGCCAGACTAGGCAGAGACTTCTTCAACCCGTACAGACCAGTGCAAGAATGCACATATACCCCTTTCTTCCCATTCCAGAGGATGACCTGGGAATGCCCACCTCGGTCGGGGAATGACCCTAGGAAAACATCCTTATGGTGAGTACTATTTATCCCCATTTTTCCCATATAAATGTGGGGGGAAGATTGGCTCTGTTTTACCAAGACTGAACTATGATTACATCAGACATATGAGTCTTACACAAAATCCATGGGTACCATTTAGAATTAACCGCTTTACCCATACAGGACACCCACCTCGGGTGTTCATGATGTCCAAAGAGTGCCACGACCGGTCATAAATTTGCAATCACTAAATGCCTTTGTCCAACACCGGCATTTCAAGATGGAAGGCATTCATTGCCTCAGAGACCTACTACTACCTGCAAATTGGATGGTCAAACTTGACCTGAAGGATGCTTACCTGACAATTCCTGTGGCAGAGGACCACAGGAACCTGCTACAATTCCGATGGGAAACAAGGAAATGGCGCCTCACATGCCTCCCCTTTGGCCTGTCCTCAGAATTCACAGAGTATGACTAATCATTTATCTAGACGATATCCTTCTACTTTCACAAACGCAGGAACAACTGACTGTCCATCTAACATGGACTGTCCACATCCTTCAGAACCTAGATTTCATGGTGAACTGGGAAAAGTCAGTTCTCCAACCATCCCAACATATGGAGTTTCTGGGATTTTGAGCCAACTCCAACCAGCAGGTCCTATGAATCCTGGCAGAGAAAATATCGAATTTGAATAAGGAAATAAAACAGTTGATGAACTGCCCGATCATATCCCTGCAACAACTAGCGAGGGTCATCGGCCTGTTGGCCGCCTCCATCCAGGAGATTTTCCCGGAACCATTACACATAGAAATATAGAAACATAGAATGAGACGGCAGATAAGAACCATTTGGCTCATCTAGTCTGCCCAATTTTCTAAATACTTTTAATTAGTCCCTGGCCTTATCTTAAGTCTAGGTTAGCCACTACCAGGCTTTGCAGAGACTGAGAGCATCCTACTTAAGAAGTGGCCACTCATCTCTAGACAAGGAATCCAGGGAAGAATTGACCTGGTGGCTGGCCCACATGGCAGCATGGAACGGGCGAGCAATATTTGGATCCACCCCAAATCTCGTGATAGAATCGGACGCGACAATAGGTTGTAGACTGGAAGACATATTGAAGGCTGCATATTGGCCAAAGGAATCCACTTTCCGAAATTACTACTTTAGACCCATTCAACATGTCTCAGAGTTAGTTTTGGCTCAGCTTTAAAATAGCATAATAGGAGCCTCCGTGTCTTTTATAAATTCCAAGATTTTACTATTAACATGACAAAAAGTCATGATTTTATTAATAACATGGAGGCAAGTATTATTCCTACCCACTCTCCCTCGGGTTGGAACTTTGGGATGACCTTTTACTGATCGACAACATATATTATGGTCTGTGATGGTAAGTACACATAGTAGGTTCATGAAATGAAATCTGAGGTAAAGGACATTTGGTTTACTATCTCATATGAGTAACTTTGAATTGATTCTTGATGATACGTCACATATTGTTACATATATATGCTGAAGTCAAATCACGAATTTCGTTATAACCATTTTTTCTCTTCTTTTTGGTTTGAATGCATCTGTCAACGTTCAGAAGCCTTGAAAGGGAGTTAAATCGTTATCCCACAGAGGAAGGACATACGTCTACTACTCAATTTCCAGTTCAGTTTGGTTCTCCAGTTTTCAGTTCTTCTGGTCTTCGGATCACTACGGAAAGAGGAAGAGTTGTGGAATGCTACACCTTATTTTCTAGTTGCTGAGTGCTGATTGGTTGCACTGTTACTATGCAATGTTATGTTTATTTTTTCTCTTTTGTATACATCTCTCTTCTCTGCTTAGGGAAATGAAAGGAAAGAGAAAGCATAATATCATTAATAAAATCATGACTTTATGTCATGTTAATAGTAAAATCTGTGAATTTTGCTCTCCTAGCACTGCATCACTGTTGCTATGAAATATAAGACATGGTTGCAATGTATTGTGAGACTAGGGGTTATGTTACATTAGTAATCAGAATAAAACAAACAATATGGTGAGAGCAGAATACATAAACCAAGTGTGGATAATGAAGGATATATGAAACATGCAGTTTTTACCATATATCTGTGGACTTTCTAAACATATGTCCTAAAAATATAGAATACAGAACATAGCATAGCCTGTATATAATGAATGAATAAGAGCAGGGCCCGACTGGGAATTAAAAGCAGCCCTGGAAAAAAATTATTTACCAGCCCCATAATGCGTCGCGCCAGCATAGTGTGCAGATACAGAGTTAGAAAAGATAACTTAAAATTAAAAATTATTACTCCAACGTGAAAAAAGCACATATAGGCTTAAAAAAAAAAAGAGTGCAGATTTATTTTAAGCAGACGTGCCTTTGCATATAACCAAATGTTTCAGTCCAACTACCATGACATATTAAGGAAAGCTTGGTAATGGGACTGAAATGGTGAATGTATGTAGGGCACAACTGTAAAATAATACGTTATCTTGTTTATTTTGAAGTGCTGTGGGTGCACTCTTCACTTTAAATATGTTATTGTGCTGGAGTATGCACCTAGCAACAAGACTGGGACAATATCTGCTCATTACATATGGTATATATCAATGACATTTCTCCGTGTATTATGCATATATAAATGTACATTAATATATATATATATGTATATATATAAAACTAATACACACATTAATATACATGAGATATATATACATATATATATATAAATACACACATATATATATACATACATATATACATACACATGTGTATATATATATATATATATATATATATATATATATATACATACATACATATATATACATACACATACATATATACATACACATACATATATATACATAAACATACAAGGTTCAGTGTGTAGGGTGTGTGGGACAATGTGTGTATGGGTGGCTGTGTGTGTGTGTAGGGCAATGTGTGTATGGGTGGGTCTGTGTATGTGTATGGGGGGACAATGTGTGAATGTGTATGGTGTGTGTGGGGGCAGTGTGTGTATGGGGCTAGAGTTCACTCTCACCACTGCGACCACCAGGAATCCCTGATGGTCGCAGTGGTGAGAGTGAACTCTAGCCCATAGCTCCAGGGCTAGACTTCACTCTCGCGAGAGCTGGAGCGTTGCCGCTGTAACCGCGGCAACGCTCTGCACTCGCGCAAGAAGGACCCGGAGGAGCTGAAGGCTGAGATCTCTGATCTCCCCTCTGGTCCGTGAAGGCACATGGCGCTTGGACAGTGCCAGCCCTGCATTGGCCAGCAAGGGAGAGCCTCTGGGGGGGGCAATTGCCCGTTGCCCCCCCTGGATCCACCAGTGATATATACAGCCCCTCTGTGTGCCTTTTTGCCTCCCCCAGTCCCTCTGTATGTTTCTTTCTCCCCCTCACTGCTCCTCTGTGTCCATGTCTCCCATCTCCTTCCCAATCTCTCTCTCCCCCCTCTGCCTCTTTCTCCCCCTCCCCTTGTGTGTCTCTCTCCTTTCTCCCTCTGTCTCACTCTCCCCCCTCTGTCTCTTTCTCCCCCCTTTCCTGTGTCTCTCTCTCTCTACCATCTCGCTATTCCCCCTCTTTTCTCCCCTTGTGTGTCTCTCTCCTTTCTCCCTCTGTCTCACTCTCCCCCCTCTTTCTCTTTCTCCCCCCTTTCCCTGTGTCTCTCCCTCCCCCTCTACCATCTCTCTATTCCCCCTCTTTCTCCCCTTGTGTCTCACTCTCCCCCCTCTGTCTCTTTCTCCCTCCTTTCCCTGTGGCACTCTCCCTCCCCCTCTGTCTCTCTCTATTCTCCCACTGTCTCTTTCTTCCCCTGCGTCTATCTACTCACCCTCTACACAACACTGGAACACAGATCAAGATGTTCACTGTAAACTTTCCCTTGTATAGTTTAAATAAACACCAGGTGTTCCACCAGGTGATTTATTAGTAATCAGCTCAACTTTTCCCTACAGGTCAGTGCTGTAGGACAGTGCTCCTCCACCCTCTCCTCAAGGCACATCTAACACTCCAGGGCTTAGGGATTACACAGGTGTGTCTAAGGTGTTTAACAAAAACAAAAAAACTAAACTAAAAACGCCTTAGACTCTAAGGTTTTTTTTTTTTCTAAACACCTTAGAGCAGGCATAGGCAACCTTCTGCACTCCAGATGGAGTGCCGAAGGTTGTCTGTGCCTGCCTTAGACACAACCTGGTAATCCCTAAATCCTGGACTGTTAGATGTGCCTTGAGGAGCACTGCTGTAAGAGATTCCATTTGGGCTTCCACTAGAATTGCACATTTTTAGAACTCAGAAAAGTCTACAGAGTGCATACAAAGTACAAGGGAAATGCAAGATAGAAATAACAAGTGCATTTTTCTGTGACATTGCACTGCAAGGAAAAACTGTTTAAAATAAACACCATTTTGAATGCGAAACATAGACATATTACAGCTTGTGCAGGCAATCAATTGTAAATTGCACTGTTAATGTCAGGCTCCCGCGGACGGCTGCGAGGGGAGGCTGCACTCCGCTCGCAGTACTCACCCTCCAGCCGTCCGCGGTCCCCTCCACCTCGTGGGTACGGCGAGCGGCATCCTTCCAGCCTCGGATGCCGCCCGCCGTTCCCTCCACGTCCCCCAGCGGCAGCATGCATGACGCTGCACGCTGGGAGACCGCCCAGGGTTATACACGCCGGGTTCAGTCACCTGACCCGGCGTTAAAGGCAAAGTGCCACAATCACAGTGGGAGGTCTAAATATCTCCCACGTGTGATTGTTAATTCTGATTGGAAATCATCCAATCAGAATTAACCTGATGGTTTAAATACTTACCTTTCCTGTTCCTCCTTGCCCTGTTGTGGTCTTTGCTTGTTAGTATTGATTCTGAACTTGTGCTTCTGGTTACGTACTCTCTGGCTTGTTATCCGACTCTGTGACTTTCTCCTACCCTTTGACCTCGGCTTGTTTCACGTTATTCTGTCTTCTGGTTCCCCTTACTCGGCTTGTTTCCTGACTATTCTTTGTGTGCTTAGCCCGGCCACTCTAAGGTCCGGTACGGCACTTTGTGTGTGTGTGTGTGTGTGGCGTGTTTGGTTCCCCGAATCGTGACATTACAACAGGGCCATAATGGAACCTGCTGACATACCACAGCTTCTAGTTAATCAAGAGGCTAGAATGGATGGCTTAGACCACCGTATGGATCAGTTTGCTCAAGCTTTACAAACCATTCTGGCTCGTACTGCACACTTGCAACCGGCCGTTCAGGAGGCTGCTGCTGCTGTGCCCGAACCCATTCCCACTCCAGTACCTGTTCCCGCTCATGTAGTTCACATGACGCCGCCACAGCGCTACAGTGGTGACCCAGCATTGTGTCGTGGTTTCCTCAACCAAATCGACATCCATTTGGTGATGAATCCACGCTCCTATCCCACTGACAGATCTAAAATTGCCTTTTTGATAAACCACTTGTCCGGGAGAGCTTTAGCATGGGCCAACCCCATTTGGGAAAATACGTCTCCTATGTCCTTTGCTGATTTTCTGACAGCTTTCAGACGCACGTTTGATCAACCCGGTAGGGTTGCTTCTGCTGGCAAGGCTCTGCTTAGGGTCCGACAGGGTAACAGGTCTGTAGCAGATTACACTATCGAATTTCGTACTCTAGCAGCTGAAGTGGTTTGGAATAATGACGCCCTCGTAACAGCCTTTCAGGAGGGTCTGGCCGCTTATATACTGGATGAAATAGCATCCAGGGAATTACCTGCTCTTCTAGATGATGTTATAGACTATGTGATTCTTATAGATAACCGTATTAGAGAGAGGCGTAGCCAAAGACGGTTGGATACACGGGTGTTACCTGCTCTACCCAGTACTTCCCTGCTAGCGTTACCCGCTCCTGTGCAGCCATCCCCTGAACCCATGCAGTTGGGTGCTACAGGGTTAACTGAGGCCGAAAGAGCGTACCGTAGAAGGGAGGGGTTATGCCTTTATTGTGGGAAGAGGGGGCATCACTGTAAAGCCTGCCCTAAACTACAGGGAAACTGCAGCACCTAAGGCCTAGAGAGGGGTCGGCCTCGGGTGTTATGACCTTGTCCCCTCATATGTCCATCTCTAGACCGTTTATTACGGTTTCTCTCTTGGTCAATAAAACCACTATAACAACCAAAGCCCTGATCGATTCAGGTGCGGCAGACAACCTTATGGATGAGACCTTTGCCAAAACCGCAGCCCTGAATTTGATTCGAAAGGAGACACCCTTGGCCGTTGAGGCCATAGATGGTAGACCACTGGAGAAACCTCTGGTGACCCATGAAACCCAGGAAATAGTTATGTCTGTGGGTGTTTTGCACAAAGAGAAGTTAACCTTCCAAATAATTAACTCCCCAACAGCCTCCATCGTTCTAGGTTTTCCCTGGTTAGTTAAACACAACCCTGTTCTTGATTGGGGTTGTTTAGACATACTTTCCTGGGGGGAATCTTGTCAGCGAGACTGTGTGGCTCATGTACATCCTGTCTGTTTACTTAACGTACCCACGGCTAAACCACTCTCGGTTTCTGTGCCCTCTGTTTATGCGGATCTTGCCTTGGTTTTTGAGAAGAGGGAGGCAGATAAGCTACCTCCACATCGTGAGTATGATTGTGCCATAAACCTCTTACCGGGCACTATGCCTCCTAGGGGAAAGGTCTACCCTCTTTCTGAAAAAGAGAACCAAATCATGGAGGAGTACATACAGGAATCCCTAAGAAAAGGTTTTATTAGAAGGTCCTCCTCTCCTGCTGGTGCTGGTTTCTTTTTTGTGGCTAAGAAGGAGGGTGATTTGAGGCCATGTATAGACTACAGGGGTCTGAACAATATAACGGTTAAAAACGCCTACCCTATCCCCCTCATCACTGAGTTGTTTGATCGTGTTAAAGGTTCTAAATTCTTCACCAAATTAGACCTCAGGGGGGCTTATAACCTTGTCCGTATAAAGGAGAATGACGAGTGGAAGACAGCCTTCAACACACGCAGTGGGCATTACGAATATCTGGTCATGCCTTTTGGATTGTGTAATGCTCCTGCCGTGTTTCAGGACCTCATAAATGATGTCCTTAGGGATCTATTGCATGTCTGTGCTGTAGTATACCTTGACGACATACTTGTGTATTCTCCTGATTTGAAGTCACACCATAACCATGTTAGGATGGTGCTCAAAAGGCTATTGCAGAACGGACTCTACTGTAAGTTAGAAAAATGTTTATTCGATCAGACCTCTGTGCAATTCCTAGGATATATCATTACTGAACAGGGTTTCAGTATGGATCCTGCTAAATTGGAAGCTATAATGTCCTGGCCACTTCCCCAAGGACTAAAGGCTATCCAGCGTTTTATAGGATTTGCCAACTATTATAGGAAATTTATAAAAAACTTTTCACCACTCATATCTCCCATAACGAAGTTGACAAAAAAAGGTCTACATCCTAGGGTTTGGACTCCTGAAGCCCTTAAGGCCTTCGAAACCCTCAAGAAGGCATTTGCCTCTGCTCCAGTGCTGCACCACCCTGATCCTTCTCTTCCCTTTGTTATGGAAGTAGACGCCTCAGAGTCAGGTGTGGGAGCCGTACTGTCACAGAGGTTGTCTTATGACAAACCCCTCCATCCCTGTTGTTATTTTTCTAAAAGGTTGTCTGATTCAGAGAAGAATTATGATGTTGGGAATAGGGAACTATTAGCTATTGTGTTAGCTTTCAAGGAATGGAGGTACTTATTAGAGGGTTCTAGACACAAAATTATGGTTATAACAGATCATAAGAATCTATCCTATATTGCTGATGCTAGAAGGTTATCTGCCCGGCAGGCTAGATGGTCTCTATTTCTCTCACGCTTCCAATATGTTATCACCTATAGACCTGGTTGCCGTAATGCCAAGGCTGACGCCATCTCTCGGCAGCATGAACCAGTAGAATTTGTTAACCCGACTCCTGAACCTATTGTACCTGAGTCTCAGATAATAGCTGCTACCCGTTTGGTTGTTTCTTCACCTTTCCTTACCAGTATTAAGACATACCAAACCCAGGCACCCCCTGAGACGCCGGTTGGTAAACTATACGTTGAAGCTAATGACAGAAAAAAGTTGTTAACTTTATTTCACACAGCCAAAACTGCTGGTCATCCGGGGGTTACCAAAACCTACAAGGGCCTCCTTCAACAGTTCTGGTGGCCTTCACTCAAGCGAGACGTAGTGGATTTTGTTCAGGCTTGTCAGGTCTGCACGCAATGTAAGTCCCCTAATATGAGACCCCAGGGTTTTCTGATGCCTCTATCTATACCCAAGAAACCATGGACCCACTTATCCATGGATTTCATTGTAGACCTGCCTCTTTCTGATGGTCAGACGGTGATACTGACTGTGACGGATAGGTTCTCTAAAATGGCGCACTTCATTCCGCTTAAGAAACTGCCTTCTGCGGTTCAGTTAGCTCAGGTATTTGCCAAAGAAGTGTTCCGATTGCATGGGGTACCCCAGGATATCGTATCTGACAGGGGCCCTCAATTTGTCTCTCGGTTCTGGAGGGGCTTTTGTGCTGAGATGGGGGTATCCTTGTCGTTTTCTTCCTCCTATCACCCGCAATCTAATGGTGCGGCCGAACGTGCTAATCAGTCTGTGGAATTGTATTTGCGCTGCTTCACTAATGCGCACCAGGATGACTGGTCTCGCCTTCTTCCGTGGGCTGAATTTGCCAGGAATACGGTGACTCATTCGTCTACTGGCTTAAGTCCTTTTGAGGTTGCTTATGGGTTTCGTCCTTCTGTCCTTCCCGGTGCGTTCTCCGACAAGGGAATGCCCGCCTTGGACCAGCACCTCGCCTCTTTGCGGAAGACATGGGATCAAGTCCATGTTGCGCTGTCTCGTTCAGCGGCTGCTCAGAAAAAGTTTGCTGATCGCCGTAGGGTTGCGGCCCCTTCCTATGTTCCGGGTGATAGGGTATGGTTGTCCTCCCGGAACCTCCGTCTCAAGGTTCCCTCGATGAAATTCGCCCCCAGATTTCTTGGTCCCTTCAAGGTGTTACGTAGGGTTAATCCCGTTTCCTACTCCCTTGATTTGCCTCCTTCCATGCGTGTCCCGAACACGTTTCACGTCTCGCTTTTGAAACCCTTGCTGTGTAACCGGTTCTCTCGTCCCCTCGGGCGGCCCGTTTCCCCTCGAGCTGTCTCTGACGACGTGTACGAGGTGGCTACCCTTCTCGACTCTCGTGTTTCTAGGGGTCGGCTGCAATATTTGGTGGACTGGAAGGGGTACGGCCCTGAGGAGCGGTCCTGGGTTTCAAGCTCCGATGTGCACGCTCCCTCTTTGGTCCGCTCCTTTCATGCCCGCTTTCCTTTGAAGCCTTCCGCTTCCCGCCCCCTGGGTGGTCTTCGAGGGGGGGGTAATGTCAGGCTCCCGCGGGCGGCTGCGAGGGGAGGCTGCACTCCGCTCGCAGTACTCACCCTCCAGCCGTCCGCGGTCCCCTCCGCCTCGTGGGTACGGCGAGCGGCATCCTTCCAGCCTCGGATGCCGCCCGCCGTTCCCTCCACGTCCCCCAGCGGCAGCATGCATGACGCTGCACGCTGGGAGACCGCCCAGGGTTATACACGCCGGGTTCAGTCACCTGACCCGGCGTTAAAGGCAAAGTGCCACAATCACAGTGGGAGGTCTAAATATCTCCCACGTGTGATTGTTAATTCTGATTGGAAATCATCCAATCAGAATTAACCTGATGGTTTAAATACTTACCTTTCCTGTTCCTCCTTGCCCTGTTGTGGTCTTTGCTTGTTAGTATTGATTCTGAACTTGTGCTTCTGGTTACGTACTCTCTGGCTTGTTATCCGACTCTGTGACTTTCTCCTACCCTTTGACCTCGGCTTGTCTATCGTTATTCTGTCTTCTGGTTCCCCTTACTCGGCTTGTTTCCTGACTATTCTTTGTGTGCTTAGCCCGGCCACTCTAAGGTCCGGTACGGCACTTTGTGTGTGTGTGTGTGTGTGTTGGCGTGTTTGGTTCCCCGAATCGTGACAGTTAATATATAATAAATGTTAAACTAAAACTAAATGTCCACATTTCTGCAACTAGGTAAGTGACTGCTCAGATCAAAGGACAACAATCAGTGAGTAAATGTTAATCAGAACATATCAATGTAAATTAGCTGCAACATGGATTGTATTACAATCAGTTATTCAACGCATAGAGAAGAGCTACAGAATTCTGGACCACATGTATCCATCAAGAGATTTTGCAGACTAAGTTGGAGTCTAACTAGATAGAATATATATTCTAATAGCACCTTCGTTTTCATGACTTCATCTTTATCTCTTGTGATACAGCTGGATCAAACTATGCAAGTAAGTTTTACATTGGATTGGTAGTGTTGACTCAGAAATTTAAAGTCAATGTTGGATTGGTATAATAGAAATGAAATGACAGGTTAAGTTCAATGCAAACTAAGATCAAGTAGAGATAACTAGCAGGCAAAAGCTGTACAGGAGGAGGAGAAATATTATACAATGTGGTAAGATTAAATTCGAAAGATTGGCACACAGAAAGGCAGCTGGCCTACATGCAGCATAACTGATAGACTTGTGCAATGCCAAATAATCTGTTTCTTCCCGGAAAAAAATGTTTGGTTCAGGCGATCCAAGATTAATTCATATGGAGTGCCAGTTTGGATGATTTTCAACGATTTTTTGGGGAAAAACGAATTGCATGAACCAAAAGTGTATATATTTACTTACTACTTCTTTTGTTCACTCTGTTGGTCACTTCTCATTTGATGTGTGAATAAAACCATTAGTTAGTGGCTCTCCCCTAGCCATCAATTATCTTTTTTTCACCCCTTGATTGGACAGGAGACACAGCCCATACAATTGGGAAGACTTTTTGTGCATCATGGCAAGCTAAGCTACTTAATGCCCTCTTACCCCTCCAAACAAATCAGCTTCTTCCCCATTCCTTCCCCATTTTTCCCCATTACTCATATTATTTGTTTGTTTGTAATAAGTCTCAATTAATTTGATTGCACCAGTGGCATACTGAAAGGTGTGTAGGAGTGATACTCATTAGGGGGTGCCTGTGATCTCCTGATAGTGTGGCTCAGCAGGCAGACCTCGGTTGAGGAGCCTCTGTTTTCTCTAACTGGTCTAATAGGAAGTGCTTACTGAGGGCAACAAATTGCTTCCTGTCAGACTTGTACAGGAAACAGAGGCTCCTCTACCGAGGACCGCCCACTTGGCCACTATACAAGGAGGGAGGTGAGGCTGAGCAGGCACAGTGGAGGGGGGCAAAAAAGGGGCATGGGAGGGGAGCAACATAAGGGCACAGGATGGGAGGGGTCTAAAAAAGGCCACAAAAGGGGAGGGGGCTAAAGAGGACACAGGAGGGGAGCTCAATAAAGGCACAGAAGGGTGGCTAAATAAGGGCACATAAGGGGAGGAGGGGCTAATAAAGGGCACAAGAGGAAGAAGGCATAAGAAGGGCACAAAGAGAAACACAGAGGGATTTGAGGGAAAAGACACACAGAGAGGCTGGAGGCACAAAGAGACACAAAGAGACACACAGAAGTGCTGGGTAGACAAAGAGACACACAGATGGGCTGAGGGCACAAAGAGACACAGAAGTGCTGGGGAGACAAAGAGACACACAGATGGACTGGGGGGACAAAGAGGCACACAAAAGCACTTGGGGGGAAAAGAGGCACACATAGGGCCTGGGGAAGAGGAAAAGAGACACACAAAGGAGTTGGGGGGAAAACACATGCACAAAGGGGCTGGGGGAAGAAAGATAAACACAAAGGGGCTGTGAGCGACAAAAAGACACACAGAAGTGCTGGGGAAAGAGACACACAGAGGGAAAGTGCAAAGATAAACACACAAAGGGATTTGGGGAGAAACAGATGCATGCTTGGAAAAGAAAGAGGTCTGCCACTCTGCGACACCAGCCAGCCTGCCAGCCGGCCAAAGCAGCTTGCTAGCCATCCACATCAGCCAGTCAGCCAACCAGCCAGCCAGCCACAGCAGCCATTATCAGTAATTAAGATGAGAAGAGCCAACTTGGGCTGGGTATGAGAGAAATATGTTATATCACAATATTTTGAATGGGAGCCAAAGTGTTAGACTGCCATTAGACTTCATTGTAGTCTCTAATGGGGCCTGAGGCGACTCTTTCTAACATACAGTTATCAAATTTGTGCAATAAGTATTCTTGAAAAATGTTTAAACATCTATTTTTTTTTACATTTTAAAGGGGTGGGACATCTGTCCCACGTGCCAAATGCTCTAGGTACACCCCTGGAAAGCATACATTTAATAACCAATTAGAAACATCACAGTGATAAACTGATTAGCTCTCTTTATAAAAATAAGAGTAATTTTCTTTTAAATTTAAAAGAACTCTCAGGTTAACAAAGACTGTACACATCATACAAAATCTAGGGCACTCGCTTATTCACTAAATAACAATGTCAAAGCTCATAAAATGTAGTTGTTTTTAAACACCTCACCTAGGCAAAATATAATAGAAGTTTAGTTACAGTATATGATAGGCATATGCATTGGAAAAATTTTCATTTCGGTTCAGCATTCCGAAATTCGGGACTTCTGCGATTCAGCACTTCGGAACTTCGGCAACTTCGGCACTTCGGAACTTCGAACTTCGGAATTTCTGAATTTGTCTTGCAGCCGCTTGGTAGATAACTCCCTAATTCCCACGGTATTAGGGAGTTATCTACCAAAAGGCTGAAAGACCTAAATTGTTTTTTCAGACAAATTTACTAATACTAAGTAAAAATTACTTAGTATTAGTAAATTTTGCCCCTACTCACTATACCGCGAGTAGGGGCATGTCTAGTAAACAGTGAGCAGCCTAATGACCTCCCCCCATGGTACCCCCTCATTATTTTTAGGGTGAGGGGGGTAGGTAGGGGTTAATTTTTTGGGGGAGGGGGGTGACTAGGCGTTTGGGGACCCCTAGTCACCTGCGGGAGGGTTTTTTTTTTTATTTAGGGTCCCCACCTGACGCTCAGGGGTGGGGGCCAGGAAGGTGGACATTAGGTACTCCCCCTCATTCTAATTTAGGGCCCCCACCCCCCACTTAGGGGTGGGGGCCATGGGGGAGGACATTAGATTCCCCCCAATTAGAATTTAGGGCCCCCACCCACCACTCAGGCCATTAGGTCTTCCCCCTCATTCTAATTTAGGGCCCTCACCCACTGCTCAGGGGTGGGGTCCAGGGGGGAGGACTTTAGGTCCCCCCAATTAGTATTTAGGGCCCCCACCCACCGTTCAAGGGTGGGGGCCAGGGGGGAGGACATTAAGTCCCCCCCCAATTAGTATTTAGGGCCCCAACCCACTGCTCAGGGGTGGGGGCCAGGAGGGAGGACATTAGGTCCTCCCCCCTCATTCTAATTTAGGGCCCCCACCCACCACTCAGGGGTGGGGGCCAGGGGCAGGGGAGAGGCCATTAGGTCCCCCCCTAATTAGTATTTAGGGCCCCCACCCACCGCTCAGGGGTGGGGGTTGGGGGGAGACATTAGGTCCCCCCCTATTCTGATTTAGGGCCCCCACCCGCCATTCAGTTGTGGAGGCCGGGGGGGCAACTGGTCCCCCATTCAGGTTAGGAGTGCTGCTCGCTCACTGTTTAATAGACATGACCCTACTCGTGGTATAGTGAGTAGGGACATAATTTACTAATACTAAGTAATCTTTACTTAGTATTAGTAAATTTGGCTGAAAGACAAATTTAGGTCTTTCAGCTTTTTAGTAGATAGCTCCCTAATACCGTGGGAATTAGGGAGTTATCTCCTTATTCATTCCTGTCATTACATTGACTGGCTAAGTAACTTACATTTTACATGAATGTGTGTTACTTGATTGTTGTAAGTGTTGCAAATGCTTACAGCTGAATCTTGGCTGTGTTTGTATACTTTTTATTTAAAATTGTATACAGTGTAACATTCTTCTTCTTCCACTGGGTAAGTATATTAGTACTTAGGCAAAACTGTGCTTCGGAACTTCGGCACTTCGACCCTTCGACACTTCGGAAATTCTGTAATTACTCAAATGTCCGAATTGCCCGAAATTTGTCCAAATACATATTCGGCCCGAAACGAATTGCACATGTCTAGTATATGATCATGTATTACATAAGCCTGACACAATCCCAATATACCCATACATTTTTAGCAGGTCCTAACCCAGAAACTTAATGCCTTCTCTTATGAGATTAATCCACATACTTGGGAAATGCTTCCTCCTGGGACTCTCTGCAGTGCAAGGTTACATAGGGTTCTGGAATGAGACATGTATGGCAGGGATGGGTGCAATATATATATATATATATATATATATATATATATATATATATATATATGACAACTATATATACACTTTCTTTTTATTACATTAGATGTTTAACTTTTATCGTTAGCATATTGGGATCCCTTGGTTTTTTTTTAAAACAAAAACAAAAAAAACACATAAATCAGTCTTCTTGAAGCAGCCAACTTTCCTTTGATTAAGTCATCCAACCAAATGCTTCTCAGAAAGAGAAGCGTTAAAGACACACAGCAACCATACAGCAGTTTCTGAAATTTATTTTATTATTAGAACTACAGTCTACATCTGCAGTTTCCATGAAACAGATTGGATTTCATGTACTCTTCTAAAATTTGGCTTTGAATGTCCTCAAGATACAAAGCAGTATCATGTCTGGTACACTGCTCACTGTTGCAATAGCATCTGCTCAATCATAAAACTACCCGTTGGAACTGTCAAACATGCTTGAGGGGCTTGGAGGATCTGTTAAATAGAACCTTTTGTATTAAACCATGATTGTTCCTTTTATTGGTCTTTACAAAATCATCAAAATCTGTGCAACCCACATGAATCATATCCCAATTTTTTGTTTATATCTTTTAAAAATGATCTGTGAATGAGGGTATTGAGGATATTAACTATATATAAATCAAATCTTCAATGAAGTAAAAATAATAATAAACATCAAATCGTCAAAGATAGTGTAAAATAATAATGCTTTGCATTTAGTCAAACCAGCAGTTAATAACACAATAGTATTGCACATGCAATTTTTCTGATATTATCGTATATAAGATGGTTTCACGGACATGATATGGTGTGACCCACACAAGTGATCAAACCTGTACCATGTTATGTTTTATGGTTCTTCTACTGTAGTTCAAGTCAGAGACAGCAAACTAGACGGTATCCTAATGGAGACATACTCACCACTCTGCCCCAGAACTAGGAGACGTAAGAGATCTTAA
This sequence comes from Pelobates cultripes, assembly GCA_933207985.1. Lineage (NCBI taxonomy): Eukaryota > Metazoa > Chordata > Amphibia > Anura > Pelobatidae > Pelobates > Pelobates cultripes. The sequence continues at coordinate 191,454,355 of OW240912.1, forward strand.
ATTATTGGTAACTTGTGTGTTTACAGATGCCCATAATAAACAGTCTGGTATATTTTTAATAAAATGTAAACATAAAAAGATAGAAGCGGACATGAGATATGAAAACATTCAAGTTCTAGTCTAATAAGAAGTGATTATATCTGCACATAGGCACAATACCCTCTTGTTCTGACAGAGTAAAGGAAAAATACTCATTTTATCAAACAGGAGAGGAAACACCTTGCCATTATGTTATACATGGCTGGGGCGAATCAACACACAAGGAATGGTCATCCATACATTGCATGAAATGACTATGACTATGACTATAACTACTGCATGAACACAATGATTAGAAGGAAAGCTGCCTGTGCATCAACTTTTTGTAAAAAAAGATCTAAACTAGATCAAGCACTCTTTAGTAGAAACAATATGTGAAAACAACAAACAAAGGCTGCAAACTAGAAAGGATGATTTTACCTTGTTTAACCCCTTAAGGACACATGGCATGTGTGACATGTCATGATTCCGTTTTATTCCAGAAGTTTGGTCCTTAAGGGGTTAAGAGACATGTGGAATGTGAAGATGTATATTTAGTAGGCACAGAATGTTCCACCCAGTATAGGCCCATATTGTGAGTTTAATTTCATATTGTAAATTAAGCTCTTATGTACCAAAGTTGTGTCCAACTTATTCCAGAGGTACTCCAATGACCCAATCATGTGGTAGGCATTGCACCAAGTGCAGCTTTTTTTTTTTTAAATTAATCTTTGTTTAGTAGTTTTACTCTAAAAGTTCACTATTTGTGCCTTTTCTTTCAACATTGTTGTATTTCCATTTTTGCTACAAAAATAGCTGTTGGAAGTATCTTGAAACAAACAAAATGGGCCAAGGATGAGCCCATCAGACATTTGGCAGTGCAAGAATTAACGTAGGTGATGGATGGCAAGCTGACATATTGTTTTTAGTTTGTTTTTTTAAACAAAAACCCTTTTTGCAGCAAATGTCTAAACATCAAATGTTTTTTAAACTTCAACTATGTTTTATTATTTTAATGTGTCACTTTAACATAAATCTTCGATACATTATCTATATAGTATATGCATTATTGAGTGAAAGAATGTTTCTTACATCATTGATAATTCTCTGACTACAGTAAAAGATGTTCTTTCACAAAATATTGTAATCCAGCATGGTGCTTATTGAGACTAGAAGGCACACTACACTGAGATTGATTCCATTAGCTTCCCATTAACTAGATTTCCCATATTTTTATTTAAAAAAAGTTAAAAGCCAGCTATGTACTTAACACTGATTTGTAAAGACTGAAATGATGATGGACTTTGGCTTTCAAATTATTACAGGGAAAAAAAACATCATGTTTATTTTATTTGCCCATAAAAATCTAGCAGTTCTCAATGAATATGCAAACTGATTTGGTTTAATTAGCATGATTGGCTTCTACAGAAGCAGAGGCGAATGTGTTTAGAGGGATATGAGGCAAGCACTAATGAGGTAAGGGTAATGGGCTTGTAAAAGAAAAGCTTCAACTGCCGGTCCGTCTGCTACACTACCAACATAACATCATACAGTATGTCTCTATTGAATATTTCCTGTGATTGTGAAAAGAGCAGCAGCATAGTGGGAACTATAATGAAGGTCCATAAACATGTTCCATGGTTGCACAGTGGTTGGCAATCTCGATGCCGGGAACTTCTGCCATACTAGAAAAATTTAATGACACTGAGTTTTTCTCCTGTAAAATTACAAATTACTCACAAAAGGTTAATCCTCTAAATTAGGTTTGCCCCATACTGAATGGGGCAATGCCAACCGGTGTGTGCAAGGCCATTCAGACTGCGAAATCCGTATATTGTTCACACTATTTAACAATGTTCAGATTTTTGCACGTTTATCCTGAACTTGGATTTCAGCCAGAGTGAACACCAGCGGCTGGCTGAAATCTGGTTGTTCAATAACAGGCGGAGGGGACATAGTCTTGGGCATCATTTTGGACTGGTTGCTTCAAATCCTAGAATTGAAAAATCAGATCTATTTTCTCACTGCAAGTGCTAGTTGATGGTGAGCAAATAGTTAAAAAAAAAAAAAAAAGTAGGAAATCGAAGGATTAAGGGTTAATAAAATAGTTAAGAAAAAAATATTTATAAAAGCCTATGGGGTTTAGTATGACCACCTTATTACTACATGGGAGGTTTTTAATCCGGTCAAAATCTGATATTAAGTTAATGACCCTAACTGGTTATAACTGATTAAATAGCACAGCTGACTTTTTCTAGTTTCTATGTTGACCTTAGATTTGAAAGTCATTTTAAATTCACCTTGAATTCTAACTTTAGTGAATAACCTTATCAGTGACAACTTTGTTACCCTATCACAGGTAATTTCTATATGAAATTATATTCATTATTTATACTGCAAGGCTATATGCCCTACTTAATCTGTGATATTTTAAACATGTGTCATACAGACAATGAAAATTACTTTTCTAAGGTCACGTGATAGGGCAGTGATGGCTAACCCTGACACCATAAATTGTTTCTGAACTACATTTCCCTTGATGCTCAGCTAGTTTTAGAGTCTAAAAGCTAACTGAGCATCATTGGAAATGTAGTTCAGAAACAATTTATGGTGTCAGGGTTAGCCATCACTGCCCTATCACGTGACCTTAGAAAAGTAATTTTCATTGTCTGTATGACACATGTTTAAAATATCACAGATTAAGTAGTGCATATAGCCTTGCAGTATAAATAATGAATATAATTTCATATAGAAATTATAATGGGATTTGTCAAGGCTTTCTTCCATCTAATAATTCCTTATTGCTAATTAGAACTCTAGCCTGTGTTTAACCCCTTAAGGACACAGGACATGTGTGACATGTCATGATTCCCTTTTATTCCAGAAGTTTGGTCCTTAAGGGGTTAAAACCACTTTGCATTGTTATTGCCAATGCCAAACACAATCAGTGTGTCAAAATCAGGTTATACATTTTTTTTTGTTTGGGAGAGTATTCCATTCTTGTAATTTACGAGGACAAATACTGCAGCTCAATAAACTAGCTGTGTACTCCTGAAGAAGATGTAAGGCTCTCAAAACTTAGAAGTACTTAACCCCTTAAGGACACATCATATGTGTGACATGTCATGATTCCCTTTTATTCCAGAAGTTTGGTCCTTAAGGGGTTAAAGGTCTTCTTTTTCATATGAATTTGTAGCACCCTTGGTGTATAAGATAAATATATATATATATATATATATATATATATATATATATATATACAAAACTCCAGCACTCAACAAAAAATATCAATAAACTGCAATATCACTAGGTGCTAACACACGAATATGAATAAGCATAATATTTGGCAGCACTCAGAGGACTTCCAATAAATAATCTTTACTAATACATGTAAAACAAATCAACATTTCGACCCTACAGGGTCATTATCAAGACCCTATAGGATAAAAACTTTGATTTTTTTTGGACATGTGTTTATAAAGACTCTTTTGTGAAAGTCCTCTGAGTGCTGCCAATTATTATGTTTATATATATATATATATATATATATATATATATATATATATATTCATGCTTCGACACAAAAACATGAATTACAGGGTTATCTAGTGTAATGGACCGCCCGGCACCCCGACTGGGTACCTCCGTTACTGGATGCTCCTAGCGCTTCCAGAGGGCTCCAAGCGCTCTGCCAGACACCACAACCACTGCAGACCCCACGAACCTCCGTAGCTTGGTTGGGGTCACGCCGTCTCCTACCCACCCTGGACCTACGACAAGGCTCCAGGCTCCAGTGGGTGAACCTTTCATCCAAGGGCTTAGAAGTGATTATCCAAGGGAGCATGCAGAGCATAGCAATCCATTGTAGTTATATAGCTGGTTACCCCCAATAACAGACAGGACTCTAGATTGAGGGTGAAGAAGAACTCAAGCTTTTAATCAAACACTCTGCTTTTATGCACATTTTGCACACATAGAACTGCCCACAGGGTTTTGCAAAACAACCAATCAATACACTCAGACACTCCCAGCAATTACACACAAAATCCTCCCCTCTGCCTGTGATACAATTATCTCAACACAATAGACTAACTTAATTATCACTGGCAGAAAATATACAGTTTTTACAAAATATTAATAACTTCCAAAATATACATGCCATTCACATAAAACATTTTCAGAATCAGCATACTTTAAACATAAACATACTCAAAAATCATACAAATCCCTCCAGTATTTAAAAAGTTAGCTGGGAGTCCTTTATGACCGACTGCCAGCACATTTTCATGCCCAAAACAGTTCCATGGACTTGGGCTGTGCAGTCGGTCTATTTTACACTGAGAAAATGACTAAGTCCCATTCGAACGAGCGTTCGAATCTTCGAACGGGACTTAGTCTCCAGGCGCAGTGTCGAAGTGGTGGAGAAGGTACGGGTCAGCGGTGTTCGTGCAATTGGGTAGCCAAAAACAGTTCCATAGATTTGGCTGCACACACCGCTGACCGCGTTTGAATGAGTTAAAATGGCCACCGCCACGTGTTCATTTGTCGAATAGTGGCCACTTTGACTACTTCGGCACTTTGGCTGGATCCGAAGTGCCAATTTAAAGTTGCAACACTGCTCCAAAGTAATTAAAGGGCTAGAAACAGCATTATAAAAATCCATTATGCCCAAATCAGTTCCTTAAAGGGCAATACATCCCAGGGCCATAGTCGCAGGGCAGGAGGCTGGCAAACAGGCCTTTCCAAAAACCAGTGGCGAGGTCACTTTTGCCACACCTAGTCTCGGGTCAGCACCCTTAGCCCTTTCCAAATAAAGATTCAGTAATAAAGGAGCTGTTGAGACAGAAACAGGGAGATTTTGTCCCTTCAGCTCCTATTCCAGAACATCACAAAACGTTTTTTCACAAAAAGTACAAATGACTCATGGTAATATTAAATATATGCTTACTAATGCAAGGAGCCTATATAACAAAATGGGGGAACTAGAGGCAATAGCATACACTAAACAATATGATATAATAGGCAAAACAGAAACATGGTGTGATAAGACACATGACTGGGCAGTTAACTTAAATGGGTACACGTTATTTAGGAAGGATAGGAAAAACAAGAAGGGTAGTGGGGTATGTTTGTATGTCAGCCATGAGTTAAAGTCAAATCTTAGGCATGTGGATTGTGACGAGGAAAATGGGGAAGCTTTATGGGTAGATATCTGCTTGGGGCAAACAAAGGGAAATAAATTATTGGTTGGGAAATGTTATAAACAACCAAATGTAAATATTAATGAGGAAGAACTGCTGTTAGAGCAAATTGGGAAAGCTGCAAATCGGGGTAACACGTTAATTATTGGAGATTTTAATTACTCGGACATAAATTGGGATAGAGGGACCAGTACTTCAGCTAGGGGAATCCGGTTTTTGAATGTGTTAAATGACACCTTTATGTCACAACTGGTACAGGCATCAACTAGAAAGGATGCTTGTCTGGATCTCGTTATAACAAACATTGTTGATCTTTTAACCAACATTCAAGTAGGGGAGACTTTGGGAAATAGTGATCACAATATGGTAACTTTTGAAATAAACTCAAAAAAGCAAAAAAGCACATAGGGTACCGTATATACTTGAGTACAAGACAAGTTTTTCGGCATATTTTTTGTGCTGAAAACGCCCACTCGTCTTATACTTGAGTCACTGTATGTATTATGGCAACTTACATTGCCATAATACAGACCAGGACCGCCGGGCTCATTACAAACCCGGCGGTCCTGTTGGGGGCTGGCAGCGAGCTGTAACTTACCTTTCCTGCAGCTCCTGTCAGCTCCCTTCTCCTCCGGTCACACTTTGAATATGCTGTGCAATTTTGGGCACCTGTTCTAAAGAAAGATATCATGGCACTAAAAAAAGTGCAGAGACGAGGTACAAAATTGATAAAAGGAATGGAGCATTTTAGTTATGAAGAAAGGTTAAAAAAACTTTAAATCTCTTTAGTTTGGAAAAACGTCGCCTGAGAGGGGATATGATAACATTATACAAATACATTCGGGGCCAGTACAAACCATTATCTGGAAATCTATTCATAAACAGGGCTATACATAGGATACAAGGTCACACATTTAGGCTTCAAGAAAGGAGATTTCATCTAAGGCAAAGAAAAGGGTTTTTACAGTAAGAGCAATAAGGATATAGAATTCTTTGCCTGAAGAGGTGGTTTTGTCAGAGTCTATACAGATGTTTAAACTGCAATTGGATAAATACTTGCAAAAACATAAAAACAGGGATATCATTTCTAATTAGTGGGGTAATAGCTGCTTGATCCAAGGAGACATCTGACTGCTATTTTGGGGTCAAGAAGGAATACTTTCCTAGTTTGTTGCAAAATTGGAAGCGCTTCAGACTGGGTTTTTTGCCTTCTTTTGGATCAACAGCAAAAACATATGTGAGGAAGGCTGAACTTGATGGACGCAAGTCTCTTTTCAGCTATGTAACTATTAATGAGATAGGTTGTAATACAATAACAGAAGTGGCAAATAGATGTTGCTGCTTGTGAGTGTAACATCCACCAATATCAAGCAGACTGGGAGTATGTATGGTTGACTTCAATCTTGGCGACTATGGCTCTCTTCAGGTATGATAAACGGTTAAATGACACCATAGTCCCTAAAACAACTACAGCTTATTGCATTTGTTCTAGTGAGTATAGTCATTCCCTTTGTTTTTTTTTTTTTACTGTAAACAGTGTCTTTTCAAGGAAAATGCTCTGTTTACATTACAGCCTAGTGATAACTCCACTGGCCACTCTGCAGATGGCTGCCAGAGGTGTTTCCTGGGGCAGTGCTGCATTGTGAGCAGCACTGCCATTCAGTGTCTCCACCCTCTGCATGTAGACACTGAACTCTCCTAGAGATGCATTTTTTCAATTAATCTCTATGAGGATATGCTGATTGCCCAGGACTGTGTTTGACTTGTGCTGGCTCTGCTCCTGATCTGTGTCCTTGACAGTCTCAGCCAATCCTATGGTGAAGCATTGCAATTGGCTCAGACCACCACTTTTGATTGTGTTAGCAGACAGCAGGCATATCAGAGGCAGACAGGGGCAGAGCCAGCAGCTGCAAATGTAAATACAAGTAAGATTTTACTATATTCGGGGAGGCAAGAGAGGGGGGGCTAGATAGTGGTTTTAACACTGTAGGGTCAGAAATACATGTTTGTTTTCCTGACCCTATAGTGTTCCATTAATGACAGACCTCTATCTTAGAAACCGTTTTAGATACATTCAACCTGATGACCTGTGATTTAAAGGCTCAGTAAAACAGCGTCAATGCCTGAAGACCCATAGCAAAGTGCATAATTAGAATGTATGAAAATAACAGAATGAAAAAAAAAATAACAAGGAAATAATATTAAAAGCAGAAATGATTTAGGGTTTGGCAAGCAGGTTATGTGTGCGTGGTTGAATGAATGAATGCCTGGATTCATTTACCTGATTATGTGCTTTGTCCCTTCTCTCAAAAAGGTTAAAGTAAATGTTCACCAATAGCTTGTTTCCTTGTCCAACAGTATACACTATATAATGTAATGTAATGTATTTCAGTAGTCTCAAGGCAAATACATTGTTAGCCTCACGATAATACAGCACTGCATCAGAGCCTTGTATACTTTTAATTTTGCCACTGAGTGTAGGACTCAGGTTTGCCTTGACATGACACTTTAATGGCCATTGGAGTGATCCTAAAAACTCCAGTTATTTAAATGTACATAGGGATTTGGGATATGTTTTGGGGCTGAGTACTATAGTCATTGTTGCTGCCCAGGGGTAATGGGAGTTTGATGACAGGTTTTATTTTTATGTTTGTCTCCAGAGCCCCTCAATGGCGTTCTTTTCCTATAAAACATGTCTAAGTATCCTCTGCACTACTACCTATTATTTCCAATTACTACATTGGGTATGGGTCCATATTTACCTAGTTGTTTTACCACATATGAAATATTTATGTTTCTGTCAAACACAAAGATACACAAAAACCATATAATATTGCAGATGGATGAACTTTGTTTTTTACCATAAAAACAACAACTATTTAAAACCGTAATATTCTTGTCACAGTTGTAATTGCTAAACCTATTTATCTGATCTAATAATCTAGGAATGTTGTTAAGCTTTATAGAGTGTTATGAAACAAGCACCTGAGAAATTACTAGGCAAGAATAGTCTTTGACGTAAGTGAAGATCTTGTCTGCCAAGTATGCCCTACACTCAGTAGTTAGAGAAAGCAGACTATACACAGGGCAGAAAAGCAGGTTCATGACAACTTCTTTACATCCTGGAAAAAAGGTATCTGCCAATATGTAAAGAACCAAAAGAAAGAGGGAACCATTGGGAAGGAAAGGATATACAGGGTAGCAAGTGCGTGGTCTGGGACTGAATAGTTTAGTGGTATGTCATTCTGACAGCAACTAGAAGTAAATTCTCTTCCAAATGTAAACATTGCCTTTTCTCAAAAACAGTGAAGGAGGAATTAAAGGGCCATTTTTTTTTGCCATTAGGGCACCATAACAGCTTAATCTAAAATAAGTTGTTATGGTGTCAGTAGGCTCCCAGCACACTCTTACCTCAAGGTATTAAACCATTTTTAAATGGTTTAACCCTAAAATTGCCTCCAGGGCTGATTTCGACTCCTTCCAGGTGGCATCCAGCTTGTGAAATTTCACTTTTAGAAAGTGTGGAGTGCCACCGGGTAGGGGCGTCCCTGACTGGCTGAGAACGGTCAGCTGACATTCTCAACTAATCAGTGACTTCCATTTACAAAACTGGTTTGGAAAAGGTATGTTTCTTTCCAAGCAGTTTTGTGAATGGAGATTGGAGATCGGCGCCGGGGTTTAACCATTTGAGAACAATTTAACATTGGGGTTAAATCATTTGAGAGCGATTTGACCCCTAGAGTAAGAGAGTGCCGGGACCTCCTGGACCCATAACAACTTCATTTAGATTAAGTTATTTTGGTGCCTGGAGTGTTCCTTTAAGCATATTGTTTGCCTTCATGTTTCTAATAACCATGCCCTCTTTCTAGAATGAAACAAGTAGCAGTATAGGTGCTAAAGTCTGTATAAATTCAACTCAGGATAGATTAGAATGCTCTGCGCAATGCTGCAATGAGATAAAACATTTTAAAGCTGAGCTCAACATAAATGCTCATATGTCCTATCAGTGGTGTATCCTGGTTTTGTGCTGCCCTAGGCAGGACAAAACTCAGGCGCCCCCCTGCCCCCGCGCCACCCCCACCCAACCCTTCCCCCCGCCCCACCTTCTAAATACACACACACACAGTCAGACACAAACACACACACACACACAGTCAGACACATACACAGACACAAACACACACAGACACACAAACACACACACAGTCAGACACAAACACACACACACAGATACAAACACACACACACACAGTCAGACAGAAACACACACACAGTCAGACACACACAGTCAGACACAAACACACACACACACATACACACACACACACACACACACAACACAACACACACAGACACACACACACACACAGTCAGACACACACACACACACACACACACACACACACACAAACACACACACACAGTCAGACACACACACACACAGTCAGACACACACACACACACATACACAGTCAGACACACACACACACACATACACAGTCAGACACACACACATACACACACACACAGAGTCAGGCACAAACACACACACACACACAGTCAGACACACACACACACATACACAGTCAGACACACACACATACACAAATACACACACAGAGTCAGGCACAAACACACACACACACATACACAGTCAGACACACACACACACACACACAGTCAGACACACACACACACACACACAGTCAGACACACACACACACATTAACTTTTTTTTTTTTAAATTAAATCCCCCCCCAACCTCCTTACCTTTGGGAGTGCTGGGGGGGGAGGTCTCTCTCTCCCTGGTGGTCCAGTGGCTGCAGGTCGGGCGGGCGGCGAGGGTGCACTACCTATGAGCTGACTGCTCAGCTCCCTCGCGCGCCGGCTGCAGAGTGAGGCTGGGAGCCGGAAGATGACGTCATCTTCCGGCTCCCAGCCTCACTCTGCGGCCGCGAGGGAGCTGAGCAGTCAGCTCAGGGGAAGAGCTCCCTCGCCGGCCGCCCGCCCAGCGCTGCAGCCACTGGCGCCCAGAATGTCTGTTAGCCGCGAGGCTAACTAGGCATTTGCCCTGGGCATTTGGGGGGCGGCGTTTTTTGCCGCCCGCTGAAAAATGCCGCCCAAGGCAAATGCCTTGTTTGCCTCGCGGCTAATACGTCCCTGTGTCCTATACAACTAAAGTGTGTTGCCCTAAATAAGAAGCATAAATGTTACTGACCAAACAAACTCTATGTTTGACCTGAAGACCTCAGATCTAACAACTCACTATTTTATCTTCTGGTCAAACTCCTCCTTCGAGGTATATTGAGGCCTATCACCGCTGTTTGATGGCATCTCCATATCAATGATTGACTTGCCATCTCTAAACAAATGATTGGCTAGCCATCTCTAAATCAGTGATTGACTTGATGAATTTAACCATTTCATTTTTCCATCATCCACTCTCACCTTTGTGGCTTCTCACCATATCCGGTCCTTTCCTGCCCTCATGGGTAGTGAATGGGAGAAATCCCTTTGTAAGTAGAGCATTAACATCTCAATGGGTGATAACACTTGGCTGCTACTGAAATAATTGATGGTAATAGCAATATGATTTTTTTATGTTTTCTTAATGCAATTCTCAAGCACACCGAGGGTTAGCTGATTTTGTCAATGAATTCCAGTTCCTCGCACTGTAGAATTAAAATATCTTATTATTGCTTACAGCCATACAAATAGTGTAACTTGCAGGTACAATTTAAGATACCCAAACATGGTTGCACCACAGGAAACCAGTAAAATTTGAACAGAATCAGAGTATTGTTATGTAAATATTCCTATCTTTGTATTACTGGTTGTATGCTGAAATATTAAACAAGAGGTCAGACACTTCCTAGCCCACAATATAATAGACTAACTTGCTCTGTACCAGCCAATCTAATTTTGATACACTGCAGATAGTCTTTCTATAAATGAAAGAAAAAAACACAGATGTGTATTGTGTATGGCACCAGTTTTGCGGAAATTGAGTTGCTATTTGTGAACTTAAATTATAAAAGCAAAATAGCCAGATGGATTACAGACTAAAATAAATACATTTTAAAAAGGATATTTTTATACCTGTTTTTACAATATAGATTTTCTTTATTTCACGTTTGACATAGGTAGAACTCCTAAATGGTGTTTATTTCTAAAGAGAAATTATTTTTATGTCACGATGAGAGCGTGGAATTGAGAATTTTACAGACAGGAAACTATAAATAACAAAGTTTAATACCTTGATTTGACATATATTTTCTGAATTTTAATGACATTCTGATACTTTTTATAATAATGTGCATATGGCCGTTAAACTGCCTAACATATTCCGTTTAGCTCAACATCATTTAAATGATATGATCTATGGTGAATCCTTTGTAAAATACTAACTTGTAATAGTCTAATGAGGATATTTATTGTAGACGTCTTTGTTTATGAAGACTTTGCAACACATCTACAATGCTGCAAAACTAGCTTCAAATCACGTGCATTGAGTTTATCATGGTTTTTATGAAGTGCCTATTCAGATATACATGTTCAAGATTTTTTTTACAAGTTGAAATGTGAAACTAACCACTTGTTAAAGAAGAATAGCAGTATTAGAGGAAGTCTATTCTCAAAGGAACAATCCAAGCACTATAACCACTGCAGCTTACTATGAAGTATTGACACCCAACCATTGTAAGTAGTCAATCCATTTTAGAATGGTTTGACTTCTTACCTGGTTTCCGCGAGCACTGCTAGGCACCTCCACTACTTCCTGTGCAGAGCTGGAAGATCCTAAGCAGGGCTTTAGCTGATTACTCTCAGCCAGTGAGCCAAGAACTGTACTGTACTACTGGGTTTAGTTCAGATATACTCTCTGGATTCTCCATAGTAGAGAAGTAGAGGAGGCAGAAAATTTGTCTGGAAGACCACATGTAAAAAGTCCAACTGTCCTAAAACTGTTTACTTACAATGAGAGAAAGCAATGGCACCCTGGCACCATAACCACTACTTCACACTGTAGTGGTTAAGGTGCTTGAAGTGTTCCTTCAATCTTTCTGAGCTTCAAAATTCTCAGTCAGCGGTATATCAGAGACATCTCAGTTACAGAATCTTTATGATTTTTGATCATCAAAATATTGCTCTAACGACCTGAAATAATATCTCTGTGTTGCCAAATTTTGATTGGGACAGTTGGGTGTATACAGATAGCATACAGAAGCTCATAATATCAATGATTAAGTGAATAGTTTCAAATATTATCACTTGCAAATGAATAATTAAATAATGTATTCATTTAAATAAAGTTCAAAGTCTAATGAACTGTAACCTATACAGTGATTGGCAAATAGCTCAGCTCAAGTTGTGTGTGAGATGTACACACACACCCCATGCACAGCTAGTAGAAAATATTAAGCAGACAGATCTGAGTATACCAACTGCCTTGCTGACAGCTATAAGAGTACCATCTTCCAAGAATTACTAATATTCTTTTAGGGTCTGTAGTAGGTGGAGGGAGTAGGGTCTGTAGGGAGTGCAAGAGGGATAGGGTCTGAAGTGGGAACAAGAGGGATATGGGCTGTAGTGGATGCAAGGGAGGGAGAGAGGGTACAGGGGGGTAGGGATTGTAGTGAGTGCAGGAGGTAATAGGGGCTGCTATGGGTACACTCAAACGCAAACCTTTAAATGATCACTTATAACTATAAATATCATAAAAAGCAAATATAAGCAATACGTGATTGGTGTAGACCAGTGCTCCGATTAGTGTTCCGCGGAACCCTGAGGTTCCACAGCAATTTGCCCATCTGGTGACACAAGTATTTAGGGCCACCCAATGGGTATCACTAAACATGGGTCCGGTCAGGCACTGCGGGCGTCTAATACCACGACCGGACTCCTGTTGTATGGGATGCTGGGATGAAGTTACAACACTTCCTCCCAGACAGAGCGCACCAGCTAGAGGGAGAGGGAATGAATTGAGGAGTGAGCAGCTGTCGACCTGGCACACCATCCTCAACCAGCAGCCTGCAGCACTGAAGGAAGAAAAAAGGTAAGTTAAAATGTAAGTTAAACATATGTGTATGTGTGTGTGTGTGTGTGTGTGTGAACCTGTGTCAGTGTGTGTATCTGCCAATATGTGTAAATCTGTATGTGTATGTGTCAGTTTGTGTATCTGTGTCAAGGTGTGTGTATGTGTCACTGTGTGTGTATATATGTATGTCTGTGTCGGTGTGTGTGCCAGTGTGTGTGTGTGTGTGTATCTGCCAGTGTTTGTGTGTATGTATGTGCCAGTGTGTGTGTATCTGTATGTTAAGGTGTGTGCATATGTCAGTATGTGTATCTGTGTGTCAGTGTGCGTATCTGTGTGCAACTATGTGCCAGTGTGTGCGTATCTGTGTGTCAGATACATACACACAGATACACACTGAAACACAGATACACACACTGACACATACAAACACAGATACACACACCTTGACACACACACTGACACACAGATACATACACACACAAAGATACACACTGTGTGTCAAGGTGTGTGTATCTGTTTGTCAAGGTGTGTGTATCTTTGTGTCAGTTGTGTATCTGTGTGCCACTATGTGCCAGTGTGTGTGTATCTGTGTGTCAGATACATACACACACACTGACACACAGATACACACACTGGCACTTACAAACACAGATACACACATCTTGACACACACTGGCACATGCACACACAGCTACACACACTTTGACACACAGATACGCACACCGTGACTCACAGACACACAAAAAAAGGTTTATGCAATAGCGCAAAATTCTTATTTTGTTTTGTTTTTTTGGGGGGGTATTAACGATGTTGATACACTGTGTCAAAGGGTTCCACTGGAAAAATTAATTGGGAACCCCTGGTGTAGACACTCTCTGCAGAAAGTCTTTTTTTTTTGTGGGCTTTGAAGCTTGTCTATAGTTGAGTGAGTGGCCCCAGCAACACCCTTTTAATGTGTGCATGTTTTGGTAAGTGTAATCCTTTTGATTTGCATATACATTTAATATTCATATTATATTATGATACTATAGTAATTAAAAAATATTTGTGGGAATGCCTGTGGACTAGGTGGAGAATAAAATGCCCATTTTCTTAAATATTTGACTTTGGGAGTGAATTACACTTGGAAGATTTTTACTAAATTCTAAATTTAAATCCAAATGGTTAAATGTAGGCAAAACAGCAATATTGTTTTTTTTTCCTAGGTACGCTATATTTGCCTAAAATTTTAATATATGTTAGCTATTTCAGTTTGCCATAATATGAAGTTTGGAGAATAAACCCATTCATTTAAAAAATAAAAAAATTCAAACACAATCTCTTAAAATGTCATATAAAAAAATGACTAATATTCCAACCTCTTAAATAATTGTTTGCTTATTATAAAATGTGTTAAATGTGTAAAATTATTTGACAAATATAGGTTTTTGTCTTACTGAGAGGTTCCTATGACATAAGGGAAACTGGAATTTTATTGAGTGCTCCCCATGACCAAGCTTATAGTAGCAACGATTTTATTAACTAAAATGACTGCTGATGCCTGTCTCTGAATGTTATTAATATTAATGTTATTACTGTTAATTTATTATCCATAAATTCAACAAATATAGAATAAAACATTTAATTTTTTTGTAACTTAAGAGACCTTAATTATTGGTATATTGGTGATTATTAGCACAAATTACCTAAATACAGACATATCCCCCTAATTTTGAAAATCATATGTGTAACACCAACATAGGCTGGCAACATTGCACCAATAATAGCACACATTGCACACTCTTGCTACTGAGCAAAAAACAACATCTTGAAGGGACACTATAGTCACCAGAACAACTACAGCATAATGTAGTTGTTCTGGTGAGTGTAATCATAGCCTTAAGGCATTTTCATGCAAACACTGCCTTTTCAGAGATGCCGGCCCTGTCAGAGTGCCGCCTGGAGCCGTGGCTCCAGCGCGATCTATGTACGGGTCGGCCCTGCACTCTAACATGTCCAAACATTGGCACATCCAAACTTTAAACTCCTTCTACAAGAGGCTGGCTAAGATCATCATTAAAGCTAGGAGTATAAAAGAGAAAGGAGCTAAAAGAGCAAGGTATGAAGGACATGCATTTGAGCTCATTGATAGACAGAAGTAAGGTAGGCTTTTTCTGTATGTAGTAGATATGTGCTAGTTACATAAAACATGCACACTTATAGACCATAAAAATTTAATCATCTACTCAGTTGTCAGTTTGGTTAGGACTGGAACTCTTATTACATAGATTCACTCTGATTCTTTATTTCACAAGATACACAGAAGACCTGCTTTACCAGAGATTTTATCTTTAATTCTTCACGGATATCCTAATGCTATTGCTGTCTTTAAATGTGGAAGCAGCAACTGTTTTGGTAGTTACCAAGATTTACACTTTAGTTTTAAAATGGTTAAATACTGCTTAGTAGACATGAAGTGATACATTTTCATTGTACTTCACATTAAATATGGCTGTGTATACTGCACAGGTAGGTTCTACGTTACAATGAGGCATACATCACAAGATGAGACGCCTTCTGTAGGTGACACAATGACTGTATCTTGCGTGGTTGCTGTCAATCAGCAATGTCATGAGTACAGTGCTTCTCACAAAAATACATATAAAAAATATCTGCTTTTGATCTGCCAAAGAAAACACAACATATGCTTCCGGATACAGAGCCCACACAAGCTAAATTCAGAATCCTGAGTATTACAGCGCATTCTCCAGCTAAACATTTAAACACAGAATATGACAGCAGATTAAACATACTTGTCCCACACGATCTGACCTTTCCCTACCTGCTGTTAAACTTAATATACTATTCAATGTATCTTTCTTTCTATGTTCAGGACTGATGTAGGACTTTAAAGGGTCAGAGACCTAAATCGAACACAAATTCAGGGTCATTCAGTAAGCTCCAAGGCAACCCGGGTTTTTAAATATTCAGTAATATTTTTTTCTTTATTTTTTCCCCCAACATAATGGCAATTACAGATATTTAGTACATTGAATTCAGGAGAATTTTGACCAATATGCTCACTGCTTTGAAGCTACCCAATGTCTGCTAAAAAAAAAAAATCAAACACACTTATTTACTGGACTGCCTTGGAACTGGCACAGCTGGGGGCACAGTCAGATATTTTGCTGAAGTCTGCAATGTTTTCCTCTATGCAAGAAAATTGTTTGAATATTGAATAAATAAATTAAAGTAAACAGAGGTTTCACCTTTCTATAAAAAAAAAAAAAAAAAAACAGATGTTCAAGATTTTCAGGATATAAGTCAAAAAATAAATAATGGACAACAATATGTCCAGTGCAAAGAGCAGATATCAGTTGTTAACATGACACTTTAGAAATGAAAATAATACAAAATCAATAACATAACACAAAATCAATCATAGCCACTTTATGATACCACTCTTTGGAGATGCTTGGTTACATTTTGGGAGAAAAAAATTTTAAAAAGAGAGAAGAAAGAAGGAAAGTGGAAATCGGAGTGAGAAATTTTCAGGTGTGCTATTGCTCATAAGTTTTTCCCACGACAAAGCCACATTACTTGGGAAGCTTGTACATAGTAGGCTACTCTAAGAGTCTCCATCAGTTTCTGCTACTGCCACCTCCGAATCGATAGTCTCACTGTGTAATCCAGCCAGGGCACCAAGTGTTGAGATACTTATTGTAAAGATCTAATAAAGTAGCAGTTAGTTCCTCCTTGGCTCATATTTCCTCGACACAGACCAGCCACCATGTAAAAGTTTTAGCTGTGTGCTGTCTCCAGAGGACAGCGACGAAGGACTTAGCTGCTGTCAGGAGATGCTTGGACAGAGTATTTTTGTATTTAGAAATAGGCAGTCTAGTATTGTACCTTTTCCTGTAAAGGTTTTAGCATTGAACAGTCCCAGCACATGTGGAGCATGGCACAGACCATCTATGAAGTAGAAGGTAGCAAATGATATGGCTTTTTTGATTCCCACAGATCATAGGAGGCTTTGTGGGGATTAATAGGCTGGAAAAGCATCATGGACTTTGTATAATTAGCTGAATAAATCTAGACAATCTCATGTGCATCTCACATATAATTTTACCATAAGGGTATAAATAGTAGCACAGTAAGATTCCTTGAAATCAGCTATTGAATTGGCTTCTATTTTTTATATATACAAATAGTTATTTTTTATTTTTACATACAATAGACACACAAAGAGCACTTCTTGTCTGCTACATGGACAGCGGAGTGCATGGAGTATATGTACAGAGGGGGATGGGGGAGACACATGGAAGGGACTGTGAGGGACTTTAGATACATGGAAGGGACTTGGGGAGGTGGGATTGAAACACATCAAAGGGACTGGTTGGGAATTGAGACACATGGAAGGAACTAGGGGGAAATTCTGACACACAGAATGGACTGGGGAGGGGGAAATCGAGAGACAAGGAAGGGACTGGAGGGAAATAAAACTGGAAGTAATAAAAATGGAAGTGACTGGGGGGGAATTGAGATATATTGAAGGGGGAAATGAGACACATGGGGGAGAATGAGACACATTGAGGAGTTGGGGGGAAGAATTAGACACACAGAGCATCTAGGGGAGAATGAGACGTATGAAGGGGGTGGGGGAGACATATGAAAGGTAAGGGGGTGTGAGACACATGGAAGGAGGGGGTGGGGGGTCCAGAGCAATTGTTGCACCAGGTCCTGTTGGTTTATAGTTATGCCTCTGAATGTATACACTAACAACTGCCACTGAGGGATTTTACCTAAGTCTTTTTGGTAAAACACACTTTCCTGAGATGCATGGTATGTGTTCTGTGGTAATTTAATTTTAGACCATCCAAGTGGATAATTTGTAGTTGCATTTACATTCAAGCTAGCTATAACCTGATATTACAATGATGGGCGTACTTGGAAACCAGAGTAATCAGAATGTGCCTCTACTGGTTAAATACTTCATTATTTTTTTTTTATAGCAAACCATTACACCAAAGGTCTGATGATTGTTTTATGAGCTATTTTATGGGTTTTTTTTTTAATTACAATTATTTATATAGTGCCAACATATTCAGCTGCACTGTACAATAGGTAAAACAAGTCAAACAATTTATTCTAACAATCCATGTTTGACATTCAGGAACAGTAGGTTCTGTTTGGAAGTTTATGCCCTATGTATATATTTCACTGATTGGAGTATATTCCCACCATTTCGTTCACAGATTGAGTGAGAAAAAGTACCCAATAGTGGGGAAAAGAAAAGGGGCAGTAATAAATTAAACATTCAGGCATTTCCGGTTTACAAACTCCCACTTTACGTGTTCCCGCCTTTACTTACGTTTCCCGGACGCGCCGCCATTTAATGCTGCTGCCATTTTGTGTCGGCGCTCTGTGGATGCGAACCGAGGAGCGTCCCCTTTGGAGCAGAGTTTGTTGCTAGAAGAAGAGAAGGGTTAGTGTGCTTTCTGCTCAACCCCTCCTGCCACACTGCAGTCTGCCAGGAAGTGCTCACAGAGAGAGCACTTCCTGTCAGACCGGGTACTGTACCGAGGTGAGCAGATACAGAAAGGGAGGGGGGAGAGATACATGGACAGGAGGGGAGGGGGGTGAGACATGGGGACAGAGACACGGACAGGTACAGGAGGGGAGGGGGAACAACATGGACAGGTACAGGAGGGGAGGGGGTAGAGACACATGGACAGGTATAGGAGGGGAGGGGAAGAGACACATGGACAGGTACAGGAGGGGAGGGGGGAAAACACCAGGAGAGGAGGTGGAGAGACACATGGACAGGTAGGGGAGCGCAGGGAGAGAAACACATGGACTGGTACAGGAGGAGAAGGGGAGAGACATATGAAGGAGGGAAAGACAGGTACAGGAGGGAAAGGGAGAGATACACATGGTCAAGTACAGGAGTGGAGGTGGGAGAGACACATGGACCGTTACAGTAGGGGAGGGGAAGAGACACATGGTAGAGCTACATAAGGGAGCTGGTAGTGGGAATAAGACACATGAAGGGGCTGGGAGGGGCAATGGGACACGTGGAGGGGCTGGGAGGGGGGAGTGTAAAACATAGAGGGGGAAGGAGACACATGGAGGGGATGGGAGTGGGGAATGGGACACATGGATGGGGGAATGAGACATATGGAGGAGCTAGAGGGCAAATGGGACACATGGAGGGGGTGGGGGTGGTGGTGAATGAGACACATGGAGCATCTCAAACGAGCCAGAAACAAGTGAGGTGCAGCCTTCAACACCTGCCAGACCATTGAGGATGGACCCATTCAACATGTAATTGGGAAAGGAAGATGACTGATGATGATTTGATAAAGAGTTCAATATGGTATGTATTCCTTTAATGTTCCTACAACATATATTTATTTGCTATGCTTTCATTTTGTATTTGTACTTAATAATTTAAGCTTTCAATGGTAAAATTTCTTGATCAGGAACAAAACCTGTGTTTATTACATTGAGGTCTATGGGAAATTAATTCTCACTTTATGAACTAGGCTTTGGAACCAATTAGTTTAGTGGCTATCCCCTAGCTATCAATCATCTTTTTTTTCCATCAATCATCTCTTTCTTTGATGCTACAATTGGAATTCCAAATCACGAATCAGATAAACATGCTCACCTAATACACGAGTCGTTTGTTTTATGATTAGTCTATATAGTGGTTTGTAAATCAGGAATTTGGCAGCCCCGTAAAAAAAATCTCTGAGCTTACTATATTTTAAACGTGTCTGTGTTTATGTGTTTACATTAATGTAAGTAACACATGTATATCATAATTGTCTTTGGTCCACTTTATTGGTTTCTGCCAAGTAGTGGTATTGGTGGTTGGACTCTTCCGCTATGGTTCAATGTAGATAGATGTCAAATGCATATCCTTTTTACAGATGTTAATGAAAGCACAGTAAAGACAAATACAGACAGTACAGACAGTGTACTTAACGTAAGGGTATTTTCTTGGTAAAACGACTGATGGCTTGTACAACTGTGCCCAATCACCATAAAACTGCTACAGTTAAGATAATTAGTATTAGATAATAATCTCTCATTTATTCTGTATACCTACTGCTTGCAACTTATTGTAACGTGTCAGATCATCAGGTAAGCCTATCAGAGGATGTGACATTTTAAAATCTGTATTTTACTGGCATTTGATTTTTCAACCTTAAAGATAATTTAATTCTCAAACATAAATAAATAAAAAATCCAAGATTCTACCGTAAAATATGCAAAACTATCCACCCTCTTAAGACTTAATCCTTCTCGTGAGCATTGCGTAGATAATTTATGCAGAGTGGCAGAATCCTGGGACACAATTAACTTAATCATTTTATGCCATGGAATAAAAGAGCATTCATTAAAGTCCCTGGCAGGTACAGACCATTTGCACGTGTAGAATAAATTGGACATCCAATCCCAAATATTGTTTTTATGCTGTGGAATAAAAAAAATTATATTGTTAGGGCATATTGAATATTACAAACTAATTGGTCCTTTAAAGCATAATCACATTATTAAGTCTCCTTGTGATCTTTTATTATTAAAGAGTACGTGTGTTTGAGAATTGTAGTTGAATTATGAAATAGTTTCAGATTTTTTTGTACGCAACTGAAGCTTTTTGTAAAACTTCTTTACATGAACTCAAGTGGTAACGCAAATAAAAAATTTTCTAAAAAAACACACATCCAGTATTAACTAATTCACTGCTAGTGGAGGGGAGATAATAAAACTCTGAAGATATTGAACTTTAAAACTATTGTTCAAATAATGAAAAAATAAAATTATAGTAAAGGAAAAGTGTAATTATCACAGACTGTATTATAACAGAAAATTTAAATGAGCAATAGTTCCTTATTCCTTAGGTTTGGGTTTTATTAGGATACCAAAGAATTAAAGGACCACTTTAGGCATCCAAACCACTTCAGCTCAATGAAGTGGTCAGGTCCCTCTAGTTTTAACCCTGCAGCTGAAAACATAGCAGTTTCAGACAAACTGCTATGCATCATTGAGGGTTAATCCAGCCTCTAGTGGCTGTCTCCCTGACAACCGCTAGAGGCGCTTCCGCGATTCTTGCTGTGAAAATCACAGTGAGAAGACTCTGGACGTCCTTAGGAAAGCATTGGGCTCCAGCCCGGTGCTGGAGAAAGGTAAGTGGCTGAAGGGGTTTTAACCCCTTCAGCCCAGTTGGTGGGGGGCCCTGAGGGTGGAGGGGACCTAATGACCCTATAGTGCCAGGAAAACAAGCTCCTTTAACCCCTTAAGGATCAAACTTCTGGAATAAAAGGGAATCATGACATGTCACACGTCATGTGTCCTTAAGGGGTTAAATAAGTTGACTTGAATATGTACTTGTAATGTGTGAAAAACAAAATTAAATGTAGATATACACACCTCGTTTTCCTGCAATTGGGTGCCTCCATCTTAGCTTTTGCCTCTCATTGATATAAGCTATCTCGCTTGCACTTTGCTGTAAGCATTAAGAAAGCAAGAGAAACAAGTTAATAATTTCTTAATCTTTCCTCTTCATTTACAGAGTTTTCCCTAGTTTGGCTTATCAGAATGGGATTCTGAAATCATTTGCAAAATGTTTAATATCATTTTAAAAGAAAATGAAGCAAATCATAAAAAAGGATAACACAGGCTTTTTTTAAAGTTTTTATTAAATTGCTTACATTCCGGAGATGTAACAGTACCCTTTAATATAGATAATTTCACAAGAGTGTTTGTAGAAAAGCTTTTTAACATTGTAGTTAAATTCTTTCAAATAAATTGTCACCATCTGGGGACTTTGCATAATTTGCAAAGACCTTCAACAAATATATCGTCGCTAGTGGTCCGGCGGGAGTGGGGCAGGCAAAGAGGAGTTTTATCTGAAGTGATATCCTCTTACAGCCAAGCTGAAGTCTCTGCATGCGCGAGAGTACAGCATTGAGGAAGATGGATGGAGGCACCTACGAGAACACGGGTCTTCCATAAAAAGAGCTAATTTCCCTGTAGGAGAAATTACATTGCTTAATTGTGGTAGCTCAGCTCAGTGTCAAGCAGTCTGAAGATCTGAGTGGGGACCCACTGAAGGGCAGGCTAATTAAGCTGTTGTCCATTCTCAGTACTCTCTTACACCTTGTTTTTTGCTCTCCTCGGGTTTAAAGAGTAATCCAGAAGGGTAATCCAGAAGTGGACCCTTGCTCATGGTGCCTGGAGGGGTATTGGCTATACCTCATTGACGATACCTAACAAGGCTGAAACAATCATCTGGTGATGCTATATCTCTCGTGCAGAGAGAGACGGCCTGCATTTTGGGCCTATTCTGCTCTTTTGAATGGGATCAGTCTGATATGCAAATGACATGGTTCTTTTTGTAATGGCACAAGATGAGCTAAAACCTACTCGAACCTTTGTCCTTTTCTCAGATCTCTCCTGCACCTTGCTTTGTTTGCTATAAAAAAAACAAGAAATATTTGAGGGCAACACAAATCCGTAGTCTCCAGTAACTGAGGCAGTATCCATTTACTCTATGAATGACATTGTGAAGGACGGCGGATTGAGAAAATAACTATTATTTTGTAACTTGAGTAAACAAATCTTAAAATTTTTTAAAAAGAGAGATTTCAGCTGTTTTTGCTTCTTTTGGATATTTGTGTGAATGTGCAGAAGAAGCATGCAGGTCAACTACATATTGGATTTTTCAATTAATGGCAATCTGTATGCTCACTCTGTAGAATATTGGTTTATATCATTAAATTATGGACCCTTTATTAGTTTGTGATAACATTCTAGATAATGAGGTATATATATTTAAAAGAGAAACAACAACAAAACACAGAGATATTGCAGAAAAATAAGAAAGGGAGTTTGAATTCAAAAAGGCAAAAAGGTCATGCTAAATAAGTTCAGAATTATTAATCTGCATGTGTTTCTTTTTGGGAATAGAAACATATTCCTATAGACTGAAAGCTGTATTCGGACATTGACTGGGTAGGTTACATTAAATAGAAAAGGAGTTGTAGAGGACCACATGACATTTTCTGAAAAGTCTTATAACACCCGACCCCTAAAGCTTGCTGAAGTACTTTGTGAGTGAAGAATGTGTCCTCTTTTTTATTATACAAAAAGTGCTGATTTTAATGGAAATTGGTAAGTTTATAAATGAACCTTGGTAAACCCATTGACTGTCAATCAGAAAACTGGTCCTGTTACTTCCTGGTTTGTTTAGCTCGGTTGAGCTAAACTCATCAGGCATGTAATTGCTCTGAACATCTGCCTTTCAAAGACTTCTTATCTCTAGACCAGGGGTCCTCAAACTCCAGCTCCCCAGATGTTGCTAAACTACAACTCCCATGATTCTTTGAATTACATAGATAGCCAGAGAATCATGGGAGTTGTAGTTCAGCAACATCTTGGGGCCGGGGTTTGAGGACCCCTGCTCTATTATTATTATTATTTTTATTTTATTATTTATATAGCGCCAACAAATTCTGTAGCGCTGTACAATGCTCTAGACTGTAAGCTCGTTGGAGCAGGGTCCTCAACTACCTATTGTTCCTGTTACACTTTGTTATTGTCTCATTTGGTAAATTCCCCTTTTCTTGTAAAGCGCTGCGGAATAAGCTGATGCTATATAAATACCAATAATAATAATTGAGCTGCATTGGGAAGTTTATGATTGGACAGTCACAGACTTCCTAATGCAGCTGAGTTAGAGCTTGCGGGGGAGCTTGCAATGGCTTCAGACCAGAGAGCTGCAGATTTGCAAGCTGCATTTAGATATATCCCCAATATAAAAATGCATATTTAAATTTATGCATGTTTTCATTGAATATCTACTAAACAATTGTTTTTATTTTCTTTTGTAATTGGGCAGTGGAGTGTCCCTTTAAGCCCTGAAGTTCTTTCTGTTAATAAAAAAAGGCCACACTAACTTTTATTTGAAACTGGGTATGCATGGATAGCACCACATAAAATAAGTAGAAAACAGACAAAGAAATATAAAATATATAGACCTTCCTGTGTCATCAAGTGACACACTAAATTTCTGTTTTATTTGACGGTGACAGTGGGTGAAATACATGAACGTAATTGGTAGGATTAGAATAAATATCACTGTAAACCATATTATGTAAAGCGACTAAACGGACTTATCCATGTTTCATCTAATTCAAGCAATTCTGTACATTGGAGTGTAAAGGCGATCCCATAGAAAGTGGCTATACTACCAAGCTATTCTAACACGTCATTATGATTTTGCACTTAGAATGATTTTAAAGAAATGCACATTTATTTTAGCATTTGTGCTCCACTATGCTGGCTCAAATTGAAGCTATACTATTATACTGTTATAAACAAAATGGTGAATGTTGTGAGTCTATGTGAAGGTTGAACAAGTAGAAAGTAGATGTACTAACTGATAAAAGCTTTCAGTTTATGTGGCAGATAATAGGAGACAATGCAAGTGCATTAGAGATGTTGAATCTTCATTGCACACACGCTATACCCTAATGTATCCTTTCTATTGATAACTGAGCATGTGTATTGGTGAGCACAGATGAGGTTATAAAGAAAATGTCTGCACATGTGTGTGTATGTTTAAGATTATCTGTTTCTGCGTATGTGTCTGTGTGTGTTTGTGTAAACACCCATTAAAATAATGTCTGTTTAAAACCAGTCATAATGTTATCAAAATAAATGTTTCAGTTTTTAAAAAGAGATATACAAGGGCTCTGGCATAATATTTTAATTATTATAAACGCTATATTAAATATATTGTTTAATTGTTATAATTCAATTAATGAGATGATCCATGTTCTTTTAAATATTTATTACATATATATATTTTAGTTTTTTAAAGTCATCGTGAATTTAGTTCCGACAAGGCAAAGCCAGGGCAAACAGTGCAAATGATGAGAAATCCAAAGATAGTTTAACTATTAATTTTAATAGTTTAACATCTATGTATCCTTACTCTATGCTGGCGGCCAGGTGCAAAGGACATAGTTTGCACAGATTGACAGGGAGTATCATAATTGAAGGATAAAGAGGTGTGAATTTCTACATTTCATTTTATTTTTCACAGATCACAAATACATATTTGTTAAACACAGGTATAAATGAATATAATGTTAAAAATCCTGTAACAGTTAAAGCAACTCTATAGGAATACAAAACTGTATTTCAAACGCTATAGTGTCCCACTGCAGTTCACTTTCGGTCCGCCCTCCCACTTGGTGATGTTAAAAAACCTTTTTGCTTTTACCTAATTCCAGTGCTGTGTTTCCTCTGCGCTGGCTCCATCTCCTCCTCTTTCAACGTCTGCCCTCGAACTCGAAGCTTTTCTATGGTTATTTTGAAAACACAAAGTGTAAGAATGTCAGACGTCGTTTCACTCTGTGAAACAGCAGGAAGCGTCTCTAGTGACTGTCTAGAGGCAGTCTTAACCCTGTAATGTAAGCAGGGACACTGCACTCAGACAGGAGGCCACCTTAGGGTGCACCAGCCAAGGGAATGAAGGATATAATTAACTGTCAGGAAAAGAGAGCACTGCACAGTGTTCCCCCCCAGTCAGTCACTCCTTGTAGTGTAGTAGAGCCGCAGACTGTGGTAGAGGAGCTTCCATGTCCCCTACCTGGTGACAGGAAGTGCTCAGTAGAGCACCGAACAGCTTCCAGTCACAATATGGAGATGAAACAAGCTCATCTACTATGCTCGCGCTACACAGGTAAGGTAAGCAGGCACAGGGGAAAAGGGGTAAGACACATGGGGGAGTCAGATTTATGGAGATGATTTGGGAAGGAGATACATAGAGAGAGGGATGAGACACATGGTGGGGGAGGGAATGAGACATATGAGGGGCTGGGGGAACGAGGCACATGGGAGAGGGAGTGAGACACATAACGGGTGGGATGAGACATATGGAGGGGGAGGAAATGAAACACATTTGTGCTGGGCAAATGAGACACATGGGAGTCATCCTACGAGATTCCTCTCCTGTTGTCCCCGTTTCCTCTACTGCTGACCGACTCCGGGGAGGGCCTCACCCTCTTTTCCTTCAACACTGACTGGACCTAGTGGCTTGGACAGTTTCAGGGGACCTTTGATGGTCAACGGCCTATCTCAGGCAACTAAGTACTTACTCTGAGATTCCTGGACTTCCTGGACTCGCTGCCTGGAACAAATGGACTAGTAGGTGTTTGGAGAGGGATTCTGGTCCCTTTACTGTATATTTTCCCTTTGTACTAAATTTTCTATAGTTTTTGTATTAGCCGGAACGTTCTTACCGCTCAATTAATGGGTGTTCAAATGTCGTGTCCTTCTGCTACTAAATACTCTCGTCATTGGGACGTCAATGTGATCTTGTGCTTTCTGCAGAAATGTCCTTATGCCAACTTTTAGCAAAACTGACACTTTTACTCTGCTTGGTGTCATTTTTGTGCATTGCGGATGTGCAAGCTTGGATAGTCTTTCGTTTTCTCTCGACAGGGTTTTCTTTTTGATTTTTTTTTGCGCCGTACAAAGTTGAACTGGTTGTTGCTTTTTAATTCATTTTTCACTCCAGCTTCCCCACACTACATAGAAGTCACAGCTCCTCTCCTCTTGCTTGTGTCATATTTTAAACTCCATAATCTAGTGTCTACTACTACTTTGGCAGATGGATCCTTTGGCGTTTCAGGGCGCATTCAGTTTGTGGCGTGGCTGCATTGCAGGCTTTTTCATCGGGTGCCTCTATGTCAAACATTATGTGTTCTGCCGATTGGTTTGGGGAGGATGCCTTTCGTTTTTTTTACTTTCGTCCTTCTTCTCATTGAGCATTAAAAATGTAAAAAAGGGCTTCTCCCTTCCCCTTTGTTTTTCACTTCCTATGGCTTTCTGTGTTGTTCTGTTTCTTGTCCTATAGACTGTGATGTCTAGCTCTTAATTGTTATATTTTATTATTGCATATTCTGGTACACACTTATGATGATGTTTAACTTATGTATGTTGACAAGTGGCCACTACAAACGCCTTTCACTTGTTCCGGTTCTTTTCAGTGTGAAAATCAATACTTAGTTTGGTGGACTTGTATATTCCAGATTGTTTTGGTTTTCTATTGGATTTTACAGTTATCTACCTATAAGGTCTCCTGTTACCTGTTTGATTTGTCTCTGCGCACCAAAAAGGAGGAGCCTAGGGTGTCAGAACCTTATATATGTTTGAACTCTTTGTTTTGATTGGTTTAATTCTCTTGATTGATCTGTGCAGCTGGAGATTTTAGCAAAGAAAATTTATGCAAAATATTCGCCTCCTGTCATTACTAAAATTAAAACTATAAGTACACTATGTTAGCATAATCTAAAATTGTTAAATGCAGATTTGCTTCAGAAAATATTCCAATTGTAGCAATGACAGCTAAACAATACTTTGTAGAATACCTCTGCAACCTTTTATTTAACATGAATGTTTTTTTTTTATCCAGAAAAGCAAAATCAATAAATAACACATTTCAGGCATTGTTTAAAAAGACGTTTTTCTTAAGAATCATTTGCTTTTGTTATGAATTCAATTTTGTTCCAATAGTGCAAATATAACAATTTACAGACATAAATCACAAGCATCAAACTGGATGAACTACAGTTTTTCTTAAAAAAATAGATTTAAAATGCTAAAATTAAGATTTAAAAAATGTGTACTTTATTTCTACAAATGTTACACAATTTCATGTACTGTATACTACTAAGTATTGTCACTGCAGTCACAAACTAGAAATTGCTAATCAGTAGACAATATGTTATTAGTGATGCCCACCACTCAAATATAGGGATCTTGGCTCTGCAAAGAAGATACAAATCTGAAAATAATTGAGATGGGATTACATAACTAGTACTATTAGTTCATAAATACCTATATATTGTTTGGGTAAGGATATGTGGATGTATGACTATGTGAGTTGCATGTATGAGGGAGATTTATGTAAGCTATATGGATTTATAAAAGTCTGTTTACTTATAAGGAAGAGTGTTTTTATTAAGCATTTATGAAAGAGAGAGAGTGTGTGTGTGTGTGTGTGTGTGTGTATGTGTGTGTGTGTGTGTGTGTGTAAATTTGGAGGATGAAGAAGATAATATATATGTTAGCACTGTTGATTTATTTTATTCATAGTTTTTTTAGTAAAACAAGCAATGGCTGTTAAATAACTGCTTTGGAGTCTGGTGTTTATCTCTGAAGGTGCGGTTTCACCAATTTAAAGGCAGCTACTTACACCTCTCTTGAGCCAAAGTGAGGGTTCGGATGCCAGTAAAGAGCTGCATTTCATTATTGTGCACTGTTAACCAAAACACTAGGCTAATATTGTTATTGTTCTACTGCATCCACATGGAATTGGTATTCCTGGACCACTAAAGAGATAATAGAAACCTGAACTATATGTTATCCCAAAAACGGGTGTTCAATGTGAGCCTGCGTCGGTTATTTTGGACCTCCTCCCCCCAGTTTTTGTCAGACCATGTTTGGCAAAATGCCAGCACACTCTCAGCAAAGCTATGCAATGTTGCCCTATGGTACTTGATGAGTTAACATAAATAAAGCCATTCAAATCAATCACAATGCAGTGTTTGTTTTGTGTGGGTTTTTTTTTTTTTTTAAATAAAATAAATGCACATTTTGCAAACAATTCTTTTAATTTTATTACGTTTTACAACTCTTCTTGCTTAAAATGAAATGTAAAATTAAAACCTTTGCATACCTCCCAATATTTCAAATGAACAAAGAGAGACACTTTTTAGTATTGTGAGTGGGGGTGTGACCATGGGCGGGGCTCTTCTGTATTATGATGTACTCAACTAAAATGTAATTTAGAACAAGAACTGTTTATCTTATTTACACAGGCTGATTTCTGAACACATTTATTGTTGTTTAAAGTCACATTACTGCTAGTATTATTGCTGGGGAGCTCTGTTATAGACACACCAACAACATGGAGCTCCTAGAAAAGAGGAACATTAGTATAGAAAAGAGGAACCCAAGAATTAGGGACAAAAATATTGACTGTCCCTCCTAAATAGGTACATAGACATATATGCCTTGTCTTGTGAAGTATACTACGACAGTTACTTGACAATCATCCTTGTTAAAGTCATTTTTCCTTGATTATTCAGGCACCAGTTAAATGCTAATTGTCCGGTTAATACATGTCATCAACATAAACCTATTTTTTAATAGTCCACAATGAGTAAAATTTAACAAGCAGTCATATAAATGTTCTGAAGTGTTATTGTAATAATAGGGTAAAGGGATCCAGACCCAGAACATTTATAAGTGTAGTTACATTTTTTAATGATATCCTCTAGGATACATTTTATAAGCAAAACATCAAGTCAAGCAGAGAGTGAGAGAATCTATATAAATAGAATAGACATTGCAGCTGCTAGCAGATTTGCCCTTCAGAAATAGAGAGTCAGCAGTAAGAATGCTGCCAGGTAGCGCCTACATATGATACCTGTTGTCATTAGCCTGCAGGGTGTGGGAGTTTGCACATAGGCGTTTGCCAGTTGGCATCCTTTATTTCAAGGAAAATACTCTCATTTTATTAAAATTAAGGGAGAAACCTAAGCTGCCCTTATATCAGCAAATACAATTGCATCTGTCACATGCTAAGATTGATTTGAAGTGTTTATAGTTCCTCCCTACAAGTAAAAAGAGACTTTGCCTTTTCTCTTGGTTAATTCACTCAGATAAAGTATTTTGTAATCATCTTTTCTTATTAATGATAGTAATTAGGTAAGCTTAGGGAGACAATTTATTTTAGCTGGACATTCTTTCCTGGGTGTCAGTATGTGATGTGTACTAGCAGTCAGCTGTGCCACCTGTATATATAAGTTTTGACATTGAAATGAATCACAAGCTGTATGATTCAGCTGCAGAATTATCATAATGTCCGCAATCAATGCTGCTTAGATACCAAATTGCTTTATACACCCTAGGTTATCTATTTAAGTGAAAAGTGCCAGGATTCAAATGTAAGGACAAGAAAGCTGAGCTGTAAGCATATCAGACTTCGAGAGTTTTCCCAGTTCGGCTATTACGACCTTAAATTTGAAATTCACTTTGAATTACTGACAATTCTTACTTTGGGACTTGCATGTCTTGATACTAGCAGTGTGAAATACATAATTGACATGCCCAATTAAACAGTGCTCTAGACTGTCCAACAGTCCTACTTTTGGTGGGACAGTCACGATTTTGGAGGTCCTGTGCTGCCATCACACTTTAACTCCCTTGTATCCTCCATCTGGGGATACCAGGGAAATGTCCCCGGGCAGAACAGTGTGAGTACATCATTAGATGGTTTGCACTGTGCAATAGAACATCAGCAGTGCTCCCTGCATGGCCCTTAAGGCTTTTGGACCAGAAAGTATGTAAGTGGGTACCAGGTACCTGTCAATGGGCAGGCATCTATTATGGGTGTGGATAGTGACGCAACCCACATCACTGTTGACGTACACTGAGAGGCCTACCCACCCCTTTACGATTCTGTGGGCCCGATTTTTGGGAGGTATGGTGGTCTGTTGTTCTAAAAAGAGACATTAGGGAGCTTAAAAAGCACCCCCATGCCAGCTGTGCAAACAAATCACTTTATCCCCACACAGGAGGGCTTATTTGACATATTCCTATTATCTATGCGGGTTTAAGGGTGGTTTTAAAGCTCCTCTGTGTTTCCCACTTTAATAGTCACATCAGTCAAACAGTTCTGTAATCTGCCAGCAATTGGTAATATTATAATCCCTCCAGATAAGTTTGTGGTAGAGGTATGTTACTCTGATAACTCATGCTACAGCATCCCATCATCCATCTGATTTATATTTAGGAATCTGAGCTTATATAAGAACTGTTTTTGTGAGTCACTCACGCTATGACCATCCCTTCTGCCACTTTTCTTTGGGGATGATTCTAATGATGGCATTCTTCCGTTGGTATGATATACCGTGTAGTATCATGAAGTGACCTGATAAAAAAAAATAACCTGACAAACTTGAAATGTGAGCTCTTGCTATATTTTTCCCTCAGCACATATATTTGTGTTGTAGACTTTTGAATTACCCATTTCAGAATGCAGCAATAGACAACTAGCTTGTTTGCACAATGGCAATTTAAAGGCTTTTTTTGCTTTGTTTGCTTTGTTAACCTCTATTTTAATTATGAACAATTATGTAACTATGTATGCTGTCAGTGTGGTTTATATGAATTCAACATATTAGTCAATTACAGTTATTGCATCAATTGGCATTGTTTTGGGGAATGATACACTACATTTATTAAACTTTGTTTGTTCTCTGTAACAATTTCTAAAAACAATTTTTAGAAGTTCTTTATTTGCTCAAACCTTGAGTTGTTGAAAACTGACAATAAAACTGAAAACGTGGCTTAAAAACAATTTGAGACAGAAAAATTGCCTTTATTTTGTAGATCAGTTTTAATTTAAACTAATGCATTGGTTTTAATTAGTCTTTAATCATCCTCTAGTTAACTATCATTGGATTTAATAATGCTGGGACCATCGGTCCTGCTTTAGAAATTAGCGAAGGAGGATGAAACAATTATTTTACTTTTATGAAGTAATGTTTAGTTACCGTGTGGACAATCATAAAAGCATGTGATGGCATATACTCTAGTAAACCGCAAAGGAATTATGGCAATAGCAAGTATTGAAAAATAATGTAATTATTTAAATATTTAGCCTTCCAAGGTGGTGCTATTAATTTCAGGTGTCAGACATTTTAAAGGAACGCCACTTGTGCTGGGTAAGGCTCTGCCTCTGCTCCTCCGCCGATGTCAGCTGGTGGGACACACACCTAATGCACATGCAATAACTACCATTGCAGGCATAAAGGGACAGGGTCACTGCACCCAGACCACTTCAATGAGATGAAGTGGTCTGGGTGGGGCTGGGGAAGGAGGGTGAGCATTATGGAGAAGCAGGGGAGGTAGGAGAGCATGACAGAGGGGCTGGGGAGGGGGGTATGATGGATGGGCTGGGGAGAGGGGAGAGCATCATGGAGGTCACTGCACCCAGGGGACAGGGTCACTGCACCCAGACCACTTCAATGAGATGTGGGGTGAGCATTATGATGGAGGGGCTGAGAAGTGGGGGGGAGAATGATGGAGGGGGCTGAAGGAGGGGGAGAGCATCATGGTTTGGTTGAGGGGGTAGAGCGTCATGCAGGGGCAGGGCATCATGGATGGAGGGGCTGGGGAAATAATCACGGAGGAGGAGAGGAAGGGGAGGGAATCATGGACGGGGGAGGGCATCATGAAGGGGCTGGAGAGGGGGGAGAGAATCATTCAAGGGAGGGAGGAGAGAAACACAAGGAGAGTCTGGGGTGTGGGAGAGACTCAATGAGACATATGAAGGGGGGATGAGACACGTGGAGGGTCTGGTGTGGGGTGAGACATGTGGAGGGTCTGGTGTGGGGTGAGACACGTGTAGAGACTGGGTGGGAGAATGAGACAAGTGGAGGGACTCAGGGGGAGAATGAGACACGTGGAGGAGCTGGGGAGGAATGAGACATGTGGAGGGGCAAGGGACTGAAACACATTGAGAGGCCAAGGGGTAAGAATGAGACACATGGAGGCCTGGGGGCGGGGAATAAAACACATGTGGGAGGCCCATGGCAATTTTTGCATCGGGGCCCGGTGGTTTCTAGTTACGCCTCTGCCTATAGTGTCCATTTAATTTATTTAAATCTGAACCCATAGTGGCTGCCTATCTGACAGCCTCTAGTATGAGTGGAAATAGCAAAACATAAACACTGACATTTTTAGAAATAGTACTGTTCACAGCAGCAAAATTGCATCTATGCCCCAAATCACTTTATTGACATGAAGTTATTGATGCTTGCACTATTTGTTTAATATAAAGTTTTCTATTTCAATGACTTAATGGAGAGTCATGTGGAGCCATGGAACCCTTACTGTAAACAGCGTAAAGATAGCGTTGATTTTGCAGCAGCATTCATAACTGATATTCTAGACAAGTACCATTTATGTCAACATTTTGTTCAATATGCATCTCTAATAATATTTCCCACAAATATTTTAAATCCAAGAACTTGAAAAGGCACTGAAAAGTCACCTGGTCATTTAAAAGATAGCACAGATTGGGACCTAGGTCTAAAAGCTTTATTCACAAAAAATCTGACTTGTCAAGTTAATTTGGAAGGTAAATTGACATCAACTGTAATCTGTACAAGTTGTTGAAACTTGTAATCTGTATAAGAGTTCCAAAACATCTACAACAAATAGAACCAATAACAAAAAAAATTAAGAGTTAGTGACTTGTAAATGATAAAATGTTATCCACCTTTTACCGACTTGAGTCTACCTCTATACTGACAGCTAAGTGGCTGTCAATGGTTGACAGCTGCCAGTCTTAGCCAAGTGTGTTATCAATAGAAAAACATATAACATAGTTAAAAAAAAAACAGTGGGTAAACACATAAAAA
This sequence comes from Pelobates cultripes, assembly GCA_933207985.1. Lineage (NCBI taxonomy): Eukaryota > Metazoa > Chordata > Amphibia > Anura > Pelobatidae > Pelobates > Pelobates cultripes. The sequence continues at coordinate 191,488,104 of OW240912.1, forward strand.
TTAACTCAAAATTAAATGACTCTCCCTAGAAAATGGATATTCATGATAACAAACGATTTCAATGAATTCCAATGCTTAGCTTCCATTCAGGACCCTAGGACTGGATCTCTGAACAGAAGAATTGCAAGATGCACAGAAAGCACTAAAGCTATTCTTTTCTTAACAGCAGCCTCTTCTGCAGCGCAGTATGTGGTTATAGTGTACGTAGCTTGCTACATATTTATTTCTTGTATGATTAACATGAACATCATGAGTCTGACCTGCTCTCATTTTTGGCATCATTTGGATGCTATCAGATCAACCTATGCAAATGCTGAAGTCAGGCAGAAGGATTAATCAATGTGATAATTGCGCCAATTATATGGGGCACTTGCTGAAGGCAGTGGGGAAGGACAAATGAGAGAAATAGAACATGCCGAGTTCAGTCAAATTCTTTTCAATGCCTGAAATTCAAGATTTAAGCAAATGTAAGATATAATAGGAACATTACTGGCGAAGGGATGAAGGAAAAGAAGGCTTTTTAAAAACATTAACATACATTAAAGGAAAACTGTCACTGATTTTTTTTTTTATATATATGTTTGAGACATTTCATTTTGTTTTTGCTTTTCTTTAATGGTGCATCTTTTTTTCGTGTGATTATCTTCTGACACATTCAACCTTTCCCATTAATGCACTGCCATTTTGAGTAATATTGGGTCAGAAGCAGAAGTCTCCAACCAAACTTGGAGCAGTACACAACTAAACCACTGCCCCTGTGACCTTCTTCAAATGTATGGAGTGACTGCACACCGAAGTACTTTATTCCCAAATTAATGCGTACTGTGTCATATTGCTAAATTGTGGCAAATGGTCCCTATAGTTGTACCCTTTGTCTCTATGCTAATTAGAGACCAAGATGAAGACCAGTGAGGTCAAAAATTTCAATTATACATTTACCTCACACAATGCATAGATTATATAATATGTACTAGATAATAATACCAAGTCATATTTGCGTTATCCTTACACGTAAAATATTTGAAGGTACATTTTTGTCAGAAAATTCTAGTAGCGGCATAAAGGCAAAATTTTAAATGAATACGAAAAGACTTCTTGTAATTGTTATCGGGAGAAGAACAAAGCTGTAGGATGCTATCTTGTATTGATAGAGATGTTTGTAGCAAAAATTATAAGGTTCTTATTTTACTTTACTGATCCTTAGTTAGACCACATCTAGATTAACTTGCTCTGGAAACCACAGTTGGATTCTCTTTGGAGAGTAAGGGCTTACTCTGCTTTCTGAATAGCAATTCCTCTTTTGACGTCTGAGTGAAAAATTGTTATTAAATGACAATAGTAAATCCTTATTCTGCTACAGGAATCCATCCTCATTTTTCTAGAATAAGAAAGAAGCTGTTCAAAGGAGGCCGGCATAAAAGGTACATAGTTTAAAACATAAAAACACACAAAGAGACACTTAATGGCAATATATGTATACATTCGATGACACGTAATAAGGTGATATGATGGAATCCTTCCAGTATATTAACTCCTTCATTACCAAGTGGTTTGCGAAAATCCACTACCATAATCCAAGTATATTGGATACCCTAAAGCGTGATGTTTAAAGGAACACTACAACATTAGTAATTCAAACCTGTATTCTCAAGGCTTTAGTATCTCTGTCACAAGCTCTACATAGGTTCCCCCCACCCTTATTTCTAATCACCTTTTTCCTCTACGTTACTCACCTCTCCGTCTCCCACCATGTCATGGAGGAAGCATGCCTCCACTGCCGATGTCCACATTTTTTCAAAATTCTTTTATGATGTTACAGATAAGAAAGCAGTATTGTAAATAAATCACATTCCCGGCTATTCCTCCCCACATATGCTATAAAATATAATCTTATACATATGTAGCCTCATATAAATATTGTATATTTTTCCACATTATCATAACATTGCCCAAACCATATCATCCTTACATTGCAGCAATGTTGCCACTTTGGACACACACTAACACAGACACACATATACACACTTTGAAACACACATGCACACACATTCATTCACTTGCATACAGTTACATTGTGTGTTGTGTTGGTATATCTGCTGTGTGTATATGTATTTGTGTCTTGCACTATGAACCTGTTTATGTGGACATATATTATTCAACAAGCAGGCCACATCACACACACAAAATATGGCCCCCTTCTGCAGCTGCAATACCAGCACCATTGGCCCATGGGGGCAAAACATTTGTTTTTCTTTTTGCTATAAGCATGTTACATACACACACTTATCCTAGAAATCCAACACACATATGCTACAAACAGACTACACACAACAGGTAGTTTACCTATAGAACTCACAAATACAAAAAAAAGTCCACATAAATATGCATAAAAAGACAGCCTCACACACATAAGTACCACAAACAGGGAACACACATAGATAACACAACAGACAGCCCACACACAATACCACTAACAACCCCCACACAAACCACTCCCACCACACACACAAGCACACAATACCACAAAAAGCCCACATTCACACACAAATCCATAACAGTAAACCTTTCTACAAACACAAAGACATTACTACACACAGCCTTGGTATAGGGCAAGAATACACCTGAAAGTACAGTATAAAACAAGAATGTATATCAAGACAGTAGGACAGTTTAGGGAATATTACTATTTAAGACAAGACGGTATAGCTAACATTGTGGACAGGACCATCTTTAATATTGATTGGACTCTGGGTAAACATTTGCTTGGGTCCCCTGGACCCTGCCCTCACTTCCTGGCATGCAATCAAGTCCCCCACTCCAATGCAGAGGCAGACGTAAAGTAGAGAGGGCAACTTAATTTTTTGGGTCCCCCTATTGCAAGAGTGGCCAAAAGGTAGATCATCATCTGTCGTGCAATTACAACAATGCTTAGACAGCTGAGGCTTTACAATTTTCCCATGCATGCAGGGTTGTATTTAGCACTGAGCAGTGTTTGTGTGTTTAAATGTAAGCATGTTTGTGTATGGAATATGGTTGTGTGAATGTAGGGATGTGTTTGTATGTGGAGATGGCATTTGAATGCAAGCATGCATGTATGTGTAGTGTTGGTTTTTGAATGCAGGGAAGTGTTTATATATAATTTTGATGTTTAACAAAAAGGTGTGCTTGTATGTCCTATTGAAGTTTGAATGCAGCAGGTATTTGTGTGTAGTGTTGGTGTTTGAATGCTGAGATGTATGCACATATACACATGCACTGCCACACACATACACTGTGATACACATACACACACAGATACACACACTGAAACACGTTCAGATACACACATTGACTACATTCAGATACACATATATACACACTGACTCACATATACACACACACATATATGTACACATAAGTACACATACTGACAACATACAGATGCAAACACTGACACACACACAGACATACTGACACACACACAGACACACATACTGAAACACACACACACAGACATACATACTGACACACACATATAAATACTGACGTACACACAGAGACATACTGGCACACACATAGATATACTGGCACACACATAGACATATTGCAAACACACGCACACATACACACAGACATACTGACATACACACAGACAGACATACTAATACACACATAGACAGACATACTGGCACACACACAGACAAATTGACACACACACATATATACAGACATACTGACACACACACACACACACACACAAACTTTACACTTTTAAAGCCATCCTCCAGTTTTCTACCTTTGCAAGAGGGTACCTTCCCCGGGGTCCAATGTGCTGGCTGGAGTGCTTGCGAGTTGGGGGTCTGGCTCTCCTTGCTGAGTCCCCCTCCTCACTGCATCCTGGTTTATCCTCCCTCCTGCGCTGCTCTTTGTCTCTGTGGGAGGAAGTGACTCGCGGCCGTCACTTCCTCCCATGCTGCCGTTAAGCAAGGGTCCCCTGCTGAAACATGCCCACTGGGTAACCCTAAATGTATGGGCCAACCGATGGATCCCCTTAGTGTGCGGCCATCCAGTGCAGCCGCAATACCAGAACCCCTGGTCCATGCAGGGAAAACATTTTTTTTTTTAGGATGAGGACAGTGGGGCCATGGGGCAGCTGCCCCGTTTGCCCGACATTTAAGAAGGCCCTGATTGTGGCATATGGCATGACTAAATTGAAAATATCCTGCAAAAAGGCAAAGTGAACTTTATATGAACAATCATATAGCAGACATAATGGCATTGGACTAGAATATATGTGACACTCGATCCTAAAACAAGAATGTATAGAGTACTAACTTTATAGGACCAAACTGTATAGTGGACTGTATGGCACAGGACACAACTATAAAGTAGGCTTTACCGTACCTTATATTGTGGGCATTACAGCAAGAGACAACACTGTAACACTAACACTACAAACTCTTCTGTACAGTAATCTTCAATTACACTAAAACGAACCCTAATCTGAAACAAGCATAAGAGCAAAGTGCGCATTATGGAAAATAATTTAATCTCTGGTCTGACATTTATAAGCCAATCAACCTTCAGTCTCATGGTTCATTAACAAATAGAAAGATGTGTCTTTACTTGTATGACCTACTTCCTAAATTCCAACTCCCTCCTCAATCCTCTTCAATGTGGCTTTCACCCTCTCCTCTCCACTCTACTTACACTGCTCTTATTAAAGTTACAAATAACCTAATCACTCCGTTGAAGGATGCTCCTAGCGCTTCCTGAGGGCTCCAAGCGGTCCGCCAGACACCACAACCACTGCAGAACCCACGAACCGCCGCAGCTTGGTTGGGGTCTCGCCGTCTCCTACTCACCCTGGACCTACGACAAGGCTCCAGGTTCCAGTGGGTGAACCTCTCCTCCAAGAGAGTGAATCAGGAACAAGCTCTTAAAAGAGCTTAGTAGTGATTAGCTAAAGGAGTATGCAGAGCATAGCAATCCCTTGTAGTGATATAGCAATTCCCCCAATAAGAGACAGGACTCTAGATAGAGGGTGAAGAAGAACTATCTGTACTGGCGCATACAACATCTTTAATTCACATTCTACAAACATAGTACTGCCCACAGGGTTTTGAAGAACAACCAATCAACACATTACAACACAGCTAACACTCCATTCATTATATCAGAAATCCTCCCCTCTGCCTGTGATACAATTATCTCAACACAATAGACTAACTTAATTATCACAGACAGGAAAATACAGTATTATAAAACATATCACAGGGACCGCAAAACAATAACCCCATAAAAACCGGGGGATCTGGGTGAACCACATATCCAAAATTCACCCAGATCCGTTCAGTAGTTTGGAAGATACGGTTTAATGCAGATTCCACAGAACATATACAGGCTATATGAAAAATAATTACTGTTAAATGTGTCCTCCGTGCTGCACGATGTCTTTGTGCACCAAATACCGGCGAGATGGCACCGTGTAGAAAAGTCTAAACAGTGTCTGTGAGTTAAAAAGGCTGCCATCCATTGTTCTCACCATGTGCTTCATCCATTGTTCTCACCATGTGCCTCTGATACATGAAATGGTGGCAACCCAGTAACTCCACAGTATGTCCCCAGATGGTTCTTAAAGGGCCAGCAGCAGCATAATAAAAACAATATGCCCAAATCAGTTCCTTAAAGGGCAATACATCCCAGGGCCATAGTTGCAGGGCAGGAGGCTGGCAAACAGGCCCCTCAAAAAAACAGTGGCGAGGTCACTTTCGCCACAGTAACAGCTAAATCCAAAGGCCACTACTCCATACTAATTCTTCTTGACCTCTCTGCTGCCTTTGACACTGTTGATCGTGGCCTCCTTCTCCTAACACCCTTACTGCAAATTCACACCTACAAGACTTCTCACCGGTGGCTCCTTTCCTTTAGAACAGCCTGCCTACCCCTGTCAGACTCTCCCCTAGTCTTTAATCCTTTAAGAAGTCCTTCAAAACCCATCTTTTCAGGATTGCTTATGGCCTCCAAGAGTAACTTCTATCTCTCAAACCTTCCTCTTGCTCTCTCCTAAAGGGCCACACTCCACTCTCACGTCCAGTTCTGCTACTTTCCCACCGTCTCTATTTGCTGTCTCCCTCAATTCCCTTCCTATTGTGTTTTTATACCCCACCTCCTTTAGATTGTAAACGCTCTTGAGCAGAGTCCTCAACTACCTATTGTTCCTGTTACATTTTGTTATTGTCTCACTTGGTAAATTCCCCTCTTATTGTAAAGTGCTGCGGAATAAGCTGGCGCTTTATAAATACCAATATTAATAATAATAATAATAATAATCAATTGCAATTCGTCCACATTTTGGAATATCGGTAGTTCATCTGAAATACTGTTCTCTGAAACACTACATGAACGAATCATAACACAAACAAATTGGAAAATGCACTAAACTGTTTTGTTTGATTCATGATTCATAGCTCTGACTATAGCCCCAAGAAAAAAAAAAAAGATTGATGGTACAAAAAGCTGAATGATGTTCTTCAGAGGTGAGCCACTACATGCTGATTTTATTCACTGGTCAAGGGAGGTGACCAACACAGCGAAAAAAGGAAGAACAATAATAAAAAAAAAAAAAAAATCTATATATTTTATATATGTATTAAATATATAATCTATAAATATGTAGATATATGTATATATATATATATATATATATATATATATATATATATATATTTATTTATTTATTTTTTACTGCATTGGTTTCTTCGTCTCACTTGATCTGAGAACCAAATGACAAATATGCACCAGTGTGCTGACCAGTGGCGTACACATGACCCATGGGGCCCCGGTGCAAAAATTGATCCGTGCCCCCCCCCCCGCGTGCTTACACGGCAGTGGTCGGGGCCGCAACACATGGCGGCGGGCACCTGGTCGCAGGGCTGCGACCCCGCGAATGCGGTATGCTGCACACACACCTAAAGGACCACTACTGACACCCAGATCACATCAGCTCAATGAAGTGGTCTGGGTGCCAGGTCCCGCTAGTTTTAACCCTGCAGCTGAAAACATAGCTGTTTCAAAGAAACGGCTATGTTTCACTGAGGGTTAATCCAGCCTCTGGTGGCTGTCTCATTGACAGCTGCTAGAGGAGATTCCGCGATTCTCACTGTGAAAATCACAGTGAGAAGACACTGAATGTCCATAGGAAAGCATTGAGTAATGCTTTCCTATGGGCGGTTTAAATGCACACGCGGCTCCCTAGCGCCAAGGAAGTCCGGCGCTGGAGAAAGGTAAATGCTGAAGACACACACTCTCACGGACAGACGCATACACACTAGCTAACAGACACACACATTTACTGACAGAGACACACTCAGCGACAGACATACATACACACTCACTTACAAAACATACACTCTCATTGAGAAACACACACTCACTAACAGACATCAGACATACTCAGTAACAGACACACCCAATAACAGACACACTAACACTTACACACACTAACACACACTAACACACACACTAATACTAACACATGTTTTTTTTTAAATTGAATACCCCCAGCCTCCTTACCTTTTGGTGTCCTGGGGGGATTCCCTGGGGTCCAGTGGTGCTGCTGGGCTCCTGGGGCTCCTGGGTGGCCGGTCTGGCGGGCGGGCTGTCTGAGTGGCCGGCGCGCGAGGGAGCACTCTCCCCTGTGTGCTCCCTCTTCCGCTCCCTCACGCGCCGCGTAGGGATGCTGGAGCCGGAAGATGACGTCATCTTCTGGCTCCGGTATCAGTGCGGTGCGCGAGGGAGCGGAAGAGGGAGCACACAGGGGAGAGTGCTCCCTCGCGCGCCGGCCACTCAGACAGCCCGCCCGCCGGGGTCAGCAGGGCCAGCCTCGGGGAGGCCTGAGGTGGCCGGCTCTTGGGCCCCCCCAGGAGAAGAGGCTGGTCCTGTAGGTACATACCGGGTCACAGGGGCGGCCGGGCCCCCTGGTGGGCTGGGCCCGGTCGCAGCCGCGACCCCTGCGACCCTTGTATGTACGCCACTGGTGCTGACCAATTTTCACACTATTTTGGCTCGTCTGAATCATATTCCAAAAGTGATTGCATGGATGAAATCCACATGGACAAATCCTGTATCTCCCCTCAAATTGATTCGGACTAATATAATTCTATATATTCGGTGCACGCAACCTAGTGTCAAGGCCCACAAAGGTATTTATAAAATAAAGCATGTTGAAGGAACACTCCAGGCATCATAATCACTATGACAGCTTACCTGGAGTCCACTGGGTGCCAGTCACAAATTTATTAACTACTGAAAGGATGTGATAGTGCAGGCTTTCCCAAACTCCGGCCCTCCAGATGTGTCTGAACTACAACTCCCATGATTCTCAGCCTATCTATTTCATTCATAGAACCATGGGTGTTGTAGTTCAGCAACATCTGGAGGGCAGGAGTTTGGGGAAACCTGTGCTAGGGAAACCAGTAGAAGAGACAACATTTAACCTTTTTCTAAAAAAATAAAAATGTGAATAAAATGATACTTTGCTTATTTCTACCAATCAAATGAAAGCCAATAACTCCAGCATTTCTTTTAAAATAAATTCAGCATTATTGAAGCTTGTAACAAAGTTTCAGGGTAAACAACTTTTTTAAAGCTAAAATTAAAAGCATATTTACTAATAGGTATTTTAGAAACACACCCCAAAATTCTAGATTGTTTACTCTCTGAGTTGTTTTAAGCGTATCACTTCTTAGTACATACTCCTATGCTTCCATTCATGGGCTCACACTTTATTAAATACAAGATTAAGGAATTCAAGTAAACCCGCATTGACATATAAATTCAAGTGGTAGACTGGAGAGCATTGCTGTGTTAATGTTTGCGGCAATCCCTGATGTGGAATATATCTATATATATTTTTTTAGTAGGCACACATGCACTTGATTGGAATGTTTCATCAGTAAGATGTAATTGGTGCAAACAGGTAATTTGAAGATTACAAGCCTTATCCCACTATAACAGTGATTACTGATTGCTAATTATAGTGCTGATTTTAGGAGCCTGAAATCTTGACAGTCACATTAGCCGTTTGATTTAATGCTACATACTGTAAATGTTTCTACTTCGAGAGAGAATTCTTCGCTAGCTTGGGATGAAATAGAGTTTGCCTTGTGATCTTAGACAGGCAGGTTTTATTTTTAATTGCAAATCTGATTTGAACTTACTGCAGCTGGTAGAAAAATAATGCAGAAGTTAAAAAACATAACACACTGCTTGTAGAATGCCTTTATGTAGAAAAGTGCTTAGACATGGTTTAATAAGACAGTTATTAATTAAGTGTAACAAATGAACAAATGTGCATGTCCTAACAATTCTGTTAGAAATTTCTAGCTCACATTACACTTGAAAAAAACAAATTCATTGAAAATGAACTACGGGACCACATATTTAGGCAGGATGGGGAGACGAGAGAGTGATACAGGACTGTAGATCGAGATGTGTTTGACTTGTGCTGGCTCTGCCCTTGTTCTGCCTCCTTGACAGTCTCAGCCAATCCTATGGGGAAGTACTGTGATTGGCTCAGACCACCACTTCTGCTGATGTCGGCAGACGGGGCAGATCAGAGGTAGACAGGGGCAGAACCAGCAGCTACTGACTTAAATACAAGTAAGATTTTACTATGTACAGGGAGGCAAGAGGAAGCCAGGGGGGCTAGATGGTGGTTTTAACACTGTAGGGTCAGGATTACATGTTTGTTCCTGACCCTATAGTGTTCCTTTAACTTTATAGACATAAACTACTCTTTGCGTCTTCATTTTTCTCTTTTAGTTGCACTATGTCAATTGTTAGCCTGTGACAGCTGTAGCCCCAACCTTCTAAAGTGTGTATCATAAAACCTCCTTGAATAAAAACACAAACACTAGCTCGAGACGAACAAACTTTCATTCATATATTTAAACAAATCACTATTGAAACAATAGATACAGCCTAGGTTCATACCGAGATATAATTCTAACAGTACATAAAGCAGACCCATGTAACATAAGCAACCAAAACATATAAAATCAAAGGCAATATATAGTTTAGTGAATCACACTCCAAGTGCAGTAAATTTAAATCAATGGTTTAATTCCTCTAAAATTCCCTGGTAAAATGAATGCAATGAAATTGTGTAATAATACCATCTACACCAAAGGAATTATTGAAAATTAGCTAAATATAATTGTACCTTTTCTAGTTTAAGGAAGTGGGCATGAGTCAGTGCTAGACACGTTGGGCCACTTTCCAGCTAGTGGATTTGCATTACTAAAATGTTAAATATTGCCACATGATACATCTTACTTTTTTTCTTCTGGCAGGACTATCAGCTGGATGATAGTTTTGGACAGATCATCCATTGAGTATATGGCAGTACAGTAAATGTTGCGGTTTTAGCAAGATAAATTAGCAGCGTCAACACTACAAACGTAATAGGTGAGAATTCTGGAACTGGTAAGAAAGGTACCGGTTATGAACAAATGAAGTACCCATATAATACTCACATCTATACAAAATACAGAGAAACCTATACAATACATATAGCTGAGTACAATGCAGAAATACCCATACAATACACAGAGATGGTTACAATACAGACATACCCATACAACACAAAGAACGAAGTACAAGAAAAAGATATCCATGCAGAAGATGGAGCAGACCCAAATACAGAGATACCCATTCAATACACAAAGCTGGTCACAACAGAAATACATCTATAAAATAAATATATCTGGCACAATGCAGAGATACCAATGCCAGAGACAGAGCTGAGTAAAATACAGAGATAATATACACAGAGCAGAACACAATAGGACAATACCTAGCACTAGTGCACTTTGTCAATATACTATAAAACAAATAATAAAATATGATGACATTTTTTTTTTTAAAACACACCTTTTCTAACTTTTACCCCCAAAGTCTGTTACGAATCTACAACCGCCAAAAAACACCCATGCTAAATAGTTTCTAAATTGCGCCCTGAGTTTAGAAATACCCAATATTAACATGTACTTAGCTTTTTATGGAAAGTTATAGGTCTATGAGTACAAGTAGCACTTTGCTATTTCCAAACCATTTTTTTCTCAAAATTAACTCAAGTTACATTGTAACACTGATATCTGCCATGAATCCCTGAATAACCCTTCATCTGTATAGATTTTTTGAAAAAAGAAGACAACCTAAGGTATTACACTTGGGGTATTTTGACTCTTTTCATGCAACCATTGTACCACCAATCAATTCCAAATTAAAATAAAAGAATAATTGGTGATTTTTTTTAAAAAACACATAGCCGTTTAAGAATATATGTACTGAGAACTTTAAGGGTTACTGCCAAAGAACACTTTAATATGTGTTCAGCAACATCTCCCGAGTACTGTGAAACCACCCATGTATAGGTGTGTCGGGTTCTCTGGGTGCTAAAAGACCTTATTTGGAGGGTGCACATTCCAATTTCCAACCTGGAATTTTCACAGCTGGTCATCATGCACCCATGTCCTATTTGGGACATTTTTGATGCCGGACAATGTAATTTACCCCCATCAAACCATATATTTTTGAAAAGTAGACAACCCACGGTATTCAAAATGGGGTATGTCCAGTCTTTTTTTAGTAGCCATTTAGTCACAAACACTGGCCAAAGTTAGCATTTATATTTGTTTATGTTAAAAACACAAAAAACAAATATGAACACTAACTTTGGCCAGTGTTTGTGACTGAGTGACTACTAAAAAAGACTGAAGATACCCCATTTGCAATACCTTGGGTTGTCTTCTTTTGCAAATGGCATGCCATCATGGGGGTAATTCTCATTCTTGGGCTACCATACGCTCTCAAATACAATATAACCAATCTGGCAAATTTCAATGTGAAAAAACGGCCTTATATTTGATCCTGTAACTTTCAAAAACACTATAAATCCTGTACATGGGGGGTACCGCTATACTCAGGGGACTTCGCTGAACACAAATATTAGTGTTTCAAAACAGTAAAATGTATTACAACAATGATATCATCAGTGAAAGTGACATTTGTGTGTAAAAAAAATTAGAAAAAATTCACTTTCATATTATTAATCAGCACACTTTAAATATAAACATAACCAAAAATCAGCCAAATCCCTGCAGGGGTTAAAAAGATAGCTGGAGGTCCCTTTATGACCGACCGCAAGCACATTTTCCTGCCCAAAACAGTTCCATAGATTTGGGCTGTGCGGTCGGTCTATTTCAGGCTGAAAAAAACGACTAAATCCCATCGCCGAATGGGACTTAGTCTCTGCGGCTGTAAAACCATTGTGGGAGAAGGTAGGGCTCGGCGATGTTCGCGGAAATGTGTAGCCGATTTTAGTTCCATGAATTTGGCTACACATATTGCTGACCTCGTGCGAATGATCAAAGATGGCCGCCTCCACGTGTTCGGCAAACGAACAAAGGCCACCCAGCATTGTCAATTAAGCTGCGGTTAACCGCAGCTTCTGGGAGGTAAATTGCCTGCACACTTCCACTTCTGGGTGGTCCGCCTGTGTGGTACTTGGTTCAGTAAGCCCCATTTACTGAACCAAGTGGGAAATAGCCAGGAACAAAGGGTTTTAACCAGGTCTGGGACCACTGGGGACACTGTCTTAAAGGAGCAGTGTCCCAAACAAGTCTGGGGACACCGTCTTAAAGGGGCAGTGTCCAAATCTTCCCGATGCCCCAAAAAGGTGCTTAAAGGGCCAGCACCAGTCCCATAAACCACAATGCAGGTCTTAAAGGGCCAGCAGCAGCACAATATAAATCCATTAGCCCAAATAAAGTTTGTAAAGTGCCATACAACCCAGGGCCGTAGTCATAAGGCAGGAGGCTGGCACTCAGGCTCCTCCAACAGCCATGGGCAAAGGGCAACTTGTCACCTACAAATCCAGTGACAAACGGCATTTCGTTACACAGCCCAATAGGTTAATCTCACTGACACACACATTCAAGCTTACTGGTACACACACACACATTTACTACAGACAAGCTCACTGTCTCACACACACACACACATGCTCACTAGACACAAGCACACTGACACATGCATGCTCTCTACGCACAAGCACACTCACACAGAGGCACACTGACGTTCATGCTCTCTACACACAAGCACACTGACACACAAGCACACTGACACACACACATGCTCACTATAGACAAGCTCACTAAAACACACACATGCTCCCTGCAGACATGCTCACTTACATACACACATACAAGTTCACTTACATACACACATACAAGCTCACTCACTAGCAGACACACACATATAAACAAGCTCAAACACTAACATACACACACATGCAGGCACACACACGAGCTCACTCATTAGTAGGCTCACACATACACACACACAAGCTCACTCACTAGCAGACACACATAAGCTCACTCACTAGCAAGCACCCCCACATACAAGCTCACTCACTAGCAGACACATACACACAAGCTCAATCACTAGCAGACACACACATACACAAGCTTACTCAGTAGTAGTCACACACACACATGCTCACTTACTATCAGGCACACACACACACACACACACACACAAGCTCACTCACTGGCAGACACACACACAAACAAGCTCACTCACTAGCAGGCACACACACAAGCTCACTAACTAGCAGGCACACACACACACAAGCTTACTCACTAGCATGCACATACGCACACACAGACACACACAAGCTCACTCACTAGTAGGCACACACACACATACACACACACACAATCACTGTCATGGCTAAAGCTTACCTGGCAATGGTAGATGAATTTGTCATTCTCTGGCCTCTTCTTTCCAGTGAGGTCAGCAGCCTGCATGTGGGGGTGGAGCATTCTTGCAGGAGGCAGGACTTGTGTTCAGGAGGTGGTGCTTAAGTGTTGGCTGGGCAGGCAGCGCAGAATTGCTTAGCATTGTGTGGGGAGACTGACAGGTCTCCCTCCGTCCACCAGCAGCCTAATTGCAGCCGTACCAGCCCCCAGCATCTCCCTCCTTAATCCCCCTGGATTGACGCAGGCTGGCACAGTCCGAGGGGAAAATAATTTAAATGAAATTAGCCTAATTTAGGGCTGTCTGATCAGCCCCAGATGCCGCGGCCCACTCTCCCCGTGGACCAGTCCCGCACTGACGTTCACTGTCATTATTGCACAGTCAAAATGTCTAAATCGAGTGCTGGATTTGCAGAATAGGCTGCTATTTACATGAACCAGTACCACCTACCTTAAATGCATTATTTTCCTTTCTAGATATAGCCTAACATTACTTCCTCTATTCTCTCTCCATCAAGTCACATAAAAAGCAGTAGAGAACTAGATTTTAGAGAATCTATCAATATATCTCTGTTTGTCTATCTATCTATCTTGCATAACAATATTGTTTTATATTTGCACTGTGGGGAGATATAGCGTGTTTGACCTCACCACAATTTTATTGGTGCCTAACATTATTTTTCTCTGTCAACTACAGAAAATTTTTTTTTTTGTTATTTAAAAGTGCTGTGCAAAATGTTGGTGCTATTTAAAAATGATTGGCTCTATTCTTGGCTCTATCTGTCTCACTGTTTGCTTAAGTACCTACATATTTGTAAATAGCGTGCAGAAATATATGTAAATTAATCAAATAAATAAAATATAAGTCAATATATAATCTATTACACACTGTCTGACTATCTACTGATCTTACTATCTATCTAAAAGGTAGTAATATAATAGAATGTCTAAACTATATATATATGAGATAGCTAGTAGGTAGATAGTTAAATGGACAGTGTGTAACAGATAGATGATTAATGATTTTATATATATATATATATATTTATTAGATAGTAAGATAGGCAAATAGTCAAACAGTATGTAATACATTATAGATTAGTTTGCATATTAATTAATAGATTACTATGCAAGTTAATATAAAAAAACCTTACATATTCTGTTTATAAAACCCATGCCCCCCCTAATATTTATTAGGGGGGAGTCATTAGTTTTATACAAAGCAGCTACTCTTGTCTTATTTTGTAGGACTTTAATTGGAAGTCTCTATGAATTTAATATACTTACAGCTGACTAATTTATTTATTACAATATATATATTTTTAGAATGTTAAGTATGAATACATATTAAACATTTCAACGGTTACTCAAATATTTTGTTATAGATACGAAACATATAAATTGACCCCTCATATTTACAGCAAAACTAAATTAATTTGGTGCCGCTTAGCACTGCCCCTTTAAGTGCAAACCTCACGCTGCTCGCCATTAGATACGCTCTACAAATCGTTTTAAATAATGATACAATTATCTCTGATCCAAATCTCCTGGGTTCATCCTAACTCCTTTAATCATGTTTTAAAAAAGGCTTTTTCACACCTTTCTCTCCAACCCCTGGGGTGATTTCTGTAATTTACCTGCTTTGGCCAATCTAATAACTGTACAGGTGTCATTTTTACACTTTAACTCTGCAACCATGGGACACTCCCTGCACCTATTAGCAAAAAAATGCAAATATAAAGTATTTCTTAATGCTAACCAGACGGTTCTATCGCTCCTGGAAAACCCTTAACTGCTCTTTCCCTTAGAGACAGTTTAAGAGTTGCTAAGTTTGCAAAATAATTTCTTGCAAGAAACTTCTAAATATCAAATGTTGTGATGCGGATTTAAGTTAGATTTTTTTTTTTTTATCAGGGTACATTTATGCAAGAATTTGGCTTTTTGTTTCTCTTGGGATTAATATTAATAGACTGTCCAAATTATTGGCAGATATTGTACCACTCTATTTGATGACCAATGTGCAACAATTTTTAGGATTACAAGTTAAAATCTGTTCTATGAAAGTAATTTTTGTTATATGATTTAGGCAACAAAAATAAGTAAATCATGAGACAAACAAAACAAAAGGCAAAATAACTCCTTTGATTTTAGTTTTTTATTTTTTTTATTTAAATAAGATGGATTCAATTCATATGTAAGATAATTTGTGAAGAGGAAAAAGAAATGTAAGTATAAACCTATAAAAATTAACATGCTCAACTTTGATTTGACACATGGATTTGCCACACCTGGTGTCTCCTTTCATCTTTGCTGTAAGTGTTCTAATCTACCCTTGATAAGATTGCCCCCTTTCACCTGCATCTCCATCAGTGAGCTTTAGAAAAATGTATGGGACATTCCAGGCTGGAATGGCCCATTCTTATTTAATGTGATTTTTTTTAAATAATGCATTAATGAATTTCAAAAACAACCATTCCAAAACAATAAAAGGTAAAGATACTCCTTTTTAAAGTTCATTATTTTACACAAATCTCATCACCAGTCTTTGTCTCTGGCAACTGCAGGAAGTAGCTTGGCCAGTCAGGAGATTTCTGGTCAATAGAATTTATACTGTCGAACATTTTTAAAGCTTTACTGCACACAAAGTATAAGGTAATGGGATTTATTAGAAGTTGTTTTTATAATGGGAGCAAATGGTACACCAACCAACAAGTAGCAGATTTTATGATGTTGACAGAAGAGGCAGGTTTATGATGCCAAATACTGTCAAAAAAACCTATAAAAAATAGACATGCAAAAACATATTTAATTAGTCAGGTCAAAAGTTATAAAAGTCTTAACATTGGTGTCGTACCTGGAAAATCCCTTTATTGTGGGGTCCTTAACACTGATCAAAATTATAAACGCAATGCTTTTGTTTTTGCCCCCCATTTTTCATGTGCTGAACTCAAAGATCTAAGACTTTTTCTATGTACACAAAAGGCCTATTTCTCTAAAATATTGTTCACTCCTTGGTAACATATATAAAAAAGTACTCACTCAACATGATATAACTACAGGAAGGAGCTTGAGTCTGGTTTTGTGGCAACAGCATGCTGTTGTTCTCCCATTGACTTAGGAGGGTTGAGGAAAGTTTATGGAATCTCTGATAATGGCTCTCAATCAGTCCAATGAGAAATATGTTGCTTCTTTGTCCCCATGGATTGAGTAATTAACTGATATTCTTCACGCACCAAATTACTTTGGTCTCTAATACCAAGCCTCCCAACTGTTTTATTTTTCCTCCTATTTTATCCTTTCCCTTCTCTCTTGTGCCTCTTACTCCCCCCCACCTATCAGTATTAGAATATAGTAGAAGCCTCCAGTACTCACGAGGGACCACCAGTTTTTCTTCTGGTTCCTTTCTGGCCTTTGGGCTTACTTTTGCATGGTTTTCATTGTGGTCTGTATTGTCTTGCTACCATGAACATTTTTTTCACTATTGTTCAATCTGTGTGTTTTATATCCATTTAACTTAATCTATAACTGAAAATCTCAGTATAATAAAGTCTGCTGCAATGCTTAAACATAATCCAGCAGAGGGTAAATATAGGAATAAGAAATACAATTAGTTATATATTTAGGTCAAAATCTGTAAAATGCAGAAAACCCAAGTTTGTGTCTAAACCCATGTTTGTGTCTATCTCTTTAATATCTGATGGGGTAAATGTCCCACTAAGGAACCAAAAAATGTAAAAACATAGGATTTGGAAAGGTCCAAGCTCACATACATTTAAAGCTACAAAAACTGCTCCAAAACTCAGTTGTATTCTGTGTTATTTCCTAACAATATTTTGAAGTGCCAAATGTCAGTAAAAAAAAAAAATCATTGTTTAATATCTTGTTCATAGTCTGTTCAAAAGGCGTTAAGGAAAAAAATATTTTAAATGTATGTCAATACCTGTGATATCAATACGGATATTTGTACACAAGTGTACTTCCATTATTATTTCATTAAATCTATATACATTGTTCCATGACACAGCACCTCAAGGATTTAAAACATTTAAATAACACAGTTAGCTTTGACATAGACACTTCCTAGAGGATGCTTTTAGATTGGATATGTCATTGTGACAATTTCAACCTCACACTGATAAATGTGGAGAATTATGTAATAAAAGCATGCCAATCAAGACCCTTTAAGCCTGTAATGCTCAGTTTTATATTTACCAGCACATTTCAGCATTTTGTAAGTTTTATCATATACATCATAATGTTTTAAATAACTAGTTAGTGAACAGATACATTTTCAGCATGGATATTGAATCAGTTAGGGTTATTTACTGAAGTGAGAATTTAAAGTAAATGTCAAATTTAAGAGTAGCCACGCTTAGCACATAGCTGATTTAGAGAATATTTACAGTTCGGCTACTTTGACCCTAAATTTGGAATTCACTTTTCATTTTTACTTTGGTGAATAATCCAAATTGTGTTTTTTGTAGGACAGTAGAGATTTTTTTTTGTTTTTGTTGCAATGCATTAAATTGGCTCTCCCTAAGTTCAAAATGGTTATCCAGATGTGGACCCCTTCCTCACTGTGCCTAGAGGGGTATCAGCTACACCTTGCAGATGAGAGGTGTAGTTGATATCGGCTGAAATGATGAAGGCCGGAATGATCGTCTGGGGCTACTGTATCTCTCCTGCAGAGAGAACATGCCAGCATTTTGGTTCTGCACTGCGCTTATGGGTGGAATCAGTCTGGTATGTCTTGGAACTGGTTCTCTCTGTAATGGCATAAGTGAGCAAAAACCATTTTAAAACCTGTGCAGGGATTTACTTAAGGGCAAGCTACTTAGTTTTTCTAAGCTTTTGTTCGTTCTCAGAGTTCTCATATTCTCTATTTTTGTTGCAATGCATTAACTTGCCTCTCCCTAAGTGAAAAAGGTAATCCAAATGTGGACCCCGTGCTCAATGTGCCTAGAGGGGTATCAGATAAACCTTGCTGATGAGTCCTAAAGAAGGCCAAAACTATTGTTTGGGATTGCTGTATCTCTCGTGCAGAAATAACTTGCCGGCGTTTCAATTCTGGATACCCCTATGGGTGGGATCAGTCTGATGTGCTTTGGTCTGGTTCTCTCTGAAATGGAACAAGTGACCAAAAATTATTTTGATATCTAAGCTGGGATTTACCGAAGGGCAAGCTACTGAGTTCCTCTAAGCTTTTGTCCGTTCTCAGAGTTTTCAGAGTTCTCAGATTCTATGTTTTTGTTGCAATACAGTAGAGATTTAGTTTGTCAGTGAACACATGGGTTGGTTTGTAAAGTGTAAAATGATCGCATAATCCTTCTGCTCTGGGACATTTTTGTTTACATCTCGGCAACATTATCATTTCAATTGCATACATTTATATCTTCACAGTGGTGTATTTTGGATTTGTGCTGCCCTAGGCACGACTAAATTCGGGCACCCCCAAAATCTAAATTTGCACTCCCAATTCGTGTCAAGGCCGCTTTTTTGACTGACAGACACATGCCCTCATTGATACATGCACTGCTATACACTCACTGATAGATACACAGTCATTGGCACACACTGTTTAACCAACACACACTTTCACTGACAGACACACACTGACAGGCACACACTTTCAGATACACATAAAATGACATACACACACTGACGCACACTCACAGGCACACCCATTCTCACTGAAAGACACACTTTCACTCACTCACAGACACACACTGACAGCTACACTCACTCACTCACAGTAAGATGGACAGCCCCAGAAGGGTCCTTGAAGAGATTTACAAACCTGCAAGATATAGATGTATGCAATTTCAAATGATAATGTTGCCGAGATGTAAAAAAACTAAATTTTAGGTATGAACAAACTGTCAAACTTACAAAGATGAAAGGTGTGAAGATACAGGGGTATATTTACCACAAGGCAAACAAGGCATTTGTCTGGGAGCTTGTTATGGCGTTTCTTGGCGCCCCCTCCCCCTGAAAATGCCGCCCTAGGCAAATGCCTTCTTTGCCTTGTGGTAAATACATCCCTGTATCTTCACACCTTTCATCTTTGTAAGTTTGACAGTTTGTTCATACCTAAAATTTAGTTTTTTTACATCTCGGCAACATTATCATTTGAAATTGCATACATCTATATCTTGCAGGTTTGTAAATCTCTTCAAGGACCCTCACTCAGTCATGTGTTCTATTAAATGTCTGAGTGCTATGATATTATGGAAGAGTGAATGGACAGGGTCTACAGGAAATGAAATATCGTGAAATATCTGGAGGAATGAGGGATACCTGTTCATATCAATGTTCTTTACAGTATGTCACATAATACTACTATTACCAAATTATTTTATACTACTTTCATTGAGAGACTTTGAGTGCAGGGTTTAATTATTTTTCATTAGAATTGGGCAGTGTTTGCATGAACTAAAGCCCTACTGGCCATTTTGTAATGTCTAATGTCCTTGGTGCACTGAACGACACTGGTGTATTGGAGGCCATTTGTATTCCTAGTCCTTTCCCACAAGGAATCATTACTGCAGGTTGCACCTCATATAAGCATTCACATGTCACATTCATGCACCCAAACATTATAATCTTGCACCTGCACTGCATGCTAGCATTTGCATCCCATGTGTATGTACATACTATATACTTGTCTTCAGAAATTATATACTTGTATGAACATAACACTACACAAATTAATTCATGCAACAACACATTCATATACATTAACAAACTGCACACATTGCTCTGCTTTCTGCACAAACAGTATATGCATCCTAAAACACAAATATATTAAACACAAATATACAAGCATCTACAAACATGCATACTCATATTACACACGCGCATGTTACTATATACAGAATTTTTTTATCTATTCACACAGCACATATGCATTTTGCACACTACACATGCCAATACATACAAGCGTTCGTAAGAAAATAAATTTTGAGAGGCACTTTCTATGGAAATACACAAATGCATTTAAACACGCTTACGTTCATTATAAACAAAAATTTATGCAATAAGATAGCTGCATAGATAACTACAATGTCCAATGGCGTTTCCTAACAATGGTTATTCTGTGTTCCTTACACTGTTTGGCAGCTTACAAGCAATGAATAAAATCAGTAAAATGTTTTAAAATTTAAACTATAGTTCTTGGATTGAGAGTCTTTTGGAAAGGAGGTTAAAATTCTAAAACAGATATATAATTACTCCCATAACAGATACACTAATTTTCTCATTGAAAATTATCAAGGCGATTAATTGTTCATGAAGTCACAAACAAAGTTGTTTGCTAACCTGTGACATATTGGGAATTGACCAAGGAATTAAAGGTGTTGTGCCAAAGCTGCGGAACTTAAACAGTATAAACTTACTTTCACATCTTATACAATCAAAACCAATATCGTTGTGTGCATGTGAGCATGTGTACCCATTTGTGTGCCTGTGAGTGTAGTACATGTATTTAGGAGTGTGTGTATATCCAGAGGGGGTGTTGGTGTTGCAAGGGGTTCCAAACTGCCTGTCTGTCCAACTATCTATCTATCTATCTATTTATCTATTTATCTATCTATCTATCCATATGTTTATGTTTCTTTATGTTTGTAAATAGTGTGCAGAAATATATGTATACACATGTACTGCCTAAAATTAATATATTATATTATCACACCAATGTGCACACATTTTATTTGTCAATCCTCCTTCTATAGCCCATATAGTACAGCAGTACAATAAATACATTCATTATGTTAGTGATAACAGAAGATTGGCTCTTTATTTTGTTATTTGCCCCAAATCCACATCGGACTGTGAAGATTATAGAGTTCTGCAAGACTTTCCACCCACCAAACTGTGATACAAATCAGGAACACCCTGAGCTTTTTGGAAGCTATTCCATTCACATACACACCCTATGTCTTGCCCAAGAAGCATGATTCATATTTTCACACCTTAGAAAACATCCAGCAATCACAAACTGAGTGAAGATGATGCTCGGAGGGCATTCAGAACTAATAACCACCTTCACTGCATAGAATTGGTCTAATTGGTTCTTCACAGAATCATAATATCCAGAAGATTTGCCAGACAGCCATTCCATCATTAAGACAGCAGTGCCACCTACCTAATTATGCTAGGTCAAGGAGAAGGTGAATGTGAATGGATAAAACACAAGTATGTATATCAAGGAAATTTTGGAGTGCAACCATATTGCATAATTTTTACTCAGACAACTTGATCTATGAAGGTTCTTTAGCAGAAAAAAAGCCCATATGTTGGGTGACTTGTGGAAAGCAAAGCTGTTTTGTGCAAAAAGATAGACTGCATAGCGATATTTTGTTTTGGTTTACAATAGAGCTCAACTATTGTCTACAAATATTTTTTAGTAATTTGCTTACAATAGTTGGATTTTTTTTTTGCTGCAACAGTTTACTTTATTTTTTTATTACTATTTCTTATATGAAATATCATTAACACAAATAGCTAATTAGTGAATAATGTGGCTGCAACTCATATACTTATAAATATATATAAAAACCAGGGGGCTGCAATCACCTTAACATGCATAAATGGCTTGCTGGTGGGGCCAATTCGAACAATACACAAGCTAAAGTACATTCACTCATACACAAAAAAGCTTGCACATTTTATTAGTTAATTAATTAGTTGGTTTTTTTTTAAAACACCTAATCTAGGCAAAAATAATGGGGGTTTAGTTACAGGATATGATCATACAAGTAAGTGGGTTAATCTCATAAGAGCAGACATTAGGCTGTTAGAGTAGGACCTGCCAAAGATGGGGTACATTGACGTTGTGGCAGGCTTATGCAATGTATGATCATATAATGTAACTAAACCCCCAGTGTTTTTGCCTAGTTTAGGTGTTTTTAAAAAAAATGAATAAACTCTGTCAACATTGAAGTTGCTGTTTAGCGGATAAGTAAGTGCGCTGGATCTTGTGTATTGTGTATATATAAAACCAAAAAATTATAATCCAGGATGCACTCTCAGGTCTTGTTGTGGAACAATGTGATTTAATGTAAAAAAAAATTACATTACATTCAGCAAAGCAATCAACGTTTCAACCCTGCCGGGTCTTTTTTGAGATTTTGATCACATCGTTCCACAACAAGACCTGAGAGTGCATCCTGGATTATTAACCTGGATTATTATTTTTTGGTTACATAATGAACGTGGATAGCACCCTGGCAAATATATTGCTAACACCCTAAGGAGAGTGCCAAGCCTACATTTTGGTGATGGTCGTGGATGAATGACACAACAATGGGCCTCAGGATCTCGTCACGGTATATCTGTGCATTCAAAATGCCATCAATAAAATGCACCTGTGTTCATTGTCCATAACATATGCCTGCCCATACCATAACCCCACCACCATGGGCCACTCGATCCACAACTTTGACATCTGCAAACCGCTCACCCACACTACGCCATACACGCTGTCTGCCATCTGCCCAGTACAGTTAAAAAACGGGCTTCATCCATGAAGAGAACTCCTCTCCAAAGTATCAGACACCATCGAATGTGAGCATTTGCCCATTCAAGTCAGTACAATGACTAACTGCAATCAGGTTGAGACCCTGATGAGGACGACAAGTGTGCAGATGAGCTTCACTGAGACGGTTTCTGACAGTTTGTGCAGAAATTCTTTGGTTATGCAAACCGATTGTTGCAGAAGCTGTCCGGGTGACTGGTCTCAGACGATCGTGGAGGTGAAGATGCTGGCTGTGGAGGTCCTAGGCTGGTGTGGTTACATGTTGTCTGCAGTTGTGAGGCCAATTGGATGTACTGCCAAATAATCTTAAAGGCCTTTGGAGATGGCTTATGGTAGAGAAATGAACATTCAATTCACAGGCAACAGCTTTGGTGGACATTTCTGCAGTCAGCATACCAATTGCACACTCCTTCAAAACTTGCAACATCTGTGGCATTGTGCTGTGTGATAAAACTGCACATTTTAGAGTGGCCTTTTATTGTGGCCAGCCTAAGGCACACCTTTGCAATAATCATGCTTTCTAATCAGCAACTTGTTATGCCGCACCTGTGAGGTGGATGGATTATCACGGCAAAGGAGAAGTGCTCACTAACACAGATTTAGACAGATTTGTGAACAATATTTGAGAGAAATAGGCCTTTTGTACATAGAAAAAGTTTTAGATCTTTGAGTTCAACTCACGCAAAATGGAGGAGAAAATAAAATTGTTATGTTTATAATTTTGTTCAGTGTATATACTCATTGAATAAACCTGGGTTCTTCCCAGTGCGTGAAATAAAGACTAAATAAAGGAGCTCTCGCAGGATTTAAACGCAAATAAAACAAATATATTCACAAAGTTATATATATACAGGGCCGGCCTTAGGCCTTTAGACGCCCTGTGCGAAAAATCTTCACATCTTATATACCAGAGCTCCACTGTAATACATCTCACTATAATATGATGCACAGCTCGCACACCCCTAAGGCCGGCCCTGTTTATATATATATATATATATATATATATATATATATATATATAAAATATGAATAAAGATATGATAGATAGGAGGTTTATCATGGGGGAGATCCATGATCAAGGCAACATTGACCAGTGTATGTTTGTTTGTATAACATGTGAGTGATCTCAGCACTTCTGAAACAACAGACAAGAGTTGTTAAAGAATTTTAGTGTCTCAAATTTGCAAAGAATAGTGTGAGAGAAAAATATTTCTACAGCATCAGTTCTGTATACAAAAATGCCTTGATTTCAAGAGAGATCAGAGAATTGCCACACTTGTTTAAACTGACAGGAAAAACAACATACACAAACAACTATTAAGGGAATGATGACAGGAATCTAACCCTAACCCTAGCCCTGACCCTACTTCTAACCCTATCCCTAACCTAACCCCAACCCTAATCCTAACCTAACCCCAACCCCAACCCTACCCCTAACCTAATTCTACCCCTAATCCTACCCCTACCTCTAGGGGTAGGGTTGGAGTTAGGGGTAGGGTTAGGATAAGGGTTAGGGGTTGGGGTTAGAGGATAGGTTGGGCTAGGGGTAGGGTTAGGTTAGGGGTAGGGTTAGGGTTAGGGTAAGGGTTAGGGAATTGCCGAAGTTCCAAAATGCTGAATTCTCGAAGTCCCGAATTTCAGGTTTGCCGAACTGAACCGCAGTACCGAATTGCCGAAGTGCCGAACCAAACCAAATTTTTTGACCATGCACATCCCTAATATCCTCCTTTTATTAAGTGTAGACGATTGCACTGTATATGCAATTTGGTTGGTATTTAACACAGAGTTCATAAAATAGATTGTATTACCTTTCGGAAGTGCCAAACTGAACCGAATTGCCAAATTTCGGAAGTGCCAAAGCGAACTGAATTGCAGAAGTGCCAAATTTTGTCAGTGCCGAAGTGCTTCAGATTTCTGAAAATTGGGAAAACAGGAGAGGGAGGGAAAATTAAGGGAATGATGACAGGAATCTAACCCTTAGCCCTAACCCTACTTCTAACCCTACCACTAACCTAACCCTACTCCTAACCCTACCCCTAACCTAACCCCAACCCTAATCCTACCCCTAATCCTACCCTTTCCCCTAACCCTAGTACGGTTAGGGGTAGGGTTGGGGTTAGGGGTAGGGCTAGGTTAGGGTGAGGTTAGGATTAGGGGTAGGGTTACGGTTAGGTTAGGGGTAGAGTTAGGGGTAGGGTTAGGGGTAGAGTTAGGGGTAGAGTTAGGGTTAGGTTAGGGGTAGGGGTAGGGTTAGGGTAAGGGTTTGGGAATTTCCAAAGTTTCGAAGTCCCGAGGTGCCGAAGTGCCGAACCAATCCAAATTTTTGGCCAATACACATCCCTAATATCCTCCTTTTATAAAGTGTAGACAATTGCTCTATATATGCAGTTTGGTTTGTATTTAACACAGAGTTCATAAAATAGATTGTATTACCTTACTTAGTATGTGCTCCTTGCATGGTAATCCAAATAAATATATTAATTAGAAGTTGCAGGGCTGAACCCTTACAGCACTTACATTTTCCAAGTACAGATTTTTACATTAACAAATATGTTCAATCCATTAAAATATTTTATCATTAAACCAACCAGTAACTGTATGTCTGGGACACTGTAACTGTCTGCCTAGGACTTATTATGAAATGATATAGCAAAATAAAAGAGTACATCTGTTGAACTACCATGATCTATATAATTACTCGCTTTTTCATGCAAGTTATGAAAATGTAATAATTAACAAAAATACAATGTTC
Organism: Pelobates cultripes; assembly: GCA_933207985.1. Taxonomy (NCBI): domain Eukaryota; kingdom Metazoa; phylum Chordata; class Amphibia; order Anura; family Pelobatidae; genus Pelobates; species Pelobates cultripes. The sequence goes on from OW240912.1 coordinate 191,514,193, forward strand.
ACGGCCGTTTACAATTTCCGGTAACTGGTTTTGATGAAAAATGAGAACAATGCTAAGGTTATAGACTTTTTAAGAGTTTGAATATTCTCTAAGCTCCTTTGTTTTTACAATATTTGGGAAAAAGGAGCAATTAACAGCCATTATGCGGCTCCTTTATCATTAGCAAAATCAGTTTCCAAATTTATTCAACGAACCTCCAAACTTGAAAAGATCTGAGCCTATTAGTGCCCCAAGTACTCCAGACTAGCTCATGAGAGAAGTATGATTTTGTTTTTGAATCAAGCAAATTATTAAGGCTAATGGCTCCTTTCAGAAATTGAAAAATAAAAAGTTAAAAACCAATGTATCTTTAACCCCTTAAGGACTCATGACATGTGTGACATGTCATGATTCCTTTTTATTCCAGAAGTTTGATCCTTAAGGGGTTAAAGGGACACTGTATGCAATATATATTGCTTCATTTCATTGAAATGGTTTTAGTGTCTGGAGTCATAGAAACATAGAAACATAGAATGTGACGGCAGATAAGAACCATTCGGCCCATCTAGTCTGCCCAATTTTCTAAATACTTTCATTAGTCCCTAGCCTTATCTTATAGTTAGGATAGCCTTATGCCTATCCCACACATGCTTAAACTCCTTTACTGTGTTAACCTCTACCACTTCAGCTGGAAGGCTATTCCATGCATCCACTACCCTCCCCTGGCACCATCCTTTTACTCATCGTTAAACTGGTTTAAATGCATTAATGCTAAAAGAGTGTGCCCTGCAGCCCATTTTCTTTGAAATGCTTGTGCTAAAAAGGAACTATTAGCCAGAGCAGCAATGAACTGATAAGCTGATTGTTTTCCTCCTATCACAATACATATTGCCAGTATGAATTGGGTAGCAGATATTGGCTCTGTCTTAGCCATACCTCCTGTGGGAGCTGGCTGTGGATGGCTATGGAACCTAATTTAATGTTAACTGCTCAAATGGGATTATGGGTCTTAGCATATTTCACAAATACCTCCAAAAGTGACAGATTTGATGAGATAGGTAGGTTTTGCATACATATAGCTTGTCCTTTACGCAGGGCCGGACTGGGGATACGAAGCAGCCCTGGAAAACAAATCTATGCCAGCCCCATAAGTCATTGTGCTATGTAGTTTGTGTTTATGTATATATATATATATATATATATATATATATATATTATTGGTATATTTCTTCTTCTAATTCAAAATATTAGTCCTTTCAGGGTAATTAAATTATACAGTAAAGCATACTCAAATACAGACACAGACAATCTTACTGATTCACACAAATAGGCTCATTGACAGACAATCTCAATGACACACACAGACAAGGTTACTGGTACACACACAAATTTAGTACAGACAAACTCTGATACACACACAAGCTTACTACAGACAAGCTCACTGTCACACACACTCACTACAGACAAGCTCACTGATTTCACACACTCCTCCTACAGACAAGCCCATTGACACACACACACATGCTCCCTACAGAAGAGCTCACTAACACACAGATTCACTACATACAAGCTCACTGACATACACATGCTCACTACAGACAAGCTCACTGACACACATATGGTCACTCAGTGGCGTACACACAACCCATGGGGTCCCGGTGCGAAACTGATTCGTGCCCCCCCCTCCCTCTTCCCCCCTGACAGACACACACAGACACACATACATACATACATACACATAGACACAGACAGATACATACAGACACACATACATACAAACAGACAGGCACACATACAGACAAACACACAGACACATACATACATACATACATACAGATCGACACACAGGCATACACACATGCAAAGACACATACATACAAACAGACAGGCACACATACATACATACAGACAGACACACAGACAGGCACACATACATACACACATACAAATTGACACACACGCACACACACATACAGGCAGACACACACAAGACATGCATACAAAGACACATACATACATACACACATACATACAGACACACAGACACATACACACACACACACACAAAATGTTTACGTCACCTTCCTGTTTCCTACCTTTTAGGTGTAGGAGGGTGACATTCCCTGGGGTCCAGTAGTGGCTCAGGTTGATGGGAGTCAGATTTCCCACTCTGACTCCCTCTGCTTCCTCCCATGCGGCTATCTGTATGCTGGGAGGAGTGACGTTCAGTCACTTCCTCCCAGCAGTGATGTCATCACAGGGGGCCCGGTCACACTGTTAAAGCCCCCAGCGCTGACCGGGCCCCCTGACAATCCATCTCCATCTGGTGGCCCTGACAACATGCGTGACCGCGGTATGTACGACGCTGTGGTCACTACAGACAAGCTCACGATCACACACATGCTTACTATAGACAAGCTCACTGCACACACATGCTCACCACAGACAAGCCCACTAACACACACACACACAATCCCTACAGACAAGCTCACTGACACCCATGCAAGCTCACTCACTAGCAGGCACACACACAGAAGCTCCCTCACTAGCAGATGCACACACACACAGAAGCTTCCTCACTAGCAGATGCGCACGCACACACACACACAGAGAAGCTCACTCACTCACTAGCAGATGCACACACACAAAGACATCCACACACAAAGACATCCACACACACAGAGGTAGACATCCACACACACAGAGACAGGCAGATAACCACACACAGACAGCCACACGCAGACAGCCACACATATACACACACACACACACACACAGGCAGACAGTCACACACACACACACACACACACACACACAGGCAGAGAGTCTCACACACACACACACACACACAGGCAGACAGTCACACACACAGGAAGTCACACACAGGCAGACAGTCATACACACACACACACACAGACAGTCACACACACACAGTCAGGCACACACACACACAGTCAGTCCGGCCCTGCCTTTACGGCCCCATCCATCTTCTTACTGCTGGTTTTATTCAGCTTCTGGTGCTTCATTTGCCAGGAGCTGCATGCACAAGAATACACTACTGAGGTCAATGGAGGACCCCGCGATACCCTCTGTAGATCGATGCCTGAATCCCACAGCCATCAATTGTGATGGCTGCTTGGACTGGACAAAAGTTGATGGCAGAGTGTCACCTTTCCCTACTTTGTCTTATGGTATCCTTGGGTTGTGTTGAAATGTTAGTGTCTGGATCAGAATTTCATAAAGAATATATCCTTATGAAATCCTGAAACGTGACAGAGGACAGCTTAATGTAGAATAGGGGGACAGCGCAGGAGGACTCCAAGTATTACAACCAATGCAACAAGATGTGTATCCCTTTAAAAATAAAAACAGAGTATTCATATGACTGCCATCCCCTAGCCTCTGATCTATGGCAGAGGTCTAGTAAAATTAATATAGTGTCCTTTTTAAAGCCTATTAACCCGTGGACAAAAGATAATGGGTAAATAATCTAATAGCAATGGTAAATTGACTCCTTATAAACCAAAGACACCTATTCAATTCAACTGCTTTGTACAATGGCTGAGGAGTTAAATATTAAATATAAACATTGATTATGTCCTCTCCACCAAAACATTTAAAAGGTGTTGGGCTAATTTTCTAGATCGCGTTTGTCTTTTTTGTGTCAGTGTTGTTTGTAATAAATGTGATATGAGTTATATGTTTTTTCATTTGGCTTAAAATGGGATTCAAACTAAATTTAGAAATGTTAAAAATTAATAACTTTTACACATACAAGTGCCATGGCATATGCATTGTTTAATAGCCTTATTAGTACCTACTAGGGCAGACTTACAACCGTGCCCATGTAAAAGGCGTATGGCGAGTTAAGGTTGTCTGCAAGTAAAATAATGAGCTCATTAGGTAAGGGTAACATATTGCCAAGTTAGAATTCTCTTGACTATATTAGTTAGATTATACCAGAGAAAATGAATGGACAAAAAACATAATATTTATTGTGATACATATATTTCTTAATGCTTTTTATTATCTATTGTAAAAATCAATATAAATGATGAAATTCAGATCTGAATGTATTTTTGTTTACTTACAGATATATATATATATATATATATATATATATATATATAGTTATTGGCCCAAACATAGGTATGCAGTGTTGTTTTTAAGTCTTCAAGTACTGCGTTAGAATCCACATTCTTTGTTCTTGACTGAAGTTTGCTGTCATCATTCACAAATAACAGTAAGGAAAAAAATTATTTTATCTGCCCTCCAATATTCACTACAACTGCCACACTAATATTTAAATGCAGGGGCGGACTGAGCACTCGGGCATATCGGTCATGGACCGAGGGCCCGAGACTATGGTGGCCCGCCCGCTGTGCAGTTAAGTAACAGCTGGGCTGGGGAGTTAAATGTCTCCTCAGCCAGCCTGCACACAGCAAAGGGCCAACATGGCACAAAATACAATCTCCCCTTTTCCAGTCCCAGCATGGCACACTGGGAGACAGATAATGGGGCCTTTCCAAAGACCCCACTAGGCTGCCTCTCAGTGTGCATGAAGGATATACAGCATGAGAGCTGTCTTTAACAGATCAGGCAGCTCTGTGTGGCTCGTTATGCAGGAAATTACATCATGTGTCACAAGTTCAACGAGCTGTGCGGAGCTGCCTGATCACTGTTACAGACAGCAAGCAGTAACTGCAACAGCATGCCACAGGTAAGGCTGATGGAAGGGAATACAGTTTTTTTATTTTAATTAAAACTCTATATAATCAGCAGCCCCTCTACACCCTGCAGCCATTCTAACCCCTGCAGCCCCTATAATCCTTCTAACCCCTGCAGCCCCTCTACCACCTGCAGCCCCTACAGCCCCCTACCCTCTGCAGCCATTCTAAACCCAGCAGCCCCTATAACTCATCTACCCTCCTGCAGCCCTTCTAACCCCTGCAGCCCCCCTACCTCCTGCAGCCCCTATAACCCCTCTTCTCCCTACAGCCCCTCTTCCCGCTGCAGCTCCTATGACCCCTACAACCCCCTACCCCCTGAAGCCATTCTAACCCCTGGAGCCCCTATAACCACTGCAGCCCCTATAACTCCTCTACCCCCTGCAGCCCTTCTAGCCCCTGCTGACCCTTACCTCATGCAACCCCTATAACCCTTCAACTCCCTACAGCCCCTTTAACCCCTGAAGCCCTCCTACCCCCTGCAGCCATTCTAACCCCTGCAGCCCATATAACCCCTCTACCCCTTCAGCCCTTCTAACCACTGCAGCCCCTCTAACCCCTGCAGCCACTATAACTACCTGCAACCCCTATAACACCTCTACCCACTACAGCCCTTTTACCCACTGCAGCCCCCCTACAGTCTATAAACCTCCTACAGCCCCTCTACCCTCAACAACCCCTAAAATCCCTGCACCCCCTACAGACTCCTTACCTCATACAGACCGTCTACCCCCTGCAGCCCCTCTATCCCCTACCGCCCTTCTAACCCCTGCAGCATCCCTACACGCTACAGCCCCTAAAATCCCTGCACACCCTACAGCTCTTATATCCCCTACTGCCCCTATAATTCCTGCATCAACTAAAGCCCAATTAATTCCATGCACGCACTAGAGCCTATATGCCCACTACAGCCCATTTACCCTACACCCACTACTGCATTGATATAGATCCAAATATTGATCTTTGTTATATTCAGAAGTGTGAATTAGATACCAGTTGTGTGTTGGTTATCAAAATAAGCCTCTGACCTTTATTGTGTCAGTTGTATGTTTATACATTAAAAAGTAAGTGCTTACGTGTAAATACTCATTGGATAGTAGTAGGAGGGAGTGAAAGGGTGAAATGAGTACAGATAAGACTTGGGATGAATGTCATGTACATATAACAAATAAGTTCAGAGAAAGAGAAATAACAGACTGATTGAGAAGAGAGACAGCTCTAGACATATATGGTCTTAGTGTAGTTTTAAGCAGCAAGCATTTCCTGAGTCCAAGTTAGCCAATTTTAATATAGGATATCTAATATGACACCTTGGAATCAAAGTAAATTCTATCACAATCCCCTCTTTTGATCCATGGGTCACCCAAATGTCCAAGGTATTTCCAGGCCTGTTAGCCAAAGCCAGTGGGACCTTCATTTATTTTTTTCACCATGGTTCCCTTGGACTGAGAGACCACCAGAATCAGCGGAGGAGAGTTCCTTCATTTGTTAGGCGAGGTAACATCGTAAAATCCTTCCGAAGTCGGAGCTGGAATGTAAATTAAGGTACGACCAACAGTAGGTTTGTTTTTACATAGAGAGCTTAGTGGACATGAAAAGAATCTAACTGTTAGAAAAATGGCAATAATAACAAATACAGCTAATAGCAAAAAGTACAAAATTTTCTTAATTCGTAAAGTCAACCATGTTCCTAGCCCAAATGTCCAATCCCAATCCCCAAAGAAGCCAATATTCTGTTTGATATCCTTTACTAAGTCATGTAAATCTTTTATATGTTTATGGATCATAGTGCCATGGTCAGATAGGTTAAAGCAGCACATTCCTTCAATACCTTCACAGCTTAAGTCATGTTTCATTAGTAAGTAGTCAATGGCTGCTCTATTCTCAAGGATTGCCTTCTTATTTGCCTTGTTGTTCATAAGTAATTCTTCTAGGGCCTGGGAAGTGGAATTTAAACCCTTTGCAAGGGAACAGGCTACAGCATTAATTACTCAGGTATTATACAGTGCTAAGCCTGGGACTCCTACCATATAGAATAGGCTAGGGCAGAGTATTCGGATTTAGGTAAGAGAGTGATTTCAGGGTTACAATTTGAAGTAAGGGTGTTTTAACATCTCTCCTGTCTTTCTGTGGTTTGTGTAGCTGGGTGGTTTCAGGAATCAGGTCAGATTTGGAAAACATGGTCATGGTTAGGCGTGAGATTGCACAGGGACCTCCTGTAATGTTACCTGGGACATAAGCATAAGTGATATTTCCACAGGAGAAAGTCCATCCTTTAGGGAGATAGACATGGTAGTGCTAACTCATAACTTGGTGAGTTTTGGTACAATTCAAAGTTGTACTCAGGGCTCTACAATTCATGGTATTTTTCCACTATGTGGGGCAAAACAGGGATTTAGTATTAGGGTCTCTTGAACAATTACATGAAAAAGACCAACATAGTTCAGCAGCTGTCACATGAATTATCTTCAAGGCTAGGGGAGGCTTGCCTACCAGTGGGTTAAAAGCATAATAATATAGTTGTAGAGATTTATGGGGTCTGTCGGTATGTAGGTACTTCCTCAAGAGTGATATGGGGTTAGGGACAGCTATAAGACAAGATTCTATGGCGTTTTCAGTACTGAGGAGAGGGTTGAGGCAAAAGAAGGTTAAATTAAAAGCCTTTGCTATCTGCAACCATATATTTCCCTGCCATACATTATTATCTTCTGGTCTCAAGTCAGAGTAGCATATCTGAACAGTGCATACAATGGTAAAGGATAAGAACAGCTTCATGTCGGTGGATGAGTCGTAGTGACTTGTTTACAGTGACTGGCGTGTATCCACATGGCTTTTCCTTCAAGTCTCACCGAGGTAGCCGTAGTCAGGAGCACTTGGAATGGACCATCAAAACGTGGTTCAAGTCCTTTCCTCATATGCCTCTTTATCACCACCCAATCCCCAGGCTGCAATTTGTGAGTTGCAGAATCAGAGTCTGGATCTGGAATGGAATCAAAGACTTGTTTGTGCACCCTGCCTAATCTTTGGTGTAGGGCCTGTACATAGGCAGTCATACTACCATGCTGCATCTGGATGATCTGGGGAAAGTAGAGGCCTGTTTTTGGGGCACATTTGGGGGGATAGGCCATTTCTTTGCTGAGGGGTGAATCTCGTAGAAAAGAGAGCTAGGGGAAGGCATTCAGTCCAGGGCTTCCCTGTGTCTTGCATGGCTTTTGCAATCTTGTTCTTTAAGGTGCCATTTGCCCTTTCTACTTTCCCACTACTCTGGGGGTGACAGGGGGTGGGGAAGGCCTGACTGATCCCTAAGGCTTTCATAATTTCTTGCATTATTTCCCCAGTGAAATGACTACCTCTGTCACTTTCAATCACTTCAAGTACTCCGTATCTACATACCAGTACCTTCAGAAGCTTACTTGCTGTGACCTTCTTTGTGGCTTTCAACACTGTGTAGACCTCAGGCCAACCTGAAAAGAGACCATTGCACACCAACACATACTCATACACTCCTACCTTAGGCAGTTGAATATAGTCTATCTGCAGTCTTTGAAACTGGTAAAGTGGCCTTGGTGTATGCTTACTTGGTGTGGTTACTTTGACAGCCTTTCCTGGATTATTTGTAGTACAAATCATGCAAGCTTGGGGGGCAGAGCCAACGACCGAGCTGTATGGCCGCAATCTAACAGAGCTCTGAACATCCAAGGACATAATCCACCGACATTGGGCATAAAAATTTAAAATGGGTCATCCCAAGCGGAATGCATCCTCACAGCAGACGTCCGGCAAGACCCCAGCCGGACAAACGGCGCATTAACCAAATATTTCCGTGATCACTCGGACCTACCTGTCACACCAGGAATAGGCCACAATATGGCGCCAGAATCCCTGGGTAATATGACACCACCATCCCGCCCGGGGGAATCCGAACAATCCAAATCCCATGCTGACCAGGATATCAGAGACCTCCTGAGAAACCTTCCCTCTAAACAAGACCTAGCTAAAATGCTAAGAAAGCTAGAGGTCTCCTTTCAATCAAAGCTGGATGCCATCGGAACAGATTTGCACCACATGGGAGACAGAGTCTCCACGCTGGAAGACGACAGGGACACCTTGTACTCCCAACTCCAAAGTGTACAAGACACACTGGAAGCACATGCAAACCATCTCTTGGCGGTACACAAGTCCCTCGATGATCTAGACAATAGAGGTCGTCGAAACAACCCCAGGATCAAAGGGCTCCCAGAGAGCGAACAGGAAAACCTCTCTAATACCCTGCAAAACCTTTGTTCTGATATTAGATAGACCACCCGATACACCAATACTGATGGATAGAGCCCATAGGGCTCTCAGACCCAGAGGGGCCCCATGCGACAACCCGAGAGATATCATCTGTTGCCCACATTATAATACATGCAAAGAGGACATTTTAAAGGACCCATCCTGCAACTTCCTCATCCTCAACTACCACAACAACTGTGACACAACACACACCGTGACACAGACACACATTACATGACACAGACAGACACACCATGACACACAGACACACACCACGACATAGAGAGACCGTGACAGACACACACCGTGACCCAGACAGACACACATTGCATGACACAGACAGACACACACCATGACATACAGACACACACACACCATGATACAGACAGACCGTGACACAGACACACACATTACATGACAGACACACACACATTGCATGACACAGACAGATGCACACACCATGACAGACAGACACACACACCATGACACAGACAGACACACACAATGACACAGACAGACACACACAATGACACAGACAGACACACACAATGACACAGACAGACACACACACACCATGACAGACATACACACAAATGACACACATACACTCACACTGACACATAATTGCTACTTGTGTGCTGGCATGGGGAGCTCTTCTGGCGGCCGCAGACGGAGCTCTTTTGGCAGCCGCAGGGGGAGCTAGCTGTTCTGTCTCTGCTCCCCCTCCCCAGCGCACTGCTTAATGAGACCGGGGCCGGAATATGACGTCAGCTGCCTGCCCGGCCCCAGGTGCCGACGGCCCACCGGGAAATTTCCCGGTATCCTGGTTGGCCAGACCGGCCCTGCATCCTGGCTTTCCAGTAATATGATATGTGACAGGCTGGGATGCTGGGAACTTCGTCTTCCTTTTCTTTAAAAATAGATGACATATTGGAAGAAAATTTTTTCCTCGGTTCCCAGGAGGAGATATAAATAATGTGTGGAAATGTATCTCATCTTTGTTAATTTTGTGCATGTCAGTAGTTGTGTATTTAAACAAAATAAAAGTAATATTATAAATAACAATGCTTCCTATGCCAATTTCCATCCCAGGTGGTACTAGAATGAGTTTTCTCTGGATGAAAAGCAATAGAAGTGTATGAATATATGAAACACTTTGGTCATAGTCCTAGTGGTAACATAAACTAAAAAACACACAAGTAATGTTATGGCGCTGGTTCAATTATTAATGATAAATATATAATAAGCAGCACTATATACAGTGAACAAGCTCAATCACATGTGACCATATAGTGGTAACATAAGCCTAAGGTGAGTCACAACATAGGCATGAATGGAAATGTGCACCAGGCATTTAGTATGGAAAAGTATATGGACAACCAAAACTGCAGCTCCGGCTGCAAAATTAAGTAGATCAAATCCGGGACTATGATTGTCAGGAGACTCATAGTAAGAGGACCATGATAATCCCAGACTGGTCCATAAAAGGAATTCTCAAACCAAATTGGAATTCTCTTAAAGCAGTCACAGGCTTCTTGATTCAAAATGTGGCAACACCTCCTACACCCATTATAATGCAGAGAGTGGATATGGCCTGATGTCATATGTGACTGAGAACTGTGTCCTTCTAAGGAGCATAGTCCCAGTCAGATCACCTTTAGATCTTCAGGACAAATAAGCCAGAGAGAGGAGATCACAACACCTTTGTTTTTGCCAAAAGAATTCCTTATGCAACAGAGAAAAATATAGAAGGGTAGTAGTTTTTCTATGTAGACACAATCCTCTTGGAACTATTCTAGTGTGTTAACTTCAGCTTGAGGAATATTCAAAATAATAAAAAAAAACTCCAAGCAGTGCCAAATCCAAGTCAGTCCCTCCACAGCTGCAATGGTTATGGTTCCTGGACTGTTTTTTTTTTTTTTTTTAAAGCCAATCATCCCAAAATTACTATTCATAGAATAGTTTTGTACAGTGAGAGAACTGGACTAGGCAATTCTGTCAGTCACAGCCCCGAAAGAAATCACCAACCTCTGTGTTCTATTATGTGTATCAACCTTTTTTGTAAATGAGTGGTTGTAACACTTTTATATGCAATAAGCTCAGAACCTCATGTCTAACACACCAAATTAAATAAACATATCTTTATAATAATAACTTAAATGAAGACACAATATAATAAACATCTTATGAGCATGGAACACATTAGACTATGGCGTTTAATATGTTCTGTTATTCTTTGATATATTCTTGCATAATAAATTGTCACTGCTTGTAATCATATTTACAGATTTTTCTTGTATTTAGTCTTTAGTATAGCACTGATAAATCCCCTCTTAGCATCTCCTAGTATTAACCAAGTTACCTTACTTTGTGTCCACCTAACTTATTAGTACCTTTCAAATGATTCACCGAACAGCGCGTAACAAGACGTATTGACTTCTGCTCCAGTGATCATTAAGATGCATTGTATCTCAAGGGAAATATTGACCTTAGTTTTGACTCTGTCACTGTTTACAACTTTGGTCAATAAATCTCATGTTCACCTAAGGGAAAAGGCGCAGCTTGTTGGGAAGTAGATGGATCTGTACGGTACAGAAAGAATGTGGACTAAGAATAGCAACATTAAAAACATTAATCACGATTATCAATGCTGGGTCACAATCATAGCTATGTAGCAATTATGGACCCTTTTTTGTTTTAGAGGTGGTCCTGCAATATCACCATAATATTAATTAAATTGCATTTTAATAGTATAACCTAATGTAAAGCTGGTGGCATTACATTAGAACTGAGGAATATTATGCAGAATTATCAGTCAGTCAGTAACTCGGTTTAGAGGCACCTTTCAAATAAATTTAAGCCTGTAGATGGCAGATGAGGACCACTTGCCCTAAGCAATACTTCACTGCTCCATTAATCTCTGTCATCATTACGTGTACCTAACAAAAGCGCAGCTGAAACTGGTTCAAAAAAGTACTCTTAAAGTGACAAAGTACAATACCACAGATGCCCTCTTCTTAAATGTTTGCAATAAACACTATTTTGTGCCATTATTTGTCGGCTAACTGAGCAGAGTTAATAAAAAATCACTTTTATTAAGGAAACAAGCATCTTGTGGCTTAATTTCTGACACTTTGATAATGAAATCAGCATGCAATCATACTGTAGCATGCACTCTGTAGAAGATTTTGCACATGTAGATTTCTAGAGCAGTCAAGATTGGGGTGGCTTTGTTCTTCATATTAGGAGAAACCCTCCTTGTCTTTCATTTTGCTATTAGGATGTGTAAGAAATACAATCATGACATTTTTAAAATGACCTTGATTTTTCTTTTGTGAAAATGTGAAATATGTCAAAAGTGGAATAGGTTTTCATTAAACGATTTATTTTTGATTGAAATGCAGTTCACATATTATTGAATGTGGATATATTAGGAAATTAAAGCATATTTCAAACACTACGTGTCAAAAGAACTTCTACTTATGAGAAAAATGGGAAACGATTAAGGTAAAATGTGTAAGATAGGTAGATTTGCATCATGGCCTTGCAAAATGGTTGTTAGATGTTGTCAAAGTATTGACTTCAAAGATTTCTGGGATAATGTGGGCTATATTGCAGTTAAAAAAGTAAAAGATGAAAATGAAGAGCACTGTCCAACTTTTTAAAATGGATTTACCCATGGCATTCAGAACTACAGAGTAGGGTAGCATATAGTATTAAGGCATGGCATGCTGAAGAATTTGCAAAACAACCCTCACTAGCATGAGGTTCTCAGATCACAAAATGTGAAATAGTTAATCATGGTATTTGTACGCTGGATTCCTTATTTTAAATTTCTCAATTGAACCAAACATGCCAGCTCTTTGGGATTTAGGTGCATGTAGCTCTATACTTCTAAGCCAAAATTGACTATAACTTCAACATGCAAGGTATGGGAATTGCTTGGAGGTACTTTTGGAACGGAAGGCCCAGGCGTGGGGCTCCTTAGCCCCGGATCTCAAAAGTTTGTGGAAGGGGCAGGTGATTTTTAATTTTACTTTTTTTTTTTCATTTTAAATCAGGTAGTGTTTTGTAATGCAACTTCCTATTATAAAAATAAATATTAGTAATATAGTGTTCCGCCAATTGGACCAGCTGGAATAATTCTTCATTTCAATTTCCAAAAGAGTATATAGGAAAAAAAATCATTGTGCCTTAACTTCTAAAAACTTGGATTGATCCTAATGTTTGTTTGTTTTTTAACTGAATACCAGTATGTCTGAGAGACAAGTCCGGGAGGATATGCAGCATACAGTAAAAGCCATTGGCATGACATTGTGTTGAAGGAGCTAGTCAATCTATGAAAGTACTTTCTAGAAATGACTGCACCAAAGATGTTAAGAAGACATAAAGATGGGCTATGCCTAAACTGCATTCACCGTTTTGATAAGCATGTCCAAAGAAAAGTAACAGTCCAACATTAAGTGGTTGTTGATGAAGAACCAATGAGTGTGTCATAAATCTTACCTCCAAACACCACTAAACTACTATTTAATTAACAGTAGTGAACAATTTGTCTGTCTGTGTGTCATGTACATGTTGTGAGCTTCACGGCTCTATTAGTCTGTCTTTTGATTAATCTCTTTCACTGATACTAGTGTTCAACACCAGAATAGTTGTATCTTGTTGTTCAGTAAGTGAATGGCACATTCTACTATAGTCACACACCAAGATGGGTCATCAGTCTAAATGAAGGTATTATTCATTAACAATCTATCCTATAGTTTCTGAAGTTTGGTCTCCAGCCCAAGGTCAGTATAGATGGTTATACAATTGAAGGTAACCTTGGTGCATTTTTATTAATATGGTATATGGTGTATGTTTTGCACTTTATCTCTATTTTGCACTTTATGTTGTATACTGATGATATGATATTGTATTATTCAATAAATATATTTGCATGAATTGGTGTGCTGTGGATTTTTTCTATTTTAGATTTACATATAACCTGATATGAAACAATAGAAAAAGATGAGTAAATGGGGCAGGATTTTAAGCTGGGTTTTAAACAAATCGAATTATTAACACCTCAAATATACCTAGTTATTTATGAAGAACATATTAGGTTACCTGCTCCAACATTATAGTTTTGCTCATATCTACATCTTTTTCTGGTAACAACAAGATAATTGGGTACTCCAGGTACCAAACACAACCTTACTGCATGTGCTTTGGCCTTATTCATATGCAGTATTATTTGTGTGTTCAAATCTATTTATGCTATATAAGCCTATTTCCTTAGCCATTCCGCATCATTTAAGAAAAATACTTCCTGATTAGTGTACATACACGGTTTAGCAGCTGACAACATGGTGTGAGCTGAACTGTTGAAAGTCAAACAAATTGCAATACAAGTAAATAATATATTGTAAAATGATTGATACATGCTGTTTATATGACTGTCTATAGTTTAGTTGTTGATTGAATAAAGAAGCTTAATTGTATATCAAAAGCATGTTATAAGCAAATGACCCAAATTAATGAAGGAGACACCCAGACAGACCAAAAATTGACAGATATGTAGTGATCTACTAACTACGAATACTTTATATATACATCAATGCCTACATATTGACCAACCATTTTATGCCATAAATTGGTAGCTGAGTTTAACAAAAAGCCCAGAAATCCTTAGTTAACTGCTGTTTGTGCTGCTCACTGCGGATTTTAAGAAAAGTGTATAAAAAAAAGTATTAGAAGATCTTTATGCAACGGTTTGAATACATTTAAAATGTCTACCTAAACAAACTTGTTCAGATATAAATGTTATGGTTTTGTAAAGCTCTTTGAAGTACCCATCATATTTACCTCCAAGCTGGTTCATGGGCTTTGTACAGCCTCCATCTTGATATATGGTGCCTAGGCATGTGGGATTTTGAGGTCAGAATGCTGGAACTCTCTGGCATCATAACTCAGCTCAAGTCAATATACTTAATATAATTTACTTGTCTTTCTCACTCTATTACTCTAGTCACAACTACCACCCTTTGGTTACTGCTTTAGGAGCATACAGCTCCTAACCACCATGACAGCAACTGCTATAACTAAGGTTCCAGCATGTAGTTCTCTATGTATATAAGGTAAAGTGATACCGAGTGGTGGGATGTCCAATTAGTTATGTACAGGTGAACATTTGACATCATGTCTACATCTGCATAGAGTACTGAGCTCACTTATTAAATCAACCTCATGACTTTCAGCATTATTCATAGTAAAAACAAAGAGAATGTTACCTGCGCTCTGGCCTAAATCCCCATGTACATTTAAACAAAATGGAGGCTCTTTTGTTTTATTCCAATGGCCATTTGAATGTATAAGCTCACCTGCCACGTCAAGGCAAGCCTCAATAGGTGAGTCCTACACTAGCCATTAGATATGCTGATATCAGCCAAGAATCTCCAGTGAGACAGGAAAGGGTATTTTATAAACCCTTTCACATTTAACCCTTTATAGGCCTTCTACACATACAATAAACTTTGCTGGTATCAGACAAAGTGTAAACATCTCTAATGAGACATGAAGGGGTATTTTATAAACCCCTAAATACTTAACCCTGAACAGGGCTATAACACATACAAATCACCTAGCTGGTTTCAGCTAAAAGGCAAATTTCTCTGATGAGACAGTAAGGGGTGCTGCCCCTACATACTTATAAACTCTTAATAAGACAAACGTGGGGAGGCTGGCAGCAATGTAACATAGCTGTATGATACAAACATCATATACAAACACAAAGATAAAGCACCGCGCTTACAGCAGCAGTAGCTTAGTATCCAACAGCTTAAAATACATAGTAAAAACAAAGAGAACGTTACCTGCACTCTGGCCTAAATCCCCATGTACATTTAAACAAAATGGAGGCTCTTTAGTTTTGTTTAAATGTACATGGGGATTTAGGCAGGAACGCAGGTAACGTTCTCTTTGTTTTTACTATGTATTTTAAGCTGTTGGATACTAAGCTACTACTGCTGTAAGCGCGGTGCTTTATCTTTGTGTTTCAGCATTATCCGACTAACTTACATGTTACATAAATATTTACTGACTACATGAGTTCCATATTACTGCTTTTAGTGTAGTCCATCATACTATTGAGATATATATATATATATATTTTTTTTTTCTAGAGGACTTTTTTTGCTTATTATTTTAATTACTTGAGATCTTATGCAAGCAAGAACCTTTTGTAACCTTGTTGAAGCCAAACAGGTACATATTAATTTATCAATCAATGCGGTTATAATTAATTTGTCATGAATGTGTTTCGTAACCCGTGCCCTATATTCCTTACAGGTTGAAGGTTTTCATACAGCAGCCTCTGTCCTAGACTGTAATACCTTGGACTAAACATATGGTTCTCAGGGAAGCTGACACTCGAGGTGTGATGGCAAAGGCTGCTTTCACCCATACAAGCAGCAAAAAAATTGAAATGGGTGTGTTTCTTAGCCAGCTGTCAATGAAGACTGATTGCACAAAGGAAGTTATGCTGATTAAAAATATAAGATGGCATTGTTCATCAAAGTCACTTCAAAGAAAGAAAGTAACCAGACCATGCAGGCAGAGTTTATAGCTTGGCAAAGCAATGGCTTCATAGATCTCATGGAACAGTTCACTAGACTATATATATATTTGGATGTCAATTTATCAGTAGCCCCTAAACCTATTATATATAAAATCATAAAAATGACAGATTGTCACAGCATGGTAACTAATAATGTAAAATTATTACTAAAATAAAAGAAAAAGGTTTCACTGAAAAACAAAAGTTTATGATTTCAAAATTAAATATATGTACCAACAGGATAAATAGATTTATAAGGGATACCCTCTACCTCCATGAAACTTAAATAGAAAAGAAAAAAAATTCTAAAACAACAATATTTTAGCCTGATGTATTGAGTGTGCTGTTTTTTATAAGTTATATAGAAATAAGGACAGGAACAAAAGTTGCATGCCATGTTTATATACTTTAATCAATTACCATCAATAAATACTACATTTGGATGTCCCTGGTATACTAAAACAGCAGACGAGAATACAGTTATTCAAGCTTACATTTTCCGTATAAACTTAAAAATACACGTCGATTTACCATACGTTAAAGAAACTGCTAATATGATTGTCTTTGTACAGACATTAACATCAGTTGTCAAGGTGTTGCTAATAAATAATAGAGAATTGGTGGCCTCTACAAAAAAAAAAAAAAAAAAAAACTGTTTCAAAGCAGTGCCAATTTGAAGGGCACTGATCTGTCTAGCTCATCTTTAGTAAGTGGTACAATGTAGTATGTAGTAGACATGTGCACCAGTGAAAGTTTTGTTTCGTACAAATGATTTCGTACTAAATAAAAATTACATTTGTCAACCTCGAATTTCATTAAAAAATTTTTGAATGAAATTTGTTAAAAAATAATGTTTTTTTGTCCATTAGGACGAAAACAGCACTGTGTATGCGGGAAAAAAAGCAAAAAAAAAAGGAGGGACCTTACTACCTTGTAATAAATAACCATTCTTACCCCCCCCCCCCCGCATTAATACCTTTAGGGGTCACCTAATGTCTCCCCTGGTCCACCCATGAGCGGTGGGTGGGGGTAGTTATGACCCGCATATTAATATTAGATCTAAATAGCTACTTTTTACACATACTCTTACCATAGCAATAACACTTCTATATAGGATACGTTTATATCCAGTTTTACCCATGAGTACCTACCAATGAGTGGTGGGTGGGGACCTTAAATAAAAAAATAATGCAGGGAACCTAATGTCCCCCCCAGGTCCCCACCCACCGCTCCCCCTAATTAATTAAAAAGGGGATCTAATGTCCCCCCCAGGTCCCCACCCACCGCTCCCCCTAATTAATTAAAAAGGGGATCTAATGTCCCCCCTGGTCCCCACCCTTGAGCGGCGGGTGGGGACCATAAATAAATAAATAAGGGGGGGGGGACTTAATGTCACCCCCAGGTCCCCATTCATGAGCGGTGGGTGGGGATCTAATGTCCCCCTTTGTCCCCACCAATGGATTTTTATTTGTCCTTTTTTGGGGCTGAAGAAAGAAAAGAAGAAAGAAGACATTTAATGGTAAGTATGAAATTTTATTTTACAGGGTTAGGTTATTCCACCCCCCCTCACTATTATTAGATTGAGGGGGGTAGGTACGATATTTTTATTGGAGGGGGGAGTGACTAGGGGCTTATTTGTGGTCCCCACCCGCCGCTCGTGGGTGGAGACCTGGGGGGGGACATTAGGTTCCCCCCATTATTTATTTATTTAGGGTCCCCACCTGCCCTCATTGGTGGAGACCAGAAGGGACATTAGGTCTTCCCTATAATTAAAGTCCCCACCCACCCACCCACCGCTCATGGGTGGGACATTAGGTCCCCCACATTATTTATTTATTTAGGGTCCCCACCACTCATGGGTGGGGACCAGGGGACTAGGTCCCCCCATTTATTTTAATGTTCCCGTCCATGGCCAGGTCCCACCTTATTGCACTAGCGACTGGGCAGCAATAGCTTCCCAGTCAATAGTAGTTTTAAATTTGTTTAGGCCACATGCACAAGGATTTAACCTCCCTTTTATCAATATGGGGGTCATAGTGACTCTCATACTGATTTGTATTTAGTTTGAAATGGCAGGCATGCCCCTAACTCACGGCCTTCCGTGAGTAGGGGCTTGCAGGAGGATTTAACCTTCCTTTTATTAATATGGGGCTCATAGGTTTTAATGGGGGGGCGGCATAGGAATTATTATTATTAAAAGGAGGGAGCTGGTAGTGCATGCGCAGTGTTATTTCTCCGTGCTGTGGGGGTTAATTCCCCTGCAGCACGGAGTCTATTAAATGAACAAAACAAAAAGGTAATGTATTTGGAATTTGCCTTTTCGTTTTGTTTATATTTCGTATGTAGGGCTTTCGTTTACATTTTAGTAAATGAATAAGAAAACAGAATTTTCGGACAAAATTAATGCACATGTCTAGTATGTAGTATATTACATTTTATGTTCTTGTGCTGTCTGGGACTAGTAACTTGACAATGCCACAAAGTAGGACTTTGGCAACCCTCCATCAGTTGTGCTGCCCTCGGCATGGCAAAACTCGGGCACCCTCCCCCCTCCTTCCAAATTTCTCTTCCTGACAGACACACGCCCTCACTGATGCATGCACGGACATACTCTCATTTACAGATACAAGTCATTGTCACACATACTGTTTAATCAAGACAAACTTTCACTGAAACACACACATTCACAGACATACACACTCACTTATTCACAGTTACTCACTCACATTCACCGACAGACACTAAGTGACAGACACGCATTCACCAACATACACACAAGACACACATGCACACTCATTGAGAGACGCATACTCCCTCAGTGTCAGGCACACACACTGAGACACACATAACGACTGACAGATACACACTGACATACACACAAGGTGTCAGACACACACATTGACTGACAGACACACGTAAACTAGCTGGCAGACACACACTGACAGACATACACATTCACACTGACAGACATGCATACACACTCTCAGTGACAGGTACACAAACACTGACAGACACACATACACACTGACAAACACATATACACTCTCACTGGCAAACACATACACACTGACAAACACATATACACTCTCAGTGACAGACACACACTAACAGACACACACTAACTTACTAAAAGACGCACACTAACACTCACTAAAAGATACAAACACACTCTCTCACTAACAGACACACACTAACACACTAATACACTCACTAACAGACAAACAATTTATTTTAATTTTTTTGTGTACCTTTCAATCCACCAATACTCCCTACCTTTTGGAGTGCTGGAGTGGATTCTTCCTTGGGGTCTAGTGGGGCTGGCTCAGCAGGCACAGGTGGGCTGGTTCAGCAGGCACAAGTGGGCTGGCTTGGTATGCACAAGCACGTGCAATCGGGCAGGCAGGTTCACACTGGAGGCGGGTGGTGAGGGAGCTCTGATCCTCCTGCTTAGCTCCCTCATGTGCCCCTTAGTGATGCTGATGCTGGAATGACGTCCTATTCCGGCTCCGGCATTACTCCGGTGCGCGTAAGGCTTAGGGGAGAGTGCTCCCTCACTGCCCGCCTCCTACATCAGTAGATGACAGCCACGGGGGGGAGGGGGTGGTCTTATTTCTTTTGTTAAACCTGTGAAAACCTTTCTCAGAGTGTGTACCAAAAATCCCATAAAGATGCACTGACTGTGTGACACTGGTTCATATTTAATAGACTAAGGTATATACATGCAGAAAACCTAAACAATTATGCTGTAAATTGTTTGTCTGCTCTAAGCAGGTGTAGGAACCAGCAAGTCCACTAAATCACTTGTGTAGCATTTGTCAGATCTTCGTTATAGTGAAAAATCTTTGGCATGCACCAAATAACATAAACCCCCCCTGAAACACTTTTTTTAAACCATGTTAAAACACTTACTTGGTTTATTCATCTATTTGTAGACAATTAAAAAAATAAAAATACAATTTTGGCATCAAAAGCCAAGCTGTGAGTATGTTGGTCTCACTCTCACTAAATTCCATATATATGTAATTAGCAAAAAAACTCCACTGTCTGCAATTACCACTGACAGATTTAACCTTATAGGGTGCCGGACCACACATCACTAACTTTAAATAAATCATATTGAGTGATGGGTGTTGTAGAAAATGATTGTCTAAAATGACATGTTAGACACCATATAAAATCCCCATATGTACAGTTATACACATGATACACATGATACAAATTATTGGAACAACATGATGGCAGTATCAGTTATTTGGCTTAAATTCATTGCCAGCATTCCCTATTAGTATTCACTCACAATATAGTCTCAATATACTTGAAAAGGTCTTTCCAGTTACTCCAACATGTGATATTAAGTGTCCAAGTTACTGCATGGGAAAACTGGGTTCTGTTCGGTAACTGTAGGACACTAAAAGAAATATTTGCTGGGCTTCAGCAAGTAAAAAGAAATGATAATGTGAGTGAATTATAAAGGAGGAAAGTTCAAGCTCAACTGTTAGTAATGGGACGAATACATTATTTTAACCATTTAAACACTCACATCACCTAAATTAATTTAAATTAGCTTCAATATTTATAGAGCCCTATTACTGTCAATCTTAATGTTGGGGATCTTATATAAACTCCACCATAACCTGGCAGCTGTAATGTTGGCTGAGCATTACAAAAGTTGACATATCTCAACAGCAAAACGAGTCCATTTAATCAGCACTGCAAAATAATAGCAAAAACGTCTTGACAATAAATCCATTTTTTGAAAAAAACAAAGAACCTCACAAAGTAGATTTAGTTGTCATGGACTCGCAACAAATAACAAAGGTATTTCATTTCACTTTGAGTGTGATGAGATTATGGCAGGAAAGTTTTAAAATTAAATTAACAAGTCTTAGTAAATTGCACAGATCTTATAGAAGAAATATATGCACGAGTCATATTTTGCTGTACACTGCTTTGTTTACACAATAGCAAATAAACCTGCCTGTGAGGTGAAGTGTTACGGTAAAAATACCTTGATTATGACATCACAGGCAATTAGAACAGTGTTGTGTAGAAGGGCACCTCTGCATATATAGAACTGTTTATGTAGCTGATGGTAGTGCAGTAATATTGTTACTCAGTATTAAATATGCATACTTAATAACAAGACCACTAAATGTAGACCTGTTAGAATGACACCTCCTACAAATAAGATAGTATTCAGTACTAAAACTAAATACATGGTATGTGTTGCACACTATTTGCAAACCTAAATGCAAACAATGTAACAGACAAAGAAAAGAACACATAGATAGAGAACACTACTGAATATGTTGGTGCTTTATATATGGAATAAAAAACATAAAAAGATTTATAGATAGAGTTACAGACAGACAGCACAGAATGATAGGCATGATGGACAGACAGAGTATAGATATGGAGATAGATAGATAGATAGACAGACAGACAGCACAGAATGATAGGCATGATGGACAGATATATAGACAGATAGATTATAGATATGGAGATAGATAGACAGACAGATAGATAGATAGATTTCATTAACATTAGCGACAGTTGGCTCAAAAGCACCTTTTAACCTTTTAAAAGTAGATATTTTAAGAGTTAGATATAAAGGTAATAAAATCAGTTGAAAAAAGGATGGGCCAACGTATTCCTGGAATGAAATGTTAAACAGTTTAACCTTGGACAACCCTCAAAGCTTGAAGTGAATAATTTAAGTCATAAAGGGTCTCAATCTCCAGTGCCAGCTTTAAGTACAGTCCCTGAGTTAGCATTAGCATTTCATTCATTTGGCTATTAGAAGAACTTGTAGAATATCTCATGGATTTCTGTTACTGTTTCCAAATGACCAATGTAAAGAAAAAATATTTTTTCATCAGACTGCAGTCACTCCCATCAACATCAACACACAGATTACATATTACATTTGGTGTGTGGCAGAAACACATTTTTTCTATATATATTGGTAATTTAGCTAGGAAGAAAAAGTGTTATTTAATGATTAAAGGTTAACGGAGCAAAAATATTTTCTGTTTACTGTTAGGTACATAGCTCAGTCTCAGAATTAGCAAAGACTTATTGAATCAATAGGGATGTGGACCCCAAAGTGTCCCTTTGACAATGTGTGAAAGTTGTAATTGAATTCAAAATTATGATTATAGCTTTGTATTTCTTAACCATTATATAGTCTAAAATAACCATGTAAGACCACAATATAAAGTGCTATCCTAAAGAGACACTCCGATAAGTATCTAAAAATTAAACTATATATGAATGAAAGGATTCACACCAATGACTCAATACAAGCAATAAAACAATCTGTATTTGCTAACAAGACAAAGTATATATAATACTCATATACAAATCACTTAACACAAAGTGGATAGGCAAAAACAACAAAAAGCAGCAAAATTACTATATATACCACGCCTCCCTGAGCTGGGCCAATCATATGTGCCAAGGGGGCTTGTGTGTCACTTTGTCTCCCCCCAGTTCTTTTGTAAATCACTTTCTCTTCCACCAAGTCCATATACTTGGATCCAGTTTAAAAAGGCACCAAAGAAGGCAATCAAGCATTTATAATCCTAGATGTATATGTATTATTTGATGCCTATTATGCTTCTCCCAGATCTCCTTCTTTTAGCCCTTCAAATTTGTTTGGAGGGGTTAGTGTTCATATCCATTCATACTATTAATTTGTAATTGTTGTGGCTCTGTACTCTCATTCCTAGTGTTGGGTGGTGGGTTACATCACCTGAACATGTGGAGTATTTGTATTTTGTTAGTATATATTATATTGTTTAATTCATTTTAATAAAAATCATCCTTTTATTCGATACAGGTTTGTTTGCACAGGTACTTTAAGTGTCCAATTTCTGGGTTTAGGAAAAGATCCCATCAGTAGCTCATTTTCTACAAAACACAGAATTATTATACACTTTTATTCTGATTTTATTTCTATGTTTAATACAATATTTATTAAACATGCACCTTTAATTGTGACTGGGAACATCAATATTCTTGTAGTGAGTTGGTTACATTTCTTAAACAACAAGCAGTCACTTAACAAGTACCTACAGGTCTGCAGTCCTAATATTTGTTATAGTTGCTTAAACAAGGGTGCCAATGCTCTCATAACCTGATCCCACACCCACAGAATTGGAAGAAAATCCTGGCAACAGCTTTAAACACAAGCTCAAGAAATGTAAAATAAACAAACTGATATTATTATTTTTTTCCAGAATTGATGAAAGAATCACAATACAGTTTCCACACATAATCGATATAGCTAATAATTTTAGATTACAGCTAACTTAGACCACAAATGAATATGTTTGAATACGGTGTTCTAATGATTAACACTTTTTGGGATACACTTTTAAAATAATTTTATATTTTGAAAAACTATTTTAATATCTATCGCTCTATCTCTATGCATATATAATGGAGGGGGGAAATTCAGTGTGGGCAAACCATTTTTCAAGCAAATAAAAATGTAAAGGGATGCCAAAATTTCAGCCATATGTCGATTTGGCTCAGCAGAATTTTTGATGAAAACCTGATTCAGAAATTTGACTGATCAGCAGATCAGCCCAAATTCAGATGTATCACAGTTCAGACCAGTACTTATCTCCAAATTACTTACTACATGCTCACATTCTGATAGATATATATGTACATACATTTTGTATACAAGCATATAGATTAAAAAAATATACATATCATTTTTTTTTTAATTCTTTATTTTTGTTTTCAGTGCATAATGTTGAGTCATAATATATCCTTAATGCCATACAACATGGTAACATATACTCAGTTAGTCAATAGGGTGCAATGCATGCATGGTTTAGAGAAAGTTTGCACTTTTATGAAGTGGCCTAGGCAGTCATAGGGATCTATGATGAAAGATAACAACCTAGGTTGGTATGAATATTCCAGGAGCTGGTCCACCTAAGATGGCTTTTGGTGTAATAACACCTAATAAACTTAAATTTAAAAAATTAAAATGTAATTAAAAAATATAGTAAAAAATATATAAAAAATACGGTGGTGTCAGAAATAAACTAAAATGAACTCCAATATTTCAGAAAAGGTGCAGCAATAGTGTGCGGTGTGTACACCTTTAAATCTGCTATAGGCAGGATAAATGGAGTATACACCAAATGTTATGCTTTACAAATAAAGATATAAAAAATGGGGAAACAGTATATGGAACTGTTCTCTCTAATGATAAAGAATATATATAAAATTATGATAAGTCTCTTTATTATAGTGCAATATAACCCTATATGGTGCATATATCTTTAAATCTGTTAAAAAACAGACAAAATATAGTATACACCAAAACAGTGTACTTTATAGGTTAAAGATGTAAACCATATATAATAGGAATGCAGTATTGGGAACTGTTCCTATACTGCAATAGAATAAAGTATCGCTTGAAAGTAACCACTTGTATAAAAGATAAATCTTAAGAATAATGTAACATAAAGTTTATTAATAAAGGATAATAAAAAATAAGTATATAAACTGATTAAAATACAAAAATATAAGCCAGGAACGTTTAGCAAGAATGTTACCAGCACAATAGTAGTCCTTGTTTCAAATTTGCACCAGGGACCGGCCAGGATGGATATGATACTTTGTGTCACAAAAGTTTCTTCTGGCTGTCGGCTTGTCAGTGAGGTTAGCGTGCGTCTCAGACCTCACTCTGAGAGATGCACGCTGCAGACAGATCGGTCCCCAACTCGTAGAAGATTTTTCGGTACGAATAAGGTCCTACTGCTGGATTGGAAACTGCAACCGTATCCTGCTTTGCTAGCTGAAATCTAATCTTAATATATTTTTTAATTACATTTTAATTTTTTAAATTTAAGTTTATTAGGTGTTATTACACCAAAAGCAATCTTAGGTGGACCAGCTCCTGGAATATTCATACCAACCTAGGTTGTTATCTTTCATCATATTTCTCTAAGACAGGTTTTTGGTGAACTCCAATGTTTATCCAGTTTTGAGCAAGTCATCACAAGTCAGATTCCCTCATTCCTGTGTGTTGCAATAGGCATACCAGACAATTTCAGTCATAGGGATCTACCCAGCTCTATGTGTTTTTAATGGTCAAATGGGCTCAGCAAAGTTGGGCGGGGGCATTCAGTGGTATAGGTAAGTCGCGGGTAAGGTACTGCCTGAGAGGGCTACCATTGATAGTTTAGGACGTCTTACGTCCATAGGCGTGTTGGTTAGTCCTCTTGACTTTCAGGGACTATGTTAAGTCATGTTTATGTGTCGATTAGGTGGTTCGATAGTCTTTACTTGGCGCTTGCAATGATTTGGCAATGCGATATAGACCATCAAACATAAAGTGTTTCGATTGTCTGGTGGGTAGGAGTGAGGACACTAAGCGCCTTAGAAAATGGGGAAGTTCCTCCAGTGGTACTGATTCTGGTACCCCCCTGATCTTAGCATTTTTACTCCTGTCCCTGTCATCTAGCAGATTAACTTGCCTGGTGATAGTGGTCTGTGTGGCTTGCATCTGGGTAGCTGTATCTTTCAGTGCATTTAGGTCTTGTCGCAGGTCTCTCACCTCCCGTTCTGTGGCTTGAGTGTGGGCTGTCACCACTTGTACCTCTGCTGCACACATTTGCTGCAAGTTGTATTGGAGTCCAGCCAGCATGTTCTGAATATCCTGCTTGGCCGCTGGGGCTGATTCTCCTGTGGTCTGTGGGTTTTCTCCATCAGTGTTGGCTGTGGCCATGCTGTGCATGGAGTTCTCATCTTCAGACCTCGTAGGTGAGGCTTCCATGGCGGTTCGGGTCCATGCGGGTAGAGGGGATTGTAGCATGATGCCTGTGTCCCGTTGTTGCTTGGGTGAGCGTGGGGTCAGTTTTTGGGACCTCTGTCCCATTTCTTCCAGAGTGTAGAAATCCGACTTTGTGTGCTGTGAGCCTGTCCCGAGCCATGCTGCTAACTCTCCGGCTAGGTCCTGTTTGCGGGCACGGTAGGCCCAGTGCCTTTGATACAGCATTTTGTGCCCGGGGTTTGGAAGAAAGGAGTCTGCAGATTCATCAGAGTACCCTGAGTTGATGTCCGTAGCCGGTTTCAGCCGATGGGCTTTAGTTTTGCCGATAGTGCTTGAATTCTGCTTTATGTTATCAGAGCTATTGGAAATGGTGGCTGCTCTGTTGCGCTGCAGGCTCCGCCCCTCCATATACATCTAATTCAACATTTTCTAAACACACAAGCATGGTATCCAAAAGTGGACAGTGTAGTTGTGCTTTACCTCCAGACAAAAAGAGCTACATTTTACAATGTCTTAAGAGCAAATACACATGCGGAATTGTGGGATGCCACCTCGTCAATTGCATCAGCTTCATACCTCCAAGTTTGTAGTCCTCATTGTCCATAATGCCAAACATTTAATTCAATTCTCATGTCTAAGACAAACCCAAAAAATAACCACTGGAATCTTAGTGCTTGGTGACATCATGATTAACAGCAAACCATAATGCAGTAGCTTATGAAGGGGAGGGCTGTCTACTCAGTATGACACCTACTACTTGCACTGTGACCAGGGCCGGACTGGCCCACCGGGATACCGGGAAATTTCCCGGTGGGCCGCGGCACCTGGGGCCGGTCTGACAGCTCCTGTGATCCCGGCGGCCGTGTGTGAGCTGTGCGGCCGCACATAGCCCCATGGGGAGCCGGGGGGAGCCAGGCGGCCGGCTCACACATGGCCGCCCGGGATCATTTAAAAAAAAAATAATTTGCGGCGGGGGCGGAGCTTACTGTGCGGCGGGGGCGGGGCTTAGCGTGCGGCGGAGGCGGAGCTTACTGTGCGGCGGGGCCCGGCTATTTGCAGCATGGGAAGCAGGAAGGAGTCCCTGCTTCCCTAACAACAAGCCTCCAGGACCTCCAAGCAGGAGGTAAGAAGGAGGTCAGTGTGTCTGTGTGAGTGTGTGACTGTCTGTGAGTGTGTGACTGTCTGTGTGTGTGTGTGTGTGACTGTGACTGTCTGTGTGTGTGTGTGTGACTGTGACTGACTGTGTGTGTGTGACTGTGTGTGTGTGTGTGTGACTGTCTGTGTGTGTGTGTGTGTGTGTGTGTGGACTGGACTGTCTGTGTGGACTGTCTGTGCGTGGACTGACCGTGACTGTTCCTGTGTGTGACTCGGTTCGTCTGTAGTGTGACTGTCTGTGCGTGAATTTGACTGACTGGTCTGTGTGTGTGCGGGACTGACTGCGACCGCGGCCCCGCATCGCATCGCATCTAATCGTCTCCGTGCGCAATTCCACTCCATCGTGCGGATCGATCCATCGGTGTGTGTGTGAGACTGACTGTCTGTGGTGTGTGTGTGGAGACCGGACTGTCTGTGTGTGTGAGACCGTCTGTGTGTGTGTGAGACTGACTGTCTGTGTGTGTGTGTGAGACTGACTGTCTGTGTGTGTGTGAGAGACTGACTGTGTGTGTGTGTGTGTGACTGACTGTCTGTGTGTGACTGACTGTCTGTGTGTGACTGACTGTCTGTGTGTGTGACTGTGTGTGTGTGTCTGTCTGCCTGTGTATGTTACTGTCTGTGTGTGACTGTGTGTCAGTGAGCGTGTGTGTCAGTGAGCGTGTGTGTCAGTGAGCGTGTCTGTAGTGACCATATGTGTCAGTGAGCTTGTCTGTAGTGAGCGTGTGTGTCAGTGAGCTTGTCTGTAGTGACCATATGTGTCAGTGAGCTTGTCTGTAGTGAGCGTGTGTGTCAGTGAGCTTGTCTGTAGTGAGCGTGTGTGTCAGTGAGCTTGTCTGTAGTGAGCATGTGTGTGTCAGTGAGCTTGTCTGTAATGAATCTGTGTTAGTGAGCTCTTCTGTAGGGAGCATGTGTGTGTCAATGGGCTTGTCTGTAGGGAGAGTGTGTGCGCATCAGTGAGCTTGTCTGTAGTGAGCGTGTGTGTGTGACAGTGAGCTTGTCTGTAGTAAGCTTGTGTGTGTGTCAGAGTTTGTCTGTCCTAAATTTATGTGTCTGCCAGTAACCTTGTCTGTGTGTGTCATTGAGCCTGTCTGTCAATGAGCCTATTTGTGTGCATCAGTAAGATTGTCTGTGTCTGTGTGTGAGTATGCTTTACTGTATAATTTAATTACCCTGAAAGGACTAATATTTTGAATTAGAAGAATAAATGTATCATATATATATATATATATATATATATATATATATATATATATATATATACATATATATATAAGGCTATTATGCGGCGCTACCATGCTGCTGCTGCTATGTATGCCAGTTGCTGGCGTAATAATACGCCACATACACACACATGCTGCCATTAAAAGGGGATTTTTATGCGCAACCTGTGACCACTTCAGCTCAATGAAGTGGTTCCTTAAAGTGCCTGGTCCAGTTAGGTTACCTATTTTTACAAAACAGCAGCAGTTTCAGCGCGCGCGTTTTAGTGGTGAATGGGTTGCTCTCCTGAGCTTCAGTGCGGCTGCCCCTGGCTGGACAAAGCCACTCGAGGCTGCTTCCTTTACCGGTGATTTCGCCAGTGAGAAGCACGCTAGTGTCTACAGGAAAGCATTGATAATGCTTATAGGTGATCGGGCGCTGAATGCGCCAAGTAGCTCTTTGCGCTGCGCTGGCACATTCAGCCGCACGGGAGGAGAGAAGGAGGGGATCGGTGAGCCCCGCCCAGCGCTGAAGCGTGCTTTCACCCTTCCAGAGCCGGGCGGGAGGGGGACCCTGAGGGTGGGGGCACCCTCAGGGCACTATAGTGGTCCTTTAATATATAACACCCTACATAGCACAATGACTTATGGGGCTGGCATAGATTTTTTTCCAGGGCTGCTTCGTATCCCCAGTCCGGCCCTGACTGTGACGCAGTGTAGCACTGTAATAGAGGCATTTCATTTCCTCTGTGTGCTATAGCTGTGCTTTAACTGGACTATCTGGCATTAAATTTCAAGCCACCAAGTAGCATGTACGGAGTCTGGAGCTGCACTGACAGACTTGGCAAATGGAAATACAGAGGCTTTGCAATGGTTTTCCTCCATAAGTAATGGTTATGTGAATGGTTTTGTAAGGGTCTTAAGTCAATATATGTGGGATAGAACCACTGTTGAAGTATAGGAACACTATAGCTCCCAAAACAACGTAAGCTTAATAAAGCAGTTTTGGTGTATAGATCATGCCCCTGCAATCTCAATGCTCAATGTTCTGCCATTTAGGAGGTACGTCACTTTGTTTATGCAGCCCTAATCAAACCTCCCTGCACGTGATTTGCCCTCCTAAACAGTTCTTGTAAAGAGTCATATATTGTTTAAACTTCCTTAATTACAAATTCTGTTTAATTTAGAATGTCATATCTCCTGCACTGTTAATAGCTTGCTAGACCTTGCAGGAGCTTCCTGTATGTAAGTAAAGTTCAAATTTACAGAGCAAGCGTTAAAGACGTTTAAAGTAAGTTGCATCTGATTGAAAGGGAAATCATTTTGTTTTCATGAAGGCTGTGTCAGTCAGCCATAAACAAAGTGATTTAACTCCTAAATGGCAGAGAATTGGGCAGTGAGACTGCAGGGGCATGATCAATATGCCAAAACTGCTTCATAACGCTAAAGTTGTTTTGGTAACTATACTGTCCCTTTAAGTTAATTATTTTATAGCCAACAAGTCCACAGAAGTGCAGCTCTATTCGTCCTTATGTTAATCCGACCCTGGCTAGACCATAAAATGTACCCCTGGTCTTTTTGACACATTGGACTAGATACCAAATTCAAGCAAAATTAGATCTGATTGGCAAAATTTAGGCTAAAATTGCAGATTTTGAAAACTTGTTAAAGAGAGAATTGTCATTAATTACAAAAAGAAAAAATTTCTGAATTAAAAGTAATCTTTACTTCCAGTTTCCATGTCAGACCATAGGCATGCACACAGGGTGTGCCGGGTGTACCTGGGCACACCCTAATCCCCGTGGCACGCCTATGGTTTAAATCCTGCAGGAACAGCGTTCCTGCATTTTTTTTTGAGCAGGAACGCTGTTCCTGCAGACACTCAGCGCCCCCTGTCTCACCTCTTGCCCCTGTCATGGGGGGGCAAGAGGTGATGGATCCCCCCCCCCCTCTCCAGCTCAGCCGCGGCGAGGGAGCTGTCTGCTCTATGCTTCCTCTCGCCGCGCGCTGATGCCTGGAGCTGGAATATGACGTCATATTCCGGCGCCCAGCTACTGTAGACAGCTAGCGCGGCGAGAGGGAGCAGAGAGCAGACAGCTCCCTCGCCGCAGCTGAGCTGGAGAGAGGCGCCCACCCCACTGGACCCCAGGGTCAAGTCCACACCAGCACTCCAGGTAGGAGGCTGGCTGGACATTTTTTTTTATTAAAATATAATAATTTGTTCTTGTGTGTGTGTGTGTGTGTGTGTGTGTGTGTCTGTGTCTGTGTGAGTACGTATATATATATATATATATATATATATATATACACACACACACACACACACACACATACACATACACACGCAGAGCCTGCGCTATCTGAGTTCCGGCTCTGCTCTAAGCCTCCATGGGCCGGCGGGGAGACCAAAGATCTACCTCACCGGCCCACAGCATGGAGGGAGGCAGGAGAGGACCCAGGGAGCTCTAGACAGAAGCTCAGATCTCACGAGAGTTAACTCTAGGCCCGCAGGCTAGAGTTCACTCTCCACTGGACCACCAGGGATGGCACATGGCAGCAAGGATTTACTAATCTGCCAAATCCCTCCAAACATACAGCACACGCACATACAGCACCTACACACATACAGCACACTAACCGCACCCTCACAAACACACACAGCACCTTTAAAAAAAAACACAACACCCTCACACAGCACACTAACAGCACCTCACAAACACACACACAAACAGCACCCTCACAAATACACAACACTCACACAAACAGCACCCTCACAGGACAAACATACACACACAAACACCCTCACACACAAACAGCACAGTCACAAACACACACACACACACACACACAAACACCCTCACATCACACATCACACTAACAGCACACACAGCAGTGTATAATATATATATATATATATATATATATATATATACACACACACACACACACACACACACACACACACGGCGTGTGTTTGTGCTTTAGGGTGCACACCCTAATGCAATAGGCTGCGCACACCTATGTGTCAGACTAATTTGGCCTTACATTTAAAATTGCAATTAACCTTAATACAGGTAATCTGTCTTTCTATAGGCACATGAAACAATGTGTTTTTTGTTCACTAAACACTCAATTGCAGTAAACTGAAAAGTGAATTACAAAATGTAGGTAATTGACTGTTTAGCCTTAATTCTGCAATTCAACTTTCAGTTTACTAAAATTTAGTGAATACACCTCACATTTTCAGTGCTTTGTATACTGCTCCTGCAGTGAAGGACACAATGTGTATGTTATTCAGCGTTAGATCAATTGTACCATAGAGACTGAACATTTTAATTGCCATCGAAAACCTGGAAACAGAGGAACGTTAATAAATAAATTCTAAATACTACACATTGGTGTCCTGACCCCATCATACAAATTCTATGTGTGTCACTCCATACAATTTATTTAATTTACTTATTATAAGTAAATTGTAACCCTAGAAACAAACCACATCATTTCCATCTTAAATATGCTAAGAGCCGGACTTTACCTCTATAAACAAAATAATGGTACTTTTATCGCTAATGATTTTGTCTCCCATTGCAGCCATAATTATACACAATTAGTTTTTTTCCAAATTAAAATTAATGTGTTTTCCATGTGTAAATACAAAATTATTAATGTCTGCTCTAAACTATACGTGAGGCTGTTCTTTATACTGGAGAGATATTTTGTTAAATAAGTTTTACTGATGCTGACTGTAAGAAAACATCATGGTTATATATTCCATGATTTAGTGAGTTATAAAGAAGCCACATCGAGGTAGTTTTCCAAAATAGTGAATTAATTATTTAGTTGCAAACAAAGGTTTGAATTTAATATTTCGTTTTAAGTGTTGTTTTTCTTAGAGGTAAGGCTCATATTTTACATACTAATACAGCTAAAATAGCCAAGAAGCCTATTGCTTGTTATAATCCATCACATCCACCCTGTGTTTTTCCTTAAAGCGACACAATAGGCACCAAGACCAATTATTGAAAAGTGGTCTGGGTGCAGTGTCCCTAAGACTGCCTCTAGTGGCTGTCAATCACTGGATCCATTCTCTTCAATATTTTTATTAGTGATATTGCAGAAGGTCTTGATGGTAAGGTATGTCTTTTTGCTGATGATACTAAGATATGTAACAGGGTTTATGTTCAAGGATGGATAAGCCAAATGGCAAATGATTTAGGTAAACTAGAAAAATGGTCAGTGCCGTGGCAACTGACATTTAATGTGGATAAGTGCAAGATAATGCATCTTGGACGTAAAAACCCAAGAGCAGAGTATCAAATAATTGATAGAGTCCTAACCTCAAGGGATTTAGGGTTAATAATTTCAGATGACTTAAAGGTAGGCAGACGATGTAATAGAGCAGCTGGAAATGCTAGCAGAATGCTTGGTTGTATAGGGAGAGGTATTAGCAGTAGAAAGAGGGAAGTGCTCATGCCATTGTACAGAACACTGGTGAGACCTCACTTGGAGTATTGTACACAGTACTGAGACCGTATCTTCAGAAGGATATTGATACCTTAGAGAGGGTTCAGAGAAGGGCTACTAAACTGGTTCATGGATTGCGGGATAAAACTTACCAGGAAAGGTTAAAGGATCTTAACATGTATAGCTTGGAGGAAAGACAAGGCAGTGGGGACGTAGTCCTAAATAAGAGGAGCAAAAGCTTAAAAATAATATCAGAAAGTATTATTTTACTGAGAGAGTTAACACAGTGAGGTAGTTTAAGCATGTGTGGCTTAAGGAAAGGGACCACTTCCCATCTGTCCAGGTTTTGGCAGTATCTACATTGGAATAAAAATGGAAATACATAAATTCTGGACTGTTGGTGGGCCATGAGAACTGGTTTGGGAACCACTGTTCCGGTCTGTTAGCATTTTAACAAAACTATTTTCAGGGACAAGTACAAGGAAAATAGTACAAATATAATCACATATTATAGATATAATATAGATTATAGATATTATAGATAATAGATGTAATTGCAAGTGAGGTATACTAGATAGTAGTAAACTTGGTGTAGAGTCTGCCAGTGAAAAAAAAGAGAGTGCAAGGCATTTAAAGGTTATTCTGACCACCAATTTTAGCCTACAAAGTATAATGAATTAGCTTTCATACATGAGGAGTTGCCTGCAGTACATATATAACCAGCCCTTAATAGTATAAATACTATGCTGAAACTTAATGAGAATGCCAGATTCGATGCACACATGATTCTGAAGTGACTAATATTTTCAGATGAACCTGAGATATTAGAAGGCTAATACTTTTATAATGAGACAAAGTAATAATAGTAGCAACATGTAATTCCTAAAATCTGAAATTATAAACAGGTTGCAAAAGACTTTCTTTAGTCCAGTAGGATAAAATGCAATAAAGGATGATAAATCACTCTTTTCTTTATTGTGTCTATATTTTAGAGAATAATCTAATAGCATTTTGTTGTGTTGTTTTTTTTAAGCAATTTTATTTTATATATATGTACTCTGTATTCAGGCTAGTATTAACCCCTTCCCTTTCAGCTACGTGACATTTGGACATTATCATGGCAAACAGTCAATACATCTATTCTAACAAGCAAAAACAAAAACAATAAGAAGGATCACATGGCCCAGGGGGGCCGCAGAGGAAGGAGGGTAAGTACATAGGACGGCTTGGGCGTTCTATACCGCCCGCGGGCATTTAGAGCCATGTCCCCAAGGACGGCATAGAACGCCCACCGTCCTTAAAGGGTTAAGGACCAAGGCTTTTTAGCCTGCAAAGACCTTATTGAAACTTTTGCCATGCCTTCAGTCTACAAAAAAAGTTTCGTCTTTCTGTTTAAAGGGGCAGTGCCATGGCCACATCTGTATTTTTTTAACCTACCTCCTAATTCCACTAGATTTTATTGTCCCTGGATTTGGTGATCTAGCTGCCCTTTGGACTGTACCAGTACTGGACAAGCCCTGAATATCCTCTTGCTTTTATACATTTTATTCTCCTAGTCACCCCCAAATGTCTCTAGGTGCAACATTTCACCTTTTTTAAACCTCTTTATTACTCATCTTCCTGGCGCCACCATCCTAGTGTTCCCCAAATGAAGGCCCTGCTGTACACGTCATGTTCCCACACTAGATCAGGCTGTGAAATTTCTGAGCATTCCCAGTTGCAGACTAAGGCATTCGCTTTTGTTCGTAATTCGAACAGGAATTTCGGCTATTTATTAATTTGGCAGAAAGACCAATGAACGTATAGAAATTACAAAGAACAAAGGAAGTGTGAATTGCAATTCAGCCTTTGTTTGTTTAGTTTATTACAAATATGATGCTACAGGCTCATGGCTCCCTCCTTGTAATATATATATATTTTTCAGCCCCAATAAAGACCAAATTAAAAATCTAAAAAGTCAAGTGTTAAAATAAAAAAAATTAAAAAACGTAAGCACAAAAAAAAAAAAAAAAAATGCTGAAAAAGAAATCCAGGTGATAAAAATAATCCATCTTCACCTGGTGTGTGCTCTGGGCAGATTGAGCTTTTCAGGGTAGGGAAATTTTTATGGTGCCTTCCCACGCTGTGCAAGTTGACGCAGAACACTCTGAAGAATAAATAGGATAGTAATAAAATATTAGGAATAGGATAGTAATAACATATTTCAAAATGGGAAACAATTAAAAAAAATATTTTTCCAAGTTTTACATTTGATAAATTCTACACATCAAGTGAAAATAATGAAAATTAACTCATAGATTCAATAGTTCCCGATTGTTAAAGGGCCTAATATGTCTAAGATTTTAATACATTTCATTAAAATAAACACTGCAAGGAGTTAATTATAATTTTAAGGCAAAAATGTTGCAAAATGTAGCATGCTGAGGTTACATGTTTGGTTGTAGTCATAGAATCCAAAGCTGTCACACAAATGTATATATTTGTTGAAACTGCATGCCCCAGGCCATGTAACTAAGAGAATTATGACACTTTTCAATTAACCATTTTATCACAAACCCAGGTAAAATTAGTTGTTTGAATATTTAAAATAAATAAATAATAATAAAAAAAGTATTCATCCACAAAGTGCAGCTAAGTTATAGGGGCCCACTGGTGCAGCCCAAATTCATTCAAAGAGCATTCAAAGTACTGACATTTCGGGTCCTTGTCCCTTTATCAATGATAATGCCCTCCACAAACCTAGGTGAAATTAGTTATTTTTTGTGAGTTTTTTTTTTTTCAAACAAGATATTCTCCTACTCTTCTTCCTACTCTACTTACATGTATATCTTGCACTTAACCCAACCCATAATATTGGTCCTAATCCAATCCCTAATCCAATCCCTAATCCAATCCCTAATCCAATCCCTAATCCAACCCCTAATCCAATCCCTAATCCAACCCCTAATCCAACCCCTAGTCCAACCCCTAGTCCAACCCCTAGTCCAACCCCTAGTCCAACCCTTAGTCCAACCCTTAGTCCAACCCTGTGAGCTCTCTGTACTGTGTAATTGAAGCATGTAAGAGAGAACAATCTCTACTGCTTTCGCTGCAGCACACAGAGATTGGTGCAGTGCAGCTGGCAGAGCCCAGCACCCATCCTGCAGCAGGGGCCAAAGAGAGAGATCTTGAGGGTCCACCTGAAATTTGGAGAACACTGTGCCAGGTTAAGGGGGCAAAATCATTGTAAAATTTAACGAAATTGTGCTATGAGCACTGCTCATAGGTCTCCTGTGAGTCTGTGAGTCTGGGGCCACTAACTGTGGCTCCAACTGACAGAGAAGACCCCCAGGTATCAAAAGATACTTGGAGATCTCCATTGTTTTATGCTGTAGGCTGCGGGTAGTGATATAAAAACCACGGCTGTGTGAGATTGCTCAGTCGCGGTATTTAAAGGGCTATCAGCAGCTGCTCATAGCTCATATGTCAGTCGTGGGTTCCTTTTACCCCTAGGATTTTACCCCTTAGGATTTTACCCCTGCTGGTACTTTTACTGCATGACAGTCTATATCGTCAGTGGGCATTAAAGCCCTGCACTGCATAATGGCAAAGACCATTAGCATACTATTTACTTTTACTGTATATACTTAATATATTTGTCCCTATTTTTATGAACCTGTCAGAAAGTTTTGTAAGGCAAAGTATATCATATAATCCCTATTACCACACAACCTAGCTTTTTTTTTCTGCAAAGCAATAAAAAAACTTTACATTTACAGAATTATATATTAGATTAGATATTCTTGAGCAAAATTTTCTTTTACCTTGCTAGCTATGCATCCCGTGTTCCATTTAATTACTGCAGAAAAATTATAGTCAAGAAAGTAATTTTCCATTGGAAAAAAAAGTTCTCTCTATGTCATCATATGCCATTTTACTTCAGCAATGATTAATTTAAGTGATTGTTGCACAGTGAACTATATTAGAAAACAAGAACTGATTTGATATAGATTTATGACATTTAAGATGTCAATGTTGTGTTGTATTCCAAGTGTGAAATCATGAATTACCAAACTCATCACCAGATATGCAGACAACGCCCAAATCTAGGTGCTCCAGTGTAATTAAATTATTCTACACCTTAATCACATCCCTGAGGTGCCTTAGCCTCTCTTCACAATAGAAGATAAAATAGCTTAATCAAGTTATATATGTCTTTATTTATTGTAATATCAGATGAGGTCAATAAGTACAGGTGAAAACCAGCCAAACAAATTAGCCTGAGAGTTAGAGTGACCAAACTCTAACTCTCGAGCTATTATTAATCAATATAGTATTCAAGTAATGTCTACCTACAGTAAATACAGTTGCCTGGATAAAACAAGGCATATGTATCTAAAATGTCATTGCAATCTATATGTGTTTAATATAATTTCTATGTGGATGACACACAAATCTATCGTTCCTCTCCCGTTCTCTTGTCGTCCCTCCTGACTCGTGTCTCTGACTGCCATTCTGCTATTTCCAATTGGATTGCTGCTCATTTTCTTGAACTTAACCTTTTCAAAACAGAGCTTCTTGTCTTTCCTCCCTCAAGCATTGTTACTCCCATGTCTGTCTCCCTTCAAGTCAATGGCACTACCATAAACTCTACCTTGCGGGCTCGCTGCCTTGGTGTTCTCTTTGACTACAACCTCTCTTTCGCCCCTCATGTCTAGTCCAGGGTCCCCTGGTTGTGCTGGCATGTGTGTTGATGATGATGTTGGGCAACTTTGAGTTGGTTGCCTGAGTATGCAGCATGGCACCTAAGCACCAGCCTGTGGCTTTTGGGATCTTTTCTCAATTTGTGTAGTGTAAGCGGACTTGAAGCTCGAGTGCAGTCCATTCCAGAGCTGCAGAGCCAGTAAGGAGTGGAGTAGGCCACAGGCCTGCGGTATTGTCTCTTTGCCATGTACAAGAAAGGCATTGATCAGAAGGAGAAGTGCTTCGGTGTCTAACTCAGGCAGAATCTTGGTTAGATTTGGCAGGATTACGAAATCATTTGCCCTTGGGAGACGGAAATACTGAAGCTGAGCTGAATGTAGTCCGCTCTGCACTGCGATCAAGCCCCGTCCATGATATACCCCCATTTTAAATACCCTGGGTTGTCTACTTTTGCAAATGGTATGCCATGATGAAGGTAGCTTTCATTATATGGATGCCATATGGTCTCAAAGGGAACAAAGGCCCAGCAAACCAATCTGGCAAATTTCAATGTGCTGAAATGGGCAAGCTCTTTATTTGACACTGTAACTTTTCAAAATATCATGAAACTTGTAAATGGGAGTCATTTTATCTGTGAGATATCATAGCATACACATATGTTGTTTTATTGCCGTAAACGTTAACAGTATAATGACATTCACAGTTAAAATGCTACGCAGAACTTGGAAAATAACAAAATTTCTTAATTTTTCACACTTTTTCCCCCCATTTATTCATATTAAATTGTGTTCTACATATAAATATTTGATGTGCAATTAAAACTCTATTTCTCCTTAACAAAATTATATATAATACGCATGGGTACGCTTACTATGAAAGAGGTAGATAATGGTTGAACAGACATATAGTTCAACATCTAGATTTGGTTTGGACTTGGTCAAAACTTGTACAATTGCCTCCGTCCTTAAGGGGTTGATAAGTGAAGAGCAAATTTATCAGTAAAAACGGTTATCTGGATTCAGAATTGTTTTGTGGAAGTATGTAAAATGTACTTTTTAATTCAAAGGGGCATTATTAGACAATCCTTAAATGGTTTTAGTAATTGCAAGGTAATGTACTGTAAAATAAATGGTCTCTGTAAAAAACTATTGACACGATTGCCATCAGAACACTTACAAACCTGAGGGCAAGGCCCCCACCAAACCAACCACACATATATGCATACCATGTCACATAGATAACACTCACACACATATACATCTAGACACACACACATACGCAGATACAAACAATGCAAGACACACACAGACACTAATACACGCTACCAGATAGACATACACACTGACAAACATACACAGACATGCTGACAGCCCTGCACAAACAAACATGCACACCCCGATTGTCTGACTATTCATATCTCTGGTTGTTATTTTATTACAAAGTATGGATTTATATATTTACCTGTTGTTTTTATAGGTCATCATCTAAAAGAGATTTTTAAAATCTCTAGGAAAATGTCTGCGCTTGAAAATATTGAATTGTATAGAATTACTACTATTATTGATGATCTGTGCTAGCCTTTGCCCTGTATTTGTGCAGGTGTTATATACAGGTTCTCCATACTTCTCTTAGATTGCTTGACAACAAAGATTTAGAAAAGGAGCTACACAAGCTTTGATGATATCTCAGCCTTATAATAGTACAATTGACTGAGGATCATAAGAACAGATATATAATGAGATTTTAATCACCATTAGACAAGCAATCAACCTTGTTTTACCTTTTTTTTATTTGCAAGAATCCTATCCAGGTTAATTTGGCAAGCCAGAGATATTTAATATTATTGTAGTATAAGAGAGCTGTAATCATTGCCAAATGTTTCACCTGTTCTATGGTTATGGATGATTTGTTGATATATTTTGGGAGGTAAAGACAATTTTTAGATATTTGTCCTTATTGTGTTTACCTCTCAATATTTGCGCTTTACATGATTAAATTAATATGCATTAACACAAACACAGGGAACACTGTCAGACAGTGAATCTAATCTATCAGTTGAGTATTAACTCTGATAACGAGTCCCAAAAGTTATCCATGGTATTAGTGTTTGGCTTCTCTTGAACTACAGATTTGTGTACCCCTCTGAGTTTTTTGTTGTTCTCCAGATCACTTTTTTGTGCCGTGCATTAAGCAAGTTTTTTTTGTTCCCCCCATATCAGTGATGCCTTTATGTGTACCTCTAGACATACTGGCATCAATGTACCTACTATCACTTGCAGTATTGCCTTCATCTGTCTCTCTGAGCTTGGGCTATCTATCGAGTGTTGTAAGAAGATTGAGTCCCCCTCGCTAATCTCTTCTTTAGATATTGACAAATCACTGACATTTTCTTGGTGTTCCACATCTTTCTACTTTCTTAACTGGGAACATTTTGTGAAATTGCCTTATCTTTGTCTTTCTCTTTCATATTATACATTTTATCAGCTTTATTTCTTGTTGTCAGCATTCTCCATTACACCACAACATACTCTACGGCTTTCTTAATAGTTGATTCTGGATTGCTTTTTCACTCTTGGCTTTCTATTCTCTTATCTCCTATCTAACAGCCCTGCTCCCCTCTTACTTGCTTATCATGTTTTTAGCTCTCAACTCTCAGTTCTTCACTCTCCATTCTTTATTTTATTTATTTACTCATGCTCCATTCTCTAAGCGGTAGACCAGTCCACACAATTCAGAGTTTGTGGGATTTAGTTGAAACCTAGTAGCTGGATTTAAACATGGTATAACGCTGCTCTGGGGTGTCTCTGGATATTAAAGTGAAGTCAGACCTTGGTTAAGGGAAACATATGATGTGCATCTGGTCAGCTTAGTAGACAAGCTGCCCCCACCCCACTTGTGCTTTAATACCCTTACCTGCATATCACTCAACAACCATCTATATAGTGTTTATTGAGGTGAATTTAAAAAAAAAAAACAGAAAAATAAAAACTTGACAGTTCCCCACTATGAGCAAAACTTTACAGGCTGCATTGCACATGGGATCAGCTTGAATGCATGAAGGGATTTTATCAAGCAAAAACCTATAAATGGATGCTGCCTATAAGCCATTTGGTGAAGTTTAGTTTCTCTTGCGATCAAAAACCAGGCATTACTCCTAAAAGTATATTAAGTGTTTTAATGCTTATGATGTGAAGGAAGGGCTGAGAGACTGCTAAGAAATTGACACATCTAAACTGTCTAGGATCCTCTTTTGGACACCAGCATCATTATCCTTCTTTACTTCTGGTATCCTGCTTCATCTGATAAATGTCCTCATGAAGTAAGTATGTCATTAGATGCGCTATAGAATGATCCTCTCTAAAACAAATTCTGTTGGAAAAGCCTCAAATAATTCAGAGGGGGCAATAAAATTCTAAAGGCATATAGTCAAAAGTTCTTTAAAACTTTAAGCACTGAAAAAAAAAACAAAAAAAAAACAAAACACAAACTCCTATTAAGGGGGGATGCGAGTGTGTCCTGAAGGTTTCAAACAGGGGGTAACCCTAAATAAGTAAAGAACCAGTAGAAGGTGTGATCAAGGGACAGTCGGTCCTCAGAGCACTAAGGAGAAACTTCAGAGTCTTAAGTAGGATAAATATAAAAATAAAAACACACTTTATTTAAATCAGAAATACACAAGAACAGAAATAATAAATATAAGAAACAAAATACTAATCACTCCAAGATAAAATAAAATAAACCTCCCTGACGGGAGCTAGTAAGCTCCAATAACCTAGTAAAGAAATAAGCTGGAAAGCTATTAGGGCTAGACTGAATTACAGAGAGAAGTGGTAGCTGATAGAAAGGGATATAGGATTATGCCACAAAATCCTATCTAACTAGGTGTAATACAAAGTATCCCAAATAAAGATACTAAGTGGACTCCATGGTGTCGAAATAAACATAGCTACAAAGTAACAAAATCTCTCTGTAAGTAAACAGCTGCAAGAGGGAAGTGCAGAGCCTAGGACTTCAAAAAGTTATTCCTTGAGCCTATAAATGACAGAGCCAAAAATAGCAGATCAGTAGACTTCTATTCTCGTCCTACTTGTGCTATATATTGAAGCAGTCTAAATCCTACCTATTGATTTAAGTCTAATAATGAGCAGTGAGATCACTATCTCTTAGGTAGCTAGCTGTAGGTAGGATCTTGCTGCCGTACTTGCTCTGTAGGCAAAGCAACTCTAGTTATATCAATACCCCGCTATATACTCCTAGTAAGCCCCCATTACCACAATAAATAAAAAAGGTTAATCCTCATTGTAACCAAACATGCTCAACTCAAAAAGTGACTTGATTAAAATAAAAGAAGAATCATAATGCCTAACGCGTTTCGGCGCTCCTAAAGCACCTTTATCAAAGGCAATAACCAGTTCAATGTCCAGTGCTGATATTTATATACGAGAAGGGTTCGTCTGCACCAATTTTGTTTAATATATTTATTATTTCTGTTCTTGTGTATTTCTGATTTAAACAAAGTGTGCTTTTATTTTTATATTTATCCTACTTAAAACTTTAAGCACTAAAACAACTTTATTTTTATTTTTAATAAAGCAATTATGCTGTATATATCATGCAGCTACAGTCTCATCGCCCAATTCTCTGCCATTTAGGAGTTATGCAGCCCTAGCTACACCTCCCTCCGTGGAAAAAAAAATGTGGTTAGATATTCACAAGGATCTTGCAGCAGAGTGTGTTTATTTTAAAAGTTTCTAATTCTTGCTCTGTTAATTGAACTTTAATCACACAAAGGAGGCTGCTGCAGGCTCTAGCAGACAATTAACAGAGCAAGAGATACAAACTACAGAATACTACAAGATAGCATAAATATATAATATACAGTATATGGTTAAAACAGCATCCCATGTGTTCACTGTTCGTTAAAGCTAAACAAGGCACAGGGGATATAACCTGCAAGATTCCTGCCCCACTTAAGTATTGCCCACACCCTGTCTTAAATCAATGTAATGTCTTATCTAATTAAGTTCCAGTATTTTCCAGGGAAGTCTCTCCTGCCGATCTCATCGGATGTGTATCACTGAGCATATTATTGCTGAATTATAATAGAAGATTAGAATGTTAGTTGGCTACGATCCTTACAAGATTATTTATTGACAATTAAACACTTTATTACGCAATTAATATTACTGTGCTCTCATTTGGTTCCTCCTGCAAGCTAAGCCTTTTACTTCCTTATTTACAGCACTTGTTTGGTTATTTTTTTTCCTGGGATATTTTTTGTTTACCTTTTTAATCCTCAAACTTGAAGTTGTCAGCAACACATTGCAAAGAAATTTAATGCATGAAAAAAGTCTTCAAAATTTAAATGTTTGGAGATGATTACACAAAATGTGATCTTAAATAAAATTAAAAAAAAAAAATAAAAAAACACATTCAATAAAAAAAATATTGAATTTGCTTCCCCACATTGGAATATATATGTAAAAATTATTGAACCTGCCTATTTTTGCATGTATTGGTCTAGTGAGTCTGTATTTCCAGCTGGTAGGGGACTGTCATTAGTTCTTTTCTCATCTGCACATTTTCTTCTCTGACCATTCTAGTTACCTGGTCCAATTTTGATTTGCTGAAAATGACAATACGTTGTAATACCAGTTTATTATGTTATTCTTTTTCTCTCAGCATATGATATGATCAGCTTTCTTTGCAATAAAGCAATTGTACAACAATAAAAGACACAATGTAACCTTTACAAGTACCATCAATTTTACGGCACTACTGTTGCTTTAATAAAACAGTCATTTATGTTGATGAGCTCCACAAATAATCCTTTAAAAGTTAATGTTTCAAAGAAATGTTGTGTTGGTGTATGATTTCTGGGATGCAAGCACATACATACACAGATATACATACACATATAAAAACACACATTCATACACACTGACACAAAGATACACACACTGACACTTGCACACACAGATACACACACACACACACACACACACACACACACAGATTTACACACTTAGATACACAAACTGTCACATACACACAGATCATAATTTTGATATTTACAGCCACCCTCCTGTTGGATACCTTTTTCTGGTGGGTGTTTTTTTTCGGTTACTGCTGGCTAAGGCTGATGTGAGTCTGCAGAAGCTCACTCTCTACTGCTGCCTATGCAGCGTCCTCCCTCCTGCGCGGCTCTCTGTTTAAGCTGGGAGGCAGTGACCTGCTTTCACTTCTCAGCTGGCAGATACCACAGTCGCCTGGTCACACTTTTAAAGGGCTGCGGCATCAACCGGCCCCTGTTCAAAACCAATTGGATTGTCATAAGGGCATGAGCTACCTGATGCCCCCCAAGCATGTGGGCCCTGGTGCGGCCATACCGGTGGTAGTTCCGGCACTGTGCATAATATAATATTAATATTCTTATTGCCTGGTTTAATGTGTGTCTAGTCATGCATTATACACACTGATCTCATGTTCTGTAATTATTTTTGATTACATAGGTACCTTCTATGTAAGGTACCTTCCTTTGGTACACTATTGTGTGTCATGCCCTTTGGGGTGAACTTGCTCAGGGTTGATACTCTAAAAAAAAAAAAAGAGATTAATTTAATAAAA
This sequence comes from Pelobates cultripes, assembly GCA_933207985.1. Lineage (NCBI taxonomy): Eukaryota > Metazoa > Chordata > Amphibia > Anura > Pelobatidae > Pelobates > Pelobates cultripes. The sequence continues at coordinate 191,558,698 of OW240912.1, forward strand.
AAAATGTGTGACCACAATCTTCTGAAATATTGCCTCTTACACAAAGTATATGCACAGGGTGTGTCAAAAGAGTAGGATTTGATAGGTAAATAACTTATTTGTTAGTAGGCCAATTTTAATTTTTTTTGCTCCGTGGGTTGCTATTCTCCCAAGATGTTTCAGGCAGTATCCAGCAGCAGGAACAGTGGTCTTGGAACGGCTTCCATGCAAGCCTGCAGCCTTGCTGAGCGGGAACCCTCTGCCAGGGCCAGTGGTACATGTTGGTTTGGCCCCGTTCGGTGCACAGCGCTGGAGTATAACATCGGGGCTTAGTGAGAAGCTTTGTTTGGGGTTGTGGCTGCGTATGCCACTATCTGTTCTTCACTGCCCTTGGGATGTTAGGGAAGTGCTGTGTGAGTCTACAAGCCCATTATTTTGAGAGGGAGATCACACGGCTTCTCAAGACATCTCGCTGGCCACATCCTCATGTAAGAGCTGCTGCATGTTCATCCAATTTAGCCTCCAATAGTGCTAATAATTGTATTTTCAAAATGGCAGGTCCATGATTATGGCACAAAGAGAAAATCGTCCTCTTATGTGATTTCAACAGGATGGGGCTACTATCCATACAGCAAGAGGGTTCTCCTGAGATAACTGTTCAGTAAGCAGATAAGTTCAAGAAATTTCCAGATTACTTGGCCTCCAAGTTCACCTGACCTTTCAGACACCGATTACTTTTTGTGGGGATATCTGAAGAAGCGGGTGTACATGAACAAACTGTGTACACGTCAAGGAGAATATTCATGCAGAAATGTGAGGACCAGAGTCTCACAGTAACTAATGCTATGACCAATGCCGTTGAAAGAGCCCGACTTTGTGAGGTGGCAAGTGGAGCTTGTTTCAAACATGCCATATTTTGTATCTAGTCAAAACAAATCTCCATATGTTAAGCATTCATTAAATGTAAAATCATTGAAATTTGTTAATTAATAAAAAAAAATATTGGCTCCTCAAACCCTACTTTGAATTTATATATATAAAAAGTGTTCATATCTTTGGTGCATTTCATTTGTGTCTATACATTCCTTACTATGCCTATTCCATAATTTTCTTTTTTTGTACCATTTTGATTCCTTTATTTTTAGTTTAAAATGTGTTGCTTTAAAAAAAAAAATGTGATGCAAAAGTGTACTTTTTCTTTCCAAGAAATGTTTCCGCCATATCAGAGAGGTGGGTTTTCGTATAGTAGGCAACTTTCATAATATTTTTTTTTTTTTGTTTAAAAAAAAATAAAGAAAAATCATTTACATTTCAAATGCATCTTTTGATCTTCAACAGCAAAAGAAGTAGAAAATACTGAAAAAAAGGAATACAAAATAGTGTAAATATCCCTATTCCATTACAGCTTCTCACCAGCAAAATAGAAAAAGCCTCAATACAATAGGAAAAGTGTTAAGAGAAACAGTATGTGGCTACATATTTTCTTACCTTAAGAAATGAGCTTCCTCAAGGAGGTTAGATAATACCTCACTGCTCTATAGTCCTGCAGCAGGAGTTCACAACATGAGAAAAAGAGACATGCTTTCTAGGGGGAAGATCCCATAATTTAAACATCTACAGTAAACCATGAGGAATACCCCAAAAAGTAACATAGAATGTGATGGCAGATAAGAACCATTTGGCCTATCTAGTCTGCCCAATTTTCTAAATACTTTCATTAGTCCCTGGCCTTATCTTGTAGCTAGGATAGCCTATCCTACGCATGCTTAAACTCCTTCACTGTGGAAGGCCATTCCATGCATCCACTACCCTCTCAGTAAAGTAATACTTCCTGATATTATTTTTAAACCTTTGCCCCTCTAATTTAAAGGGACACTCCAGGCACCCAGAACACTTCTGCCCATTGGAGTGGTCTGGGTGCCGACTCCCACCACCCTTAACCCTACAAGTGTAATTATTGAAGTTTTTACAAACTGCAATAGTTACCTTGCAGGGTTAAGTCCTCCTCTAGTGGCTGTCTTCTTAGATCACGAAAAGTGTGTTTTACGACGCCGGACCTCCAGCGTCGCTGAAATCCCCATAGGAAAGCATTGAATAATGCTTTCCTATGGGGAGGTCTAATGCGCGTGCGGGGGAGGAGACTAAGCGGAGTCTGACCCAGCGCCGAGGGACATCGGCACTGGACTCCGGTAAGTCACTGAAGGGGTTTTAACCACTTCAGCAACTTGGGATGGGGGTGGGAGGGAGAGGGACACTGTAGGGTCCTGCAGTGCCAGGAAAATGAATATGTTTTCCTGGCACCGGAGAGTCACTTTAAGACTATGTCCTCTTGTTGTGGTGGTTTTTCTTCTTTTAAATAAAGTCTCCTCCTTTACTGTGTTGATTCCCTTCATGTATTTAAATATTTCTATCATATCCCCCTGTCTTGTCTTTCCTCCAAGCTATACATGTTAAGATCCTTTAACCTTTCCTTGTAAGTTTTATCCTGCAATCCATTAACCAGTTTAGTAACCCTTCTCTGAACTCCAATATGAATGAATACTCCAAGTGAGGTCTCACCAGTGTTCTGTACAATGGCACGAGCACTTCCCTCTTTCTACTGCTAATACGTCTCCCTATACAACAAAACATTCTGCTAGCATTTCCTGCTGCTCTATTACATTGTCTGCCTACCTTTAATTCATCTAAAATAATTACCTCTAAATCCCTTTCCTCAGATGTTGAGGTTAGGACTCTATCAAATATTCTGTACTCTGCCATTTGGTTTTTAGGTCCAAGAAGCATTATCTTGCATTTATCCACATTAAAGGTCAGCTGCCACAACTCTGACCATTTTTCTAGTTTACCTAAATCATTTGCTGTGACGAGACTAATCTCGCCACATTGCATTGGAGAAGCCTGGTTGCTCGCCTGTTGCCTTTAGACTATGGCCCCATGTTGAAACGCTTGATTTTCCCCTGCGAAGGCACGAAAGCCGGGTCATTCGGTGCTGGCCCTGTTTGAGCGGTGATATCCCAGATAGCTATGCCATGGAGCCCATTCGTATATTGAAAGACTATGGGAAAGACTTTGGCTCCATGGCAATTGAACTGTATGTGTGTGCTCTGAGCACCATTCAGTAATAATGTGCGCTCAGATCTGAGCTATCTGGGGATATGTTGAATGTACCTGTTTTGTGCAATGGCTGCACAGTTATATGTTTTTATGTGTTTTATTGTCTTTTGCTGCCATGTGTTCAATTGAGTTTTGCCTCTGTCCTTGGAGATAATTGGATTACTTCCCAATTATCTCCAGGATAGAAGACTCTGTGGAACTGGTTTTGGGCAGAAAAGCCATGCTTCCTTTGGTCACAAAGGACTACGATCTATCTTTGGAACCACTGGACCAATTTGGATGATTTTGACATATGTAAGTTTATGTGAATGTGATGCATACTTTTCAAGTTATGAATATTGTGGAAAAATTGTATTTCTCTGCTTGTTATAATTACATTACCCATTGTGTAAGGTAATTCAATCACAGGCAGAGGGGAGGATTTTGTGTGGGAGTGTCTGAATGTATTGTATGTGTTTATTGGTTGTGTTCCAAAACCCTGTGGGTGGTACTAATGTGTATATAAGAACAATAAACCCACAGCTCTGCCCGTTCACTGCTTGACCCTCAACAAGGAGCTTTGTCTTGTTCTTGGGGGGATTTACTGTATGTTGTTCCAGTTTGACTGCTAGGAGTGTAAACCTATTCGTATGGTTTTTCCTATTCGGCCGTTTACAGCATTCGTATGGTTTCCTGTTCGGCGGATTGGTGTTCTGCAGTAGCTGTGCCTGTGTCTCTGGAAGGGAAGATCTACTAAACGGCGGTTTAACCCTTTTATGCCTGGGGGGGCCGTTACATTTGCCATTTGGCTTATCCCTCCTGGAACATCAACCCTGTTACATATCTTAGTATCATCAGCAAAAATACATTCCTTACCATCAAGATCTTCTGCAATATCACTAACAAAAAGACCGCGCTTTGAATATACTCCATTGACTACAACCTTGTGTTGTCTGTCACTCAGCCACTGCCTTACCCATTCAACAATACTGGAAAAGGGTGTGTATCGAGAGACATGCCAGTGTTAGAACTGTGCCATGAAGAAAAAACAGAATAAAACAGATACATTTAAACTTATTAGATGAATGTTGGTTGCTCTGACAGTAAATAAACCAACCATTCATTCATAGGTCTACTACAAACAACGTGTATGGGTACAGATTACAGTTGAGCGGACACCTAGATGTTCGGGTCTGGCGGGTTTGGCCGAACTTGACCCCGAACCCCATTGAAGTCAATGGGGACCCGAACTTTTGGGCCCAAAAATGGCTCTAAAAGGGCTAGAGGGCTGCAAAATGAAGTAAAATAGGGGTAAGAGTAGGACAAGTGCCCTGCAAACAAAAGTGGATAGGGAAATCACTTAAAATAACATAAAATACATAAAAATTTAAAATACAGCTGAGCCATACAATAGCACTAGATGTAATCTTTGATTTTAGCTTTGGAAGAAAATAAATCAAAATCTAAAGCATGGTTGTCAGGAGGATCGACAGAATTATCCATTTGAGAGAGGGTTGGAGTGCAGGGTATTCTCTTTCATTGTTCAAACTGAGCTCAACTCCTGATGCATGGAGAAAAGGCCTTCACAAGCCTCTGCTATGGTGTACATAGTTTATACTAAGTGACCCATAGGTTGAGGAGGCGGTGACCATGGTGGTGTAGGTGGAAGCGGCGGTGGAAGAGGAGGAGGTAGCCAACACTTTTTTTTGTTTTTTTTAATTGGGGTGGCCCCCAAAATATTGGGACATATAAAAAAAGAAACATTTGCGGCCTGTGCATCTCTTGCAGTCCTGATGCATGGAGAAATGCTCAACTCCTGATGCACGGAGAAAAGGCCTTCACAAGCCTCTGCTATAGTGTACATAGTTTATACTAAGTGACCCATAGGTTGAGGAGGCGGCGACCGTGACGGTGTAGGTGGAAGCGGCGGTGGAGGAGGAGGTAGCCAACACTTTTTTATTTGTTTTTTTTAATTGGTTAATTGGGGTAGCCCCAAAATATTGGGGCATGTAAAAAAAGAAACATTTGCGTTTTCGGTGCATTTCTTGCAGTCAAATAACGCCATTAGTTTTTTAAAACTGTCCGTCTTCACCAGATGGAATGACAGCATTTCAAAGGCTATGAATTTTGAAATGCTGGCATTCAGGGCCAGGGATTGCGGGTGGCTAGGTGGGTACTTCCTCTTTCTCTTCAGTGTTTGGGAGATGGACAGCTGAACGCTTCCATGGGACAGTGTAGAGATGCTGGACAATTGTGTACCTGGCCTATGCTGGTGCAGGAACCCACCTTCCGAGCCACTTGTGAATGACTGGCCTGATAACCGTGGAAATGACCCCTCTTCCTCCTCCTCTTCCACCTGTGCCACATCCTCTTCCATCATCGCCCAAAGCATTTTTTCAAGGAGACATAGAAGCGGGATAGTAAGGCTGAGAACGGCGTCATTGGCACTGGCCATGTTGGTGGAGTACTCGAAACAGCGCAACATGGCACACAGGTCTCGCATGGAGGCCCACTCATTAGTGGTGAAGTGGTGCTGTTCCACAGAGCGACTGACCCGTGCATGCTGCAGCTGAAACTCCACTATCGCCTGCTGCTGCTCGCACAGTCTCTCCAGCATGTGCAAGGTAGAGTTCCACCTTGTGGGCACGTTGCATTTGAGGCAGTGAGCAGGAAGGCCAAAGTTACGCTTCAGCGCAGACAGGCGAGCAGCAGCAGGGTGAGAACGCCGAAAGCGGGCACAGCCGCTACAGTGAATGTCACATCCTGTTCCAAGTTGCGAATCAGTCTGGTGATGGCTTCTGGTATCCAGTACTCAGTTTACTGAAGCTGCATCAGGGTCCTGGTATATGGCCACACAAATGCTGGTGCTGCCCACTCTGCCCGCTGCTACTGGTGATGACCTATTGACCAATAGAAAGCAATAGGAGGCAGGGTGCATGCACAGAAAATGCACATTGTGCCAACATTGCTTCTCATATAGTAATATTGCCTACTGCTTTATGCTGGGTCCTAAAGCAATCAGGAAGAGCACCCTTCAGGCTGTCTGACAGCTGCAAGGATGCAATTTAGCACCTTCCTAAAAGTTCTGATTTCTCTGCAAAGTGTAAAAGAGGAGACACTCAGCCTCCGAAAGCACTTCAGCTTGAGTGTTTTTTGGGGGTTTTAGAGTGCTCCTCTTGCATTACTTTTAAATAACACTCTGTGTGTTTAAAAACCTAGTTTTGTTTTTTAAGTTATTTCATAAGAATATATTATTTTTTTTAAATAAATGTGAATTGTGATAATATGCAACTTCTCTACGTTTTCTGTTGAGTTGACTCTTTTTTTATTATCCCTGTAGTGAAAAAAATCCTAATAAACATTTAAATTGTAAATAAATGCGTATAGTAATATGTTATCATTATTGTATTACTGCCTCCACAAAGAAGACAAAATATAAAAAAAACACATAGGGCAGTGACTAAATAAAAGCTTATATTTAACATTTCAAATAGAATAAACTGAATAAATTAAGCTTTGAAAAAGCAGTGAGAACAAAGCAGCTGGGTGCAGGAAGTAAGAGAGAAGAAAAAGCAGCGACAGAATGGACCAGAAAAAAAGGAGAAGGAAAACCACTGTACAGGGAAAAAGGTCTAATCATGCACTTCCCTATTAAAGCCCTAGTTCAAGCTGGTCCTAAATTCAGCGAAATAGTAGACCGAGAACCAACACAGCAGTATCATGACAGCTTATGACTGTAACCTGTGTTACATATATATATTTATTTATATATAGCCTTGTACTGCAGAGAGCCCCAGATGGAATTTTTTCCCCAAGTAAGTGGGTTAATCTCATAAGAGCAGACATTAGGCTGTTAGTGTAGGACCTGCCAAAGATGGGATACATTGACATTGTGGCAGGCTTATGCAATGTATGATCATATAATGTAACTAAACCCCCATTATTTTTGCCTAGATTAGGTGTTTTAAAAAAATTTTTTTAAAAAAATCTGTCAACATTGAAGTTGCTGTTTAGTGGATAGGTGAGTGTGCTGGATCTTGTGTATTGTATAATTTGGCATGTTCAGGTGAGTGCAGCCAACCCCCCCTTGTTTCATATTTATATTTATAAAAGCAAGCCCAACCAAGTAAATGGCACCGTCAATTGCTAGGATAATTTATAAACCTCACCTGCTAGCTCGTCAGGCAGCTACACCAAAAATATAACCAAAATGTTCCACTGCTTTATCAGCTTTCACCAGCCCCAGCTGTCCAAAAGCCCACATCCGTCAATTTTAAAGTATCGCAAAGGACAAACTACAACAATACAAACAGGACAAACTTGAGTTTTGGTGTGCCATTTCTTACGCTGTCCCATTAAAACCGGGGGAAACCCTTTATGTAGCCCATAATGTTGTTGCCAGTTTGAATTAACCAAACACTGTGACCCTTTCCATACACACTGCAGGTCCGGTCATACAATCATGTCCCAGCATCCTACTGATCCTGGGGAAATCTTTCTTGTACCTCGTGATGTAGTCATCTCATTTTTCTCCCTAGCCATTTTCCAGCACTTTCTCCTGCCATTTTCCTATTTATTCCCCTTTATATTAACCCTTCCACTCTGATTTCCATATCTTATAAAGGGCTATGCAAATCCTGAGAAATGACTGAAAGATAAGAGGAGGGACAATATCTTTAAATAGTATTTTAAGAAAATCCATACATATGCAAACAGTTCTGTTAACACATACAGTATGCTATCCATGTATGGATATATGTTTATGGTCTTTTATTAGAATAACATTGCTAGCGAATAGATAATTCAATTTCTATTCTTTTTTTTCCTCCCTGACATTTAACAGTGTTGTATTGGCTTAGCAATCAACACTACACGCATGGAGTCCTAGGGCAGCAATTTATCCAGCTCCACCAAATCAAATGACCAAATTATCACAATTAGTAACCGTACTAATCAGACCTGAAGATGTACTTGTCATCCACATCATTATTATAACTGTCATTTTTTTTTTGTTTTGTTTTGGGGGTGAGGCAGTTTGTTGTTTGTTTGTCTTTTTTTTTTTACTGCTAAGATTATTTTCTGATATAAGGCACAAGTGCATTTCCAGCTACGTATGAACTAAAGAAATAGCAAACAGCTTAGCAGAACTTTATTTTTATTTCAGGAGAATGGAGTTTAAAACTTCTGATGAAGGCTTGCATTAAGGCATAGCTAATTTGGTAACTAAACATCGTGATGACTTCCATTAATCTACAGGGGAGCATATTTAGGACGAAGTTGAACAAATTTTGATAAAATGACAACAAACCCTGAAATCCATAGAAGTGTAAACTCTTATTATGTGTCAGATAAAATTACTGTTCCATTTGGGCTAAGGCATTTCACAAGGACTTTAATTGAGGATATTAACTCCATAAAACATTTGGTCATGTCGGAAATTTTCAGAGTCACTGCAATATTTTCTTGCATGCATTTCTGCCATAATTTACACTTGACACTCAAGCACCATAATTCTGTGATATAAAGTCAGCTCATGAAACACTCTGGAAAACAGAAAAAGAAAATGCTAATTTTTTTTTTTGAGCTAATTTTTATTTTCTTTCTCCCCTAGGCTGCTGTTGTTTCTGTTTGTATTTATGCTCAGAATATAGCAATGCAAACATTCAGGGTTTATTTTATATGTATGTGCCAAGAGTCCTGAGAGGTATGGTTACTTTTCAAAGTAGGTGGAGTGGGGACACAAAATGTGACCATAACCACATATGACATCATGACTCCAACACCAAACACTGACAGAGTTGAGCTATGACATCACCAGATTCCTATAAGTTGTTGATGATGGTGTCATGGCATAGGGAATGTTTATTGTAGTGGTTATGCTGCAAGGAAGCTATGACTACATACCCAGAATTCACCAGCATCAAAACACTCATCTTTAACCTGTCACATATTCATCCGCACATAAAAATGTGCTTAATGGCATTTACCGTCCTGACAGTAAAAGTTGTGACAAGCAGCAATTATGCACCTGGAAACCTAGTAATTGCTTTTGGGGTCAAAGGCCAGTTACGGCCAATCGGATCCACACGAGGGGTATTTAAACCCAATTCTCCTCTTGCTTATTGCCCTGTTGTGGTTTCATCCTGATGGTAATCCAAGAGTGCGTTCCTGATCTTGATTTTCTTGTATTTGACTTTGGCTTTGTTTTGACTTCCCTGAATTCTGGTATCCTTGACTTTTGGCTTTCCCTCATCGTTGTGTCTGATTCTGTGTTCCTGGCCTCGGCAAGTATTTTGACTATTCTTGGATATGTTAAGTCCGGCCATTCTAAGGTACGGTTATACGTTATCCTTAGTTCTAGGTGTGACACAGTTCTGCATGCTGGATCAACTTGTAATCCTGACATAACCATTGCAAATGTTGACTCGGCTGCATAGTTTTGGTCTGTGTCGAAATGGCTGCAGACAATTGGAATGGCTAAATCTCACAGTTTCCAGCAATGAGAGACTCTCAGTGTTGAACTTATGCCCATTATGATGTCAAAAGTTTAGTGGATGGGCATCACTTGAAATGGATTTGGATTTAAATAATACATTGTGCCTAAACATTGCTGGTCATTTGCATGCCTTTATTCCAATCAATAGCACACCACCCAGCATTTTAAATTGAGAGAGATGGACACTTCCATTTCAGGGCTGTGTGTGGGTGTCTGAAACTATGTGTGTCTGTCTGCCTGTAAGTTTGTGTGTATGTGAGAGAGAGTGTGTGTGTGACTGTCTGCATGTGACTGTGTGACTGTATGTGTGGCACTATATTTGTGACTGTCCACATGTACCTATGTGTGTTTGTCACTGTATGCCTGTAACTGTGTGTGTGTGTGTGTGTGACTGACTGTCTGCCTGTACCTGTGTCTATGTATGACTGACTGTGACTGTCTGCAACTGTGTGTTTGACTATGTACCTGTAACTGTGTGTGTGACTATGCCTGTGACTGCTAATATGTGGCTGGAATTTACAGTGTATATGAATAACTGTGTGCATCTGACTGTGTGCATGTGACTGCAAAAACATACAAATGTATTCGCACATGGGCCAACATGCATATTTTTATCTGCATTAACTACCGGTCACACACAGCCAATAAACCTAGCACAAATATCACACACAACCAATACACCCATTACAAATTTCACACACAGCCAACACAGTCAACACACACATTACATCATGTTATTATGTATTATGAGATGTATTACAGTGGAGCTCTGTCATTAAAAAAAAATGCACATTACTCTGTTTTATAGTTAGGGAGCTTTATGATACTCTAATAGGCACATTACTGGGAGTTGTGTTATTGTGTAGCTCTGTGGCATATTCATGCACTGCACATTACTGTGAGTTTTAATGTTGTGAACATCTGTGATAAACTGATACACACTGCATAGCACTGTGAGGGCTTTTTGGTGCTGTGCAGCTCAGTAATAAATAGATAAACATTACAATGAGGTTTTATTCCAAGGAGGTAAAGGCAAGGAAGGAAAATCCGAATCAAAGCAAAACAACTCACAGTATTAAGTGACATGCATAGCCTTCCCCTCTCTAATGCTGAGGAGGCAGTCTAACACCTGTGGCCTGCACTTCTGTTGGCTGCAGACCATAAGTAGCTGTCTTTTGAGCTCTGACCAGTCAGAGCATTGACGCGGATTACTGTTCTATGCCTTATAATGGGCTTTATCGCCGTTGTGGCGGCATAAAACGCTGCAATGACTTTCTACCCCAGGAGCTGAAATATACTCACCTTCCCGGTGATCCGCTTTGGGAGGACTGCCTGACTGCCCAGGCAGCCCTCCCCTGGCAAATCATGCCCCCTATAGCTGCCTGTGGATCTGCCAGCAGGGAGACTGTCTGGACTGTCAGACAGTCCCCCTGCTGGTGAGAAGTATGAAAAAAAATATTATTAAATATGTTTAAAATAAAAGTGTGTAAAGATCTTTTTTCTGTAAGATTTCATTATCATTATTGTTCTTTTATTCTTTTACCCTTAACTTTATTTTTATTTGATATTTGTAGGTACAATAGATATGCCTATCACACTCTGAAGCACAAAGAATCCTTAGGTGGGGACTATACCACCCATACACTATACACCGAGCAGTGAGCCTGCTCGGTATTTGTAAGTACATTTCATGTTTTTATTTTTTCATTTAAAGATACAGTGAGCACTATATACCTATTATCCTTTTTTTCTGGGTTGGACTACTCTGCTACTATATACTATTGAAAACCAGAACAACCCTATATATCCTTGAGTGGGGAATATTCCACTTCACATGTTTCAAACCAGAGCTGAGTTTAAGCTCTGGATATTGTGAGTAGTTCCTTATTACTATAATCGTAGATACCCAGTGCATTTATATACTGTACCATTGGAGTCCTTTCTTTTCTTTCCTCTCTGAATGTTCCATCGGATTACAAGCTTATACTCGTGATTATCCATCCAGTCTGCTGTTCCATAAAGAATTCTCCCTACGGTTGTGGATTACCTTTTTCGGACTAGTGTTAAGTCAACTGGACTATATTTTATTCTTTTTATGTATTTTCTTATATGTTTATAATTATCTCACTTAAAATATAATTTTTTTAAGGTGCACCCTTTTTATTTATTTTTTTATTTTCCTTATCACATTTATTTTGGGGGGGATTAGAGGGGACCCCTCTTCCTATAGGTTTGCTGCCTACACTCTCTTACTAATATATCTTCTGTGACGTGTTAGCGCTGACCCTTGTTTGACTTTGACATATATATATATATATATATATATATATATATATATAAATGTATAATTACAATAATAAATAAATAAAATAAATAAAAAAATTAAAATGAAAATAAATTATATATACATATGTAATTTCATTCTAACTGTATTGTGTTATTAATATATATATATATATATATATATATATATATATATATATATATATATATATATATATATCACAAAATACACTTAGAATGACATTCTCTATATATCTCTATCTCTATATATTACATACAAATAACCACAAATATATATATATATATATATATATATATATTTACATAAATGATTACATAAGTATACACGTAGAATTTAAATACATAAATATGTATATATATTAAAATTATATGTGTATATTTAAGTAATATTTTAACTAATGTGATTTAATTAATTAAAATTTGATTGACATGCCTGACAACCCAGGCAGAAAGTGCAGAGAATTTAATTCGCAAGCACTATATTTAACCCTGTAACTTTCCAAAACACCATAAAACCTGTACATGTTTTACTCGGGAGACTTCGCTGAGCACAAATATTAGTGATTCAAAATGATCAATTGTATTACGATGTTATTTTCAGTAAATGACGTTTTTTGCATTTTTCGCACACAAACGGCACTTTTACTGACGATATTATTGTTGTAATATGTTTTACTGTTTTGAAACACTTATGTTTGTGTTCAGTGAAGTCTCCCAAGTATAACAGTACCCCCTATGTACAGGTTTTATGGTGTTTTGGAAAGTTAGAGAGTCAAATATAAGGCTTGCATTTCATTTTTTTCACATTGAAATTTGCCAGTTTGGTAATGTTGCCTTTGTTGCCTAAGAATGAGAATTACCCCAATGATGGCATACCATTTGCAAAAGTAGACATCCCAAGGTATTGCAAATGGGGTATGTCCAGTCATTTTTAGTAGACACTCATGCTGAATGGTTACTCAATTAACTTACCACGTGGGCTCTAGGATTTGTAAGAGGTGCCACACACAGTGTCTCTTTTGTCCCTGATGAAGGTGCACATTGTTCGGCACCGAAACGCACGTTGGGCGTTTTGTTTGGAGTGTTTTCAGGGCACTTATCTCTATGCACTGTTGGATGTCTATCTGATTTATAGACATGCCTCACTCTCACTAGGTTTTTTATTTTTTTTAAAATTAGATTTTTCACTTCTTTATTCTTTTACTCCTCTACCTATCCAGTCAGTTTAACAGGGAGAGAGGCTTTACTACACCTTACTGTCTTATGCTTGACCTATTCCCTATATCACTTTCCTGTACATTTGAATTTTTAATTTATTATTTTGGATATTTTAGGATGCAGCTGAATATACTATCAGTGGTGTATCCTGGTTTTGTGCTGCCCTAGGCAGGACAAAACGCATAGCGCCGCCTTCTAAATACACACACACACATTCACTGACAGATACGCATACACTCGCTAACAGAAACACACACACACTAACAGACACACTCACACTCACTAACAGACACACACTCACTAACACACACACTCACAGGCAAACACACTCACACAGTCAGACACACACACACTCACTGACACACTAACAGACAAACATAGTCAGACACACACTAACAGACTCACTCACTAGCAGACACACACACTAACAAACACACACACATTAACAGACACACACTCACTGACACACACACTCACAGGCAAACACACACACACAGGCAAACACACACTCACTGACACACAGTCAGACACACACACATACACACTAACAGACACAGTCAGACACACACTAACAAAACACACACACATTAACAGACACTCACTCACTCACTCACATTAACACATTTTTTTATTTATTTTTATTTAGCCCCCCCCACCCCCTTACCTTTGGGAGTGCTGGGGGGGAGGGGTTCATTACCTCCCTGGTGGTCCAGTGGATGCCGGCTGGGCTAGGCAGGCGGCTGGCGAGGGAGCTCTTCCCCTGAGCGGTCTGCTCAGCTCCCTCGCGCGCCACAAAGTGAGGCTGGGAGCCGGAAGATGACGTCATCTTCCGATTCCCAGCCTCACTCTGCGGCGCGCGAGGGAGCTGAGCGGACCGCTCAGGGGAAGAGCTCCCTCGCCAGCCGCCTGCCCAGCGCCGCCCGCCAGCCCAGCCGGTCAGTTAGCCGCGAGGCTAACAAAGCATTTGCCTGGGCATTTGGGGGGCGGCGTTTTTTGCCGCCCCCTGAAAAATGCCGCCCAAGGCAAATGCCTTGTTTGCCTCGCGGCTAAAACGCCCCTGTATACTATAGTACTCTATTATCCAATCTATGTTTATTCGTGCTTCACTTGGATAGTACAATGGTCTAACCTTAAGTCAATCTCTGTTACTTAACACTTAGACAGTGGTTTAACCCCTTGTCTACCTGGGTACACTGGTATACTTTTCCAGTGCACTATTTACCTACCAAGGGCTAAGAAAGGTACTATTAACTTGCTGTTTTATACGGACAGAACTATGGTTTAACCTCTAATTAGTCCCTGTTTTTTAACACTAATACTATGGTTTAACCCCTTGTCTACCTTGGTACACTGGTTTATAGTGCCCTACTTACCTACAAAGGGTTATCATGAGTGCTACAAATAAGCCTAATTAATAAAGCTTGTATATTAATATTTTAAGCACCTGCCTGAATAATCCAATGGTTATCCATTATCTATACTAGGTAGAGGAGTAGCCTTACACGGCTAGTATATTTCACTTGCACTGAGGATATATGTGGTTTATGTATGTATTGGTGCATGCAGAGTGGACTGTGATCCCATTTACCTCAGGATACTGATTACATTCTTTCAGTTTTTACCTCATCCACTTTATTGTGGATTAGGTGAATCTTTCCTGTGTTAGTAGCCACTTAATCACAAACACTGGCCAAATATTAGTTTTTTGCTTTTTTTCCCACACAAAAACAAATATGAACGCTAACTTTGGCTAGTGTTTGTGACTAAGTGGCTACTAAAAAAGACTGAACATACTCCACTTGCAATACGTTGGGTTGTGTACTTTGGCAAATGGTATGTTATCATGGGGGTAATTCTCATTCGTGGGCTACCACACCATCTCAAAGGTAACATTACTAATCTGTCAAATTTTAATGTGGAAAAAATGAAAAATGTGCTATATTTGACCATGTAACTTTCCAAAACACTATAAAGTCTGTTAATGGGGGATACTGTTGTACTCGTGAGACTTTGCTGAATACAAATATGTGCATTTTATTGTAGTAAAAGCTAACAGTATTGTGACATTTACTGCTATAATGTCATGGGAAACTATACATTTTTTTTAAAGAAATCGTAATTTCTCAGTTTTTTTATTTTATTCATAATAAATTATGTTTCATACGTGAATAGTTCATGAGTAATTAAAGCCCTGTTTCTCCTGAACAAAATGATATATAATAAGTGTGGGTGCACTTAATATGAAAGAGGTGAATTATGGTTGAACAGACATATAGCGCAAATTCCAGTTTTTGTTTACATTTTGTTTTAATCAGAACATGTACTATTGACTCCGTCCTGAAGGGGTTAATAAATTCCCTATACAAATACTACACCCCTATACACACACACACACACACACTATACATGGATGAAGTGTACGACCATGGAGGGCACCTAAAGGCCAAAGGCCTGCCCTGCAGACATAGATTTAATTGCCATAAGCAATAGTTAAATAGATTGCAATGTTTATTTACATCTTTAAAATTGCAATATAATTTAAGGGAAAAAAAAAACACACAAAAAACACACAGATCAATTTACTAGAGCATGGCATGAAATATTACTATAATACTATATAGAAAAATAGTTACATGTGCACTATCCCAAATCCTTATGCACATTTAAATAATTGGAGCTTTTTAGTATCGCTCCAATGGCCATTCAAGTGTAAGCTCACCTGCCACATGAAAACCACTTGGGTAAGTCCTACACTAAAAACTCATCTTGCTGCTTTTAGCTAACAGGTAAAATCTCAGAGAGGGGTATTTTTCTGAGAAAAAAAGACTCTATTGGAAAGGTATTAATCAGAAGCAGGGTGGCATCACCCAGACTGAATTCGAATATGAACATGTGAACAGAATAATATGAACAGCTGGGCATCAGGTACACTGTCTGAGAAAAGCAACTTCTTCTGGTGAGGTGCAACACAGATGAGGTTGCCAAGGGGCATAGTTTGAGTCACTCAGGAATGGAAAGGTCTGAGCTTCAGCAAGAATATGCAAGGTGGTTTGTTTTTACTCCTAATCATTTGCTTGTGAAACACAAATTAAGTCATTTTGCCAGTATATCAAGTGAGTTTTTGGTATGTACAAATAAATTGATATGTTGATTTACATAGACACATAGAATGTGACAGCAGATAAGAACCATTAGGCCCATCTAATCTGCTCAATTTTCTAAATATTTCCATTAGTCCCTAGCCTTATCTTATAGCTAGGATAACCTTATGCCCATCCCACGCATGCTTAAACTCCTTTACTGTGTTAACCTCTACCACTTCAGCTGTAAGGGTATTCCATGCATCCATTACCCTCTCAGTAAAGTAATACTTCCTGATATTATTTTTAAACTTTTACCCCTCTAATTTAAGACTATGTCCTCTTGTTGTTGTAGTTGTTCTTCTTTTAAATATAGTCTCATCCTTTACTGTGTTGATTTCCTTTATGTATTTAAATGTTTCTATCATATCCCCCCTGTCTCGTCTTTCCTCCAAACTGTACATGTTAATATTCTTTAACCTTTCCTGGTAAGTTTTATCCCGCAATCCATGAACCAGTTTAGTAGCCCTTGTCTGAACCCTCTCTAAGGTATCAATATCCTTCTGAAGATACGGTCTCCAGTACTGTGTACAATACTCCAAGTGAGGTCACACCAGTGTTCTGTACAATGGCATGAGCACTTCCCTCTTTCTACTGCTAATACCTCTCCCTATACAACCAAGCATTCTGCTAGCATTTCCTGCTGCTCTATTACATTGTCTGCCTACCTTTAAGTCATCAGAAATAATCACCCCTATATCCCTTTCCTCAGATGTTGAGGTTAGGACTCTATCAAATATTCTGTACTCTGCCCTTGAGTTTTTATGTCCAAGATGCATTATCATGCACTTATCCACATTAAATGTCAGTTGCCAAAACTCTGACCGTTTTTCTAGTTTACCTAAATCATTTGCCATTTGGATTATTTCTCCTGGAACATCAACCCTGTTACATATCCTTAGTATCATCAGCAAAAAAATATACCTTACCATCAAGACCTTCTGCAATATCACTCACAAAAATATTAAAGAGAATTTGTCCAAGTACAGATCCCTGAGGTACTCCACTGGTGACAAGCCCATGCTTCGAATATACTCCATTGACTACAACCCTCTGTTGCATGTCACTCAGCCACTGCCTTACCCATTCAACAATATTGGATAGCTCTGTGATGCCCCTTCTCCTACTTTACCATTGTGCTCCTACTGATTATTTCTGCTCCTTTACCTTTGTGCTTCTTGCTGCCCCTTTTTGCTCCTTGGAGACCATTCCTGTTAATTTCTGTTACTTTCTGATCCTTCTCCAACTTTACCTTTGTGCTCCTTGCTGCCCCTTTCTGTTCCTTGCTGCCCTTTCCAGCTCCTTGCTGACACTTTCTGTTCCATTGTGCTCCTTCTCCTACTTTACCTTTGTGCTCCTTGCAGACACTTTCTGCTCCTTAAAGGGACACTATAGTGACCATAACAACTTACAGCTTAATGTAGTTGTTCTGCAGAGTATAATCATTGCCTTAAGGCATTTTCATGCAAACAGAGAAAAGACAGTGTTTACATTGCCCCTAGGGTAACTTCCAAGTGGCCACTCCTCAGATGGGGATGCTGAATTTTCCTCATAGCGATGCACTGATTACAATGCGGGGTGGGGCCAGACCGGGGCCAGCGCCAGCAGACCCAAGTGGGGCTGCAAATAAGGTGAAATTTATTAACTTTTAAGTGGGTTAAGGAGGGGGGGGGGGCAAGCCACCTAAATGGTGGGTTTTGCACTATAGGGTTAGGAATACTTGTTTGTGTTCCTGACCCTATAGTGTTCCTTTAATGTCCCTTCCTGCTCCTTCTCATTTCTGCTCCTTCTTCTACTTACCTTCCTGCTCATTTCATGCCTCACTTGCCTGATCTGTAGGCTGCCCCCCATGCTTCACTTACCTAATCTGTAGGCTG
>OW240912.1:191576904-191605179 GCA_933207985.1 Pelobates cultripes
TAGGAAACCATACGAATAGGTTTAACCTCCTAGCAGTCAAACTGGAACAGCATACAATAAATCCTTCCCCCAATAATGAGACGACACTTCACTTTGAGGGTTAAACAGGAACTCCGGTGCTGGCACACCCAGCCTGGTTTTTATTACAGTCTTGCAAATACAGGACCGCCCACAGGGAGGTATAAAACAACCAATCACATCACAGTTACATCCCACATATTCCCCTCCCCTTATCCTGAGAGGAAACTCAATTATACAAACAGTTAAAACATACTTTCTACCCAACTTTCATAACTCCAAAACCATACATCACATTCACATAAAATTACATATTCTCAATCAATCCATTCAGGGGAACAACATATTCAAAAATGGCACAAATCAGACAAGGGGTTCAAAAATTAGTAAAAAGTCCTTTGTGACTAAATGAAGCATGGCTTTCTGGCCCAAACCAGTTTCAGAGTCTTCTATCCTGGAGAGTAATTCAATTATCTCCCAGGATAGACACAAGACTCCATTAAGCACATGGTTGCAAAAAGACACAAAACACTTAAAATACATAAAGTCACATTTACACATAACACACAGACATTTCACATATCCCCAGATAGCTCAGGTCTGAGCCGCCATTATTAAGTGAATGGCTCGACCACACACACAAATACAGTTTAATCAGCCATGGAGCCAAAGTCTTTACAGTCAGTTTCCCATACTAATGGGCTCCATGGGATTCCTATCTGGGGTATAACACATTCCACATGTCTGGTCCATAGTCCAAAGTAAGGCAAGAGAGTAAGGCGGGCAAGCAGCCCCCTCCAAGGACACGCGGGCGCAGGCCGGCTTCGGCCACGCACACACATACACAGAAACAGAAACAGACAATGCAAACCCGTACACACATATGCAAACACACACACTTCTTTTCTTACATACACACAGAAACACAATGCATCTCTTACACTCAATGCACACACATACAGACACACACCTTGCAACCCTTATGCATACAAACACAGATTCACACAATGCATCCCTTACACACAACCAGAAACACATAATACATCCCTTATACACAAATACACACTGCTTCCACTACACACAAACACACTACATCACCTGCACAAACTGGTAACCCTATACACTACATACCATAAGCACACATATTAGATCCTCTACAATAACACATAACACATCCCCTACACACTCCACTCCCTGTGAGCGAACTCATGGGTGGGTGGAACCTGAGTGGGCCTTATGGGCATACTCACCGTCAGGCCCTGGGGCCCAGACCTTGAGCTGTGTAAGGGGCCCCAAAAAATGGAGCTGCTTCCAATTCTCCCAGAACATTGAATTTTGTGACCACAGCTGCAAACAGCCTCCAGAGATCCTGTTCTACACCAGACCAGTGGAGCCAAACTGCAGCCCATCATCATCCTCATCTGCTTGTAAGTAGGCAATCTAGTATATTATTAGTGACACTAATCTATAATGTACCTCACATTAAAGGGACACTATAGCTTAATGAAGGTTCTGGTGTCTATAGCTGGTCCCTGCAGGCTTTTTAATGTAAACACACACTGTATGCAGCACTGGCGTTAGTTCATATGGGTGGGGCATTGTGATGTCACATGGGGGGGCAGCAAATTTTTATTTTGTCTAGGGCGGCAAAAATCCTTGCACCGGCACTGATCCTGGGCAGGTGCACCAGTCTACTGGTGACCCACAGGAGGGGAGTGCACTGATTGCACTGCACTCTCCTCCTGTCCAGCCCCATCTTTACCGCAGTGCAAGTGCCCTCTGCCCCTAATTTACAGTGGCTCACACTCACAACAAGCAGTGCCTGGAGCCGTGAAGGAGCGGGTATGGCAAAGAGCTACTGATTAGCATAACATCAATATCCGTTATAAAACCAGGAAAAGGTGGGCATGGATGGTGAACTGATTTGGTGGTGCAATGGGCCACTTGACTGGTTTTGCCCCCCAGGCCTAAGGCTGCCAGCCCTCCCCTGCTGAGGGGAGAGGTGTGAAAGGAGCGACAGGAGAGGAAAATCAGTCTGGCCGCAGCATTCATTACAGACTGTAGCAGGACAGTACATCTTCTGGGAAGACCAATTAGGAGAGAGTTAAAATAGTAAATTACTAGAGCATGAACAAGCTCCTTAGTAGCATCTTGCATAAGAAAGGGATGGATGTGGGCTATGGTTTTAAGGTGAAATCGACAGTATTTGGTGACAGACTGAATGTAAGGCTCAAAGGTGAGGCCAGAATCAAAAATCAAATATAACACCAAGACACTGCGCTTGTAAGGATGGGCTGATGTGGGTACCACCAACTTGAAGGAGGAGCAAGAGATGAGGATCAATATAAGGAGGAGGAAAGACAAGAAGTTCAGTTTTAGAGATATTTAGTTTCAGAAAATGGGAGGACGTCCAATCAAAGATGAAAGAAAGGCAAATGGTGACACGTTGAAGGACAGCGTGGAAGAGGTCCAGGGTGGAGAGGTATATCTGGGTGCCATAGGCGTACAGGTGGTATTGGAATCCAAATGAGGTAATAAACTTCCCAAGAGAGGCTGTATAAAGAAAAAATATATAATTTTTGTTTAATTTAGAGGTTAACTGTTTAAGTAACCAGATTCGTAAGTAATTCTTCTACTGCTCGAAATATCCTAAAACTAGCAAACCAAAACTAATATGATAAAATTACATATTGTACTTAGCATGATTTATAAAGCACTTATATATTCAGTAGTGCTGTACTATGGGTAACGAGACATACAAGCAGATGTAGCAAACACGTTACTTAATCATACAAAAATAAAAGTTCACATGCAGGATAACATACTGCATGTTACCAGCATGTGCCGAGTTAATAAGACACACAAAGAATATAGATGAGTTAAGGGCTTTCTGACAAGGCTGACATATTTTGGAAGTGTCACAGTAGAGAAATATCATTAATGCATTCTCATTCATTTTAAACTATCCAATTAACAAATATTCCTGCATAGAATATAAAAATAAATAAGCCCATGTAGTCTGTTAAGTATTGCTTATATGGCTGCAACTAGCCCAAACCATACTACCCTCATTTGGAATGAACCACCAGTCACGTATCCAATTCACTGCAACCTACAGCCTGAGCAACTCCAAATGCCTGACTTCCGCTGTTCCTTTCAAGGTCCCATCCGAAACATAGGTTGCCAAACACCTCCCACAACTCCAGGCTTTCTTATACAGTTATAATCAAAATTTTTCAACCTGCATTGAAAATCAGGTTTATTGTCAAAACTAACAGGCTTTCAGCCGTTTACAGTGAACAAATGAAACAAAAGAAATTGAAATAGCTCAACACAACGAATGCCTCAAGTAGTTTCCCCAGATTGAAATGAAAATGCAACTTGTTATGACGTCTACAGTTTCAAAATTATTCAACCCCTTTATGGCAAGCATAGTTAGTAATTAGTAGAGCACCATTTTGCTGTTGTGACCTGATGCAAACGAGATACATACCGAGACACCAGCCTCTGAAAGCGTTCCTGTGGAATCTTAGTCCAATGATCCTGAGCAAATGGACCCCAGTTCAGTAATATTCTTCTGTTTACGTGCTGCAGGTGCCTTCTATATATTCCACCAGAGATTTTCTATGGAGCTCGTCAGGTGACTGTGATGGCCACTGTAGAATTTTGGTGGAATTTGAGGTATACTTTGTGATCATTGTCTTGTTGGAAGGTCCAATGACGCCCAAGCTTCAGTTTCCTCACCGATGGCATGACGTTTTCTCCTAATATTTTCTGATACTTCAATGAATCCATCTTGCCATCCACATGCTGCTGTTTTCCAGTGCCAGAGGATGCAAAGCAGTCCCAGAGTATCACCAAGCCACCTCCATGCTTAACTGTAGACAGAGTGTTCTTTTCGGTGTATGCTTTATTCTTCTTTCTTTAGACATACCGCTGTTTAATTGGGCTGAGTAGTTCCAGGTTTGTTTCATTGCTCCACAGAAGAGAATCCCAAAACTTTGGTGGCTTATTTATCTGATTTTGAATATGTTGGAGACGACTTTTCTTTTGCTTTTGGGTCACTAGTGGTGTACTTCTTGGAGTTCTGGCATGGAATTCTTCTGAATTTAGTATGCACCTTGCTGTGCCCCCAGTGAATGTTGCCACTTAGTCTTGCTGTAGGTCTTATGCAGTCACTCAAGGGTTTTCCACAACCTTACTTCTCAGAAATCTGGTAGCAGCCTTTGATAGCTTCCTTTTTCTGCCCCATTCAGATAGTGTAACCTCTGTTTTTTCAACGGTGTCTCTAGGAACATTTATGCCTTTGTTATCTTATTGTATCCTGTTTCTTGTTTGTGAAGGGTGATGATCTATTCTCTTAACTTTGAGAACCATTCTTTTGACTTTGCTATATTTCTAACATGCAGTCAAATGTGACATGCAACAAACCCCTAGCCAGTTCAGGTATTTCAAGTGTTCCAGCTCAAGCATAACTAGGGCAACTAATGAAGCCCTTGATTTGATGCATCAGGTGTGCTTGAGACAACACCTGTTTTGCACATTTAAGCTGTTGTGAGGGATCCGTGCCATCCATCACTACTGTCCACAATTTACATTTACTATGTTTATCAACTTATCACCTTTTTCACATGTCGGCAATTAAATTCTAAAATTCTATTATTTTTCATTGCTCCAGTGTTCCTCTTCAACATAATATAATTTTTCTTTTAATTCTCCCTCTTAAAGAGAAGGCAATATCTCTGCAGTACAGTGACTGCAGAGTACAGTGGAAGGTAGTTATATTTATCTAAGGCTGTTTCTCCCAGCAAGTTGGAGACCTTCATGAGCTCCTAGAGCTTTGTCTACCAGGAGCTATGTCAGTGCTAAAACCATGGAAGCCTCCATCGATCTCATCTCCTGATGAGCATAGCGATGCCTAATTCCCACAACCATCATTTATTAAGGCTCCTGGGATTTGAAAAAAGTTGATCATTTGTCAACCTCCTGCTTGCTGGTAATATGCTTTAGTTCCTACTTTGTCTTCTGATAAATTCCAATGCAGTAAGTATGAGTATTTCATAAAGCTTTTATCTTTATGAAATACTCAGAAGTGACAGAGACATTTTAACTATTGCTACTATACACATATCCAACGAGCCACATCATTTGGGATTTTTCACAAACTCCTGAAAATTCATTCACAAATTCTATGACCTCCTACAAAGCCATGTTTGATCTAACTAATTCTCCATTTATCTGCTCTCTCGGCCTAATCACATGACCACATTGATAGTTCTAAATATTAGGTCATGTTGATTAACATGCAAATTTCCTACATGGAGCAGAGTTGGATACAATGTATAATTCAGTTGACTTGGAATTTTCTTTTCAGACTGCTTTCCAAAATGTTTAAACTGGATCTCAGCTCACGGGGGAATGGACCCAATAAGTTTGCAAAATAAAATTGCAAGTATTAGATTTATCAAAAATCTGCTCAAGGTTAATGGTGCATGCTTATGACTTTCATGAAACTGAAAACATACTATACTCTTTTTTAGGTGGAAAAGAAAAGTACCTTTTTCATAATCCAAAATATATGAATTCTTCTGGTAATGATCATTTATGAGATTTTATATCATATTGTGTTTATACAATGCCATCTCATTTCAGGTCTCAGAGAGCTGTCAGCTTCAGTGATCAATAAGTACTATGACATGCAGTGATATAGGCCATAGATATTAAAGATAAAAGCTTTGGATGTGCTTAGCTTTACAAAAGTAGCTACAGGGTTCCTCTGAAAAAAATTACGCATAAGCACTTGTAATATGTAGTGAAAAAGATAAAGATTTAATGTTTTTAGACAGGATTCCTGGAAATATAAGCTGACTTGTTAATAGAGTGGTCATACTGTCGGGTCAGTCCTTGAATCCAGTGGCATCAACATGAATGTCTTTTGAATATCTCAAGACTTTCATAATAAAAAAAGGATTATATTGATGCCAAAACTCCAAGACTGAATGTCATTAAGGTGAGGTTAGAATTATTGGTATTTATGCTTAGGTAGATTTATGTGGTTTTAGGGTTAGGTAGATTTATGGGGTTTTAGGGTTAAGTAAATTTATGGTGTTTTATGCTTAGGTAGATTTATGTGGTTTTAGGGTTGAGTAGATTTATGGGGTTTTAGGGTTAGGTAGATTTATTGGGTTTTAGGGTTGAGTAGATTTATCGGGTTTTAGGGTTAGGTAGATTTATGGGGTTTTAGGGTTAGGTAGATTTATGGGGCGTTAGGGTTGATTAGATTTATCGGGTTTTAGGGTTAGGTAGATTTATGGGGTTTTAGGGTTATGTAGATTTATGGGGTTTTAGGGTTGATTAGATTTATCGGGTTTTAGGGTTAGGTAGATTTATGGGGTTTTAGGGTTGATTAGATTTATCGGGTTTTAGGGTTAGGTAGATTTATGGGGTTTTAGGGTTGATTAGATTTATCTGGTTTTAGGGTTAGGTAGAGTTATGGGGTTTTAGGGTTGGGTTACGCTTGGGGTAGCATTAGAAAGAATTAGGATCTGGTTTAGAATGGGTGGGACGAGGATTTGAGGACTAGAGGTTACGGTGACTTAATGTTAGCATGTATGTGTTTTCAAAAAAATCTTAAATGCAACTACCATAACTCCTAGTCAGGGTTTATAGGGTAGCATATACACTGATGTAAGATTACATTTACATATATATTTTTCTGCTGTCATTTTGTGAGACAGTCTAATAAGTTTTGATCCATTTTTAAATGGATCCATTCAACTTTGTTTTTCGTTTTCTGTTTTGTAAAAATTAAGCTTATAATCATAGTGTTTATGTTCCTTTTTATGTATTCCTATTTATTAAGAATCTGTCCTGTGTTAGTTTGCCAAAAACATGACCGCTTGCTGGGATACCTCAAAACTAAAAGTGCATCTGTTGTGTTCAGCAGACATTTCAGGTGAATATCTGTGAGCTGAGCAGGGCATGGAAAAATGCATGCAACTGAAAAAGCACACTGTTCTTAATTATGTTTTTAAACTTGATATAGATGCATAATTGTAATAAAGATTACTCTTTTATGTACTTTAGCAGTAGATATATCTCTGTAATGATGTAGCTATTGGAGTGAGTAGGGACTCACTCCACTAGCTGCATCATTACTAATACCATAAGAATTGACAAAGTTTTGCCCTAACTGGAAACTTTCTCCTAACACTAATACACAAGCGATTCCCATTTTCCTGACTTTATCTGAGAAGTAATTACAAAATAAATAAGAGAGATTGTTATACTGATCTCTCCTACATGTCTGAATCCAAAGGTAGTGTTGACCTTGACTGGGGTGAAATATATTAACATGATGGACCTTATATAGTTTATTATGTATGCAAGCTGCACATACATATATAGAGAGGTAGATACTGGGCAGTGCTGAGGTTAATCACATATATCTGATACAATTTGCCAAAATACAGCTGAGAGAAATCTCAATGTATCTTTCCTGGTAAAATATTTTATAAATAAAATAAATAAATAATAAAATAATATTGGAATTTTGGGATTTTCTCAGTTTTTTTGCCGAATGTGGCAGTACAAAGGGAAGTATAAACATCAGCTTACATTGATTCCGATCAAAAGTAAAATGTTAAACATTTGAAAACATTTTTGCTATGTATTAAAAAGTGATTGACATAGTGCTGGGGTCAAAAGTGGAAGGAGTTAAAATAAAAAAAAAAATTAAAAAAAAACTATGTGTCCTTAATTTCTAATCCCCCCACTATTGCCATTAGGATATTAAAAACAAGAGGATGCCCAGAACATATTAAAGAACAGGAAACTTCCTCAAACTCATTTTAGTGGAACAGAGACAAAAAGATGCTAAAAAGACCAGCAGATAACAAGGTCAGGTTTGTTTATAGAACATAAGTTATCATGACAATGCAATAGCTATATTTATTAGTGATATCAATATCTATCATTTTAAAAACATGATGCATTAAAAAGACCTAATATAAGTAGATAATAATACATTTAAAAAGAAGATCTGGTATGTCTACCCCAAACTGCTTATTTTAAGAGAATCATATAGTGTATTATCTGTTTTGGAAAACAAAGTAAGGTAACTGAAATGCCTTTGTAGGTGCCCTGTTTATCACTGATTATGTTTGCACTTGCTTGTCAAGAAAGCACACAAAAAACTCATATGTAAGCTACCAAGATAACAAGTGAACTGTCACTTTTAACCTTACAAAGTCTTTTGAAACCTGTTACTTTAACCCCTTAAGTACCAAACTTCTGTAATAAAAGGGAATCATGATATGTCACACATGTCATGTGTCCTTAAAGGGTTAATGTACATGGGATGATTATTTGGAACTCACACATGTACACTTGAGCATTAATTTGAAAATAATTTTTTTTTTGACAATTTAAAAGTCCAAAAGTCATCCAGCTGATTGGTGCTTTTTATGTCGAACCTCGTTGGCTAGTAGCACTTTAATAGACAGTAAAATGAGGGAGGGGTCCTTCTATGATGCCAGGTAGGATCTAAAAAAAAAGGCACATAATATTATTCTAGCATTGATTTAGGCAACAGTTGTTGTGATATAATTTTAATTTTATTTTATTTAAGAAAAAAAACCTGTTTGCTGTAAGATGTATTTTTTTGATCACGCACAGTGTTGAATGTGCAGACAGTATTGTTTTCATTAATTTCCTAAAAGAAGAGAAGCATGCATGTAACGTAGAATTTTATACCACCCGTCACACAACCCTCTAGCAGCATATGGGTTCAGAAGGGTTCCTTTGATAGAAGTATTTTAAATTTTGGCCTACTTTCCGTCTGGCAGGCTGGGAGGTTTTCTTACACTTAATTGAGTTGGCTAGTCACTCAAAAGTAAAGATTCAACTCCCAGCAGGGATTACTGTAATTGGCAAACAGAATTTCCTAATGCAATCCTGACAGAAGCAGAGTTATTTATAAATTCCGTCCTCATATAGACCTAACAGGGCACCAAACGATCCTCAAGATCCAGGGTCATTTTTTTGGGCTCAGAACTTCTGAGTATGGGTATTAGATGAAGAGAATACTGAAATCTGAGCAAAGGTCACTTAAATCATACACATCTGAGCATCTATTTATGGCTGCCTGTCTCAATGAAGGAGCTTAGGGATTAAAACATCATTAATGCTTGGTAAATTTATACTTGAACAGGCAGAAAATAAATTGTGTCTAAGGTATTAAAATATTACAGAACTACTACGCACTCTCAGGAATGCTTGGGTTATAAATATGTGAATGGCATTTGTCCTTAATACATGCTTCAGGTTTATTTTGTCATGGTTTTTAATGAATAGGGTGAGAGGGGGCTCTTACTGGGGTTATGGTGAGTACAGCCATAGGAGGGATCCACAAGCAGGGGACCTTAGGTGGCCATCACACATAGGGCCACCAAATGGGCATCTCTGATCATTACCCAGAGGAGTGCCATGGCCCTTTGACAGTATAACCCAGGCCCCTGTAAGAATGTTTTTCCTGTGTTGCTGGGAGAAAATGATTCCTGATAACTTCTTCCCAGCTTATCAGAGTGACACAGGGGGACAGAAGAGGGAGGAAAGTGGACCAAGAACCAGCATCTGACTCACATCAGCCTCAGACAGCAACTGCTGTAAAAAATCCCATTGGAAGCTACCCTCCAGAGAAGGTACCCTCCTGCACCCAAAAGGTATGGAAACAAAAAGGTAGCTAAAATATGTAAATTATGACATCTATATGCATGTCTGTCAGTGAGTGTATCTGTGTGTGTCAGTGTGTGTGTAAATCTCAGTATGTGTGTGTGTGTGTGTGTGTGTGTGTATGCAGCATTGACCAAAATATCTGAGGAATGTTTCCAAGATATTGATGAATCCATGTCACTTATAGTTCAGGTAGTTCTTGGAGGGTCCTACCCAGTATTAGAAAGATATATATAACACAAGTCTTATCTCTCCTAATTTATCTTATCTGTCTGCCTTATATAGCACCCAACATTCTATCTCATCCTAATTTCATCTTTCTTTTTCATCAATCCTACTTCATTGTATCTATATGATCTTTATATATCCCTCTGTGGGCTTACTTGGTGGTGTAGTGCTATGGGAGAAGTAAGCTGTACCTCTCTGGACAGTGCTGTTGTCACTGATCTCTCTATTGTCTATTTATGAAGCTCCTGCTGATGGAGGAGGTGAAGATATAAAATTATATCCTCAAACTCTCTATTGTTTGGCTCTTCACAAACAGTCCAGACAGTGACAACAGGAAGTAATGGTAGCAAAACATGGACCACGGAGGCATAGAGCCAATAGAAAGCAAAATATTGCTGGCAACTAGCAAACTGCCTCTGGTTAAACATGTTATATAAAAATATAATGCATCAGGAAACTTGATAGGCCTTCTGCTAAAAGAGTCTGGGAACATTTTGCATTGCATAAGATTGGAGGGAATGTTTCAGAAAGCAATCTACAGCACACATCCATGGATAACTAAAAAGGGAAAAACTATTTCTAACATATTTTGATACAGAGCTTTACAGACTCACAGGTTCCTCCTTGCAGCCCCATCCATGGTACAGTGATTTAGGGGCAACAATGCAAACTCTTGTAACAGAAATTGATTATAGTGTGAAATATAAAATCTTCCTAGTTGGGTACATCACGGTGGAAGGAATTCACAGTGGATGAAATGAAATGAAGGCACAATAAGAACAAAGTAAAGATCCTAGAAAACGGAATTGTATATAAGCACTTACACAAAGTGACCAATAACATGAGCAAGGGTTGCACAAAACAATTAAACAAAGATACCTGAAATATAGGGCCATAGAGGCCACTGAATTAGTTACAGGATGCAGATGACCAGCAACAATGAATTCAGGCAACCACACATAACCAACACAATAGGGGTCAAGATACAGGAGGTTAATAGTGAGATCTAAAAGGCTTGCGTATACAGGAAGAAAAAGCCCAACGATGAATAGCAGTTTGAGGATCAATTAGGCAAAAAAGAAAATGCAATTTTAAAGATTGTCATTCAGTGCAAAAATATATGGAGTATGTGAACCATCATCCTGAGATCATTGCATGATTGCATGTAAGAGAAGCCAACTGCAGAAGGGAAGTATCAGAAGAGGAGTTAAAAAGTGTGATTGTTACTCAATGTGAGTTCTGGCACAGCAGGCGGCATCACAGAATTCTCTCAACTCATGTATTTGTTACTTTTTAAATCAGCTGCTGCTGTTTGGGACAGCAAAACACATTTTACATGTTATGGCGGTTGAAAAATATGTATGTTCACCTGTAAGCATCAACCACATATATCCTCTTCTTGTACTTATCTGACCTGGGCTATGAGGGCAAGATGGATATGGAGCTCTTACCTAATGTCAAAATCAGGTTCAATCAACCCCTTAACCTTAAACATCCTGAATTTATGCTAAAGTATATCAATGCATATATCAATGGTTAATATTCAGAGAATTCTCAGCAAATGAATTTTTGTTTACTAAATTAAGTATATAAATACCACTTGAATAGTAAAAATATTTGTTTTTAATAACAAAAAAATGCATTCAGTATATTTGTATTAATTTTTGTGGAGTGTTTCAAAATAAGAAACGACTTCAGTGTAGAGGTGGTTAGATATGTAATAACTATTTTTTTCTATTAAACATCGGACACGTGTGTAAAACATTTTTCCTTTCATGAACAACATAACAAGTAAAAAAAAGTTAACAAATAAACATACAATGTAATAAAGCATCCATTGTTTTGAATTCAATACCCACAGTGAATTTATATAATTACACTATTGGAAATATTAATACACTGATTACCTAGCTTCTATATTATATAACTTCAAAGTCTATCTGAAATTCAGAGTGGAAAAGAAGAAGAAAAAAACACTAGCATTAAATTAATTAATTTTGAAGCTAAGAAGCAAAATTACTTTTAGGTCCTCAGCTGTGACATGAGCCAATTCCCTTTTGCTGTTTCTGATATTCAGGCTCCTTGTCTCCCTCAGCCCATCAACGATTCCTCTTTAATTTGAGAGATTCACAGAGGCCATGCTCAAGTCTCATATGGTCAATTAGAGCATCTTATAATAGCAAAACAGACTGGCTGATCGCCACTCGCAGAAAAAAAGCAGAACTCAGCACTTGTGAGTTTTCTCAACTGCTGTTCAACTTCTATTAATGATTAAACATCAATAAAATGTGGAATAAGGAGAGGGATGCAGCTATGTTCCTCTTTTAAGCACAAAAATCTGAACACGTACAAGATGAAACTTAGATTGTTCTACGCAACCATAACTTAAAAGATAAAGTTGCACTCTACTATATGTAGTATTATGCAGTAAATATACATTTCAATATTCTATCTATCCTACATATTTTACATGATGAAGTACTAAACAAATCTTGTCACACTACTACTGGTCCATTGCCAACACATTTTGGGACTAAACATAAAGTGTGGGAAACTACCTATTGGGCTATGGAAGGATATGATCAATATATTCTATATACAGTTTTCTTCATACTTACTTTATTTAAAGTAATGATTATGGAAACTATATTTATAGTGACAAGGAATTAAATACTATTCTGATGGCTTTTTCCATAGTTTTAGAATAGTTGTCTAACCTTGACAATATGTTTATGTGAATAAGATAGTAATTTTACCACATGACAGGAGGCTTCATATTTGCATATCTTTCTTTACTGAAAACTCCAGCAGCATAGAAACAGTAACAACCAATCAGAAAAAATATATGGTGCCCATAAAAGGCCCTGTCTATGACATCACTTCCTCTTTCTTTGCTGCTCCAGCCATATACAGGTCAGAGTAATTTTACCTCTAGTATACCTTATGTATTGCTGTATTTTTTATTGTGTTTTTATTGTACTACTTTAACCCCTGACTGCCTATACCTGTCCCCCTGCTCTTTAGTATTTCCCCCCTGTGTCTCTGTTCTGCTGTGTTATTTTTCCCCTTATTTTCTCTTTCGGCGGTCCGCGGGCGGCGCGGCCGTCGGTGCCACGCTCACCACGCGGACCCGCTTTTTCTCCACACACAGGGGCTGTTGGGGACGGGTGGAGGGTAGCCGGGGTTTTATTTTTAGTTTGCCGCGCTTTCTTCACCTCGCTCGCGGCCGCGAGAGAGACAACCCTATCCACGCGGCCGGCGGCCATCTTGGATCTCGCGGCTTGCGAGATCCGCGACGGCCGCCTCACCTTCACACACGGCGGTTCGGGATTCACCCGATCGCCGCCACGATACCGGGGAGTGCCCTCAGGGTGATCCCCCAGCTGCTCACAAGTGCCCATCATATTTTTTATGCTACACCTACACCCTTCAAGGGTGAGTTTTTTCCCACACTGTATTTTTGCCTCAGTGAGGCAGAGAAATTGCATGCACATGAAATGTATTATGAAGTTGACTATTAAAGGCTCTTTATCAATTGTACAGATTGACTCACTGTCCCTTGCTGGGACATATACATTTATACCCCACAGGGGATCTGACATTACTTTACCCTCAGGGGTATGATATATTAATTACCCTACACAGGGTCATATTACACGACTGTACCTAAGGGTGCAAATTTATGTGGGTGTCCTCTGGGTATTTTTTTTTCATGGCACACCACCTGGGGTGACCCCCCAGATACGCATGCAAGGGCGCTGACGACCCAATTTAATTGATGTGGGTGTCCTCTGATTGATTGCCACGGCACACCACCCGGGGCGAACCCCGTTGATATGCACAAGGGCCCATACCTCCTAGCTACTGAGATACGCATAGTGCCCTGAATCAAATATTACGTGCATATAGAGCCTTCTAAACATACTCAGAGTCAATCTATATCTGTACGTGGCTCTCCTCCACTGAACCTTGTTTTCGCCCAACAGGTCGATACAAGCCCCAGATCATGGAAGATACTCAAAGCACCCAAGACTTCCAAACCATGATCAACGCCACCGTGGCAGCTTCGGTAGAAAAGGCCCTCTTGCGGGCGCTACCCCACGGCCAAGATGACACAAACCCCCCTGAACGCATGGAAGCTTCAGGCTCTGAGGTGTCAAAGGCCAAGAGACAGAGGAAGGTTTCGAGTCCTCCCCCCACCAAGACTAGGGGCAAGTTGCCCGTCAAGCGCATTAGGAACGCGGACCGACAACCCACGTCCTTCCCGCCTCAATCCTCGGACGAGGACGATGCCTACGTGCCGCAGGCACTGGATGTGGTGGACGAGTGGCACGGGGACGGCTCGCCCTCAGACGACGAAGAATGGCAAGACCTTCCCCCCACCTCTTCAAAATATGTCAAGGAGACCTTCCTCGGCAACCGGGCCAAGGAACTCGACGACGACCTCCACACCGGCCAGTCTGAAGACGGGGTCTTCTTGGACGACCAAGGGACACCGCTGTTCGACCCGCGCACCATCCGACACCCACGGTCCTCGGAATGGACACTGCCAGATCACCTGGCGAAGTTCATACATTATTGGCTGCGCAAACCGCTGGAGAAGGAGGTACGGGCACGCCTCAGGACTGAATGTCCCAGGCCGCTAATTCCCGACAAGGTGGAGCTGACGCCCGAATTCGACGACACTATGGTGGTCTTCATGTCACGCACGGGCAGGGACCCACGCAAAGGGGCGGAAAAGGGCATGAAAGCGGCACAGGACAAAGTGCTGGACTTGCTCGACCCCATTGCCAAGATGCTATACTTCGCGGATCTCGCTCTCAGCCAAGACTCTCAACTGGACCCCCATGTCATCCGTGAATGGGCTCAACGCGCTGTGTGTCTACTGGGCAATGCTAATGCCGCACTTTGTGTCGAAAGGCGCAGATCGGCACTAATACGTATTGACAGCAAGCTCCTGGACCTCGGGGCTAAAGAATTCGGACCAAAAGCTCATGGTCTACTTTTTGGCGATGCCTTCATCGCGGAACTTAAAAGGCACGTGAACCTATTCACAACCCTGAACAAGGCTCAAACCTCTCTCAAACAGGTGTTCCACACCCCATCCACAAGAGGTGTTTTTGGAAGGGCTGGTCGACAACGGAACTGTGCCACCAGCCGTTTTTGGGCCTCAGGTTCCAGACCTTTCCCACAAGCCCCGAATTTCTTCCCGTCTACGATGCAAAGGCCTTCATCGTTCAGAGGAACGGGGAGATCCAGAGGCTTCAGAGGCCGTGGCCGCGGCCGCTTCTCCAATGGTGAGTCCACCTATATACACAAATGCATCAAAATTTATTGCAGGCAACCTTTCCTTTTTCTTCCAGAACTGGGAACTGATTACCAAAGACGCCTGGGTCCTCCAGACGGTTCGGGGTTTCGTCATAGACTTCGCCACCCGACCCATTCAAAGAGCCCCCCTCCCCCAATCCACATGTCAGCAGGACAAAGCCACCTAATAGACGAAGAGGTCCGCGCTCTCTTCGAGAAAGGCGCGATACAATACGCACCGGACGGGGGAGGCTTTCTAAGCAACCTTTTCTTGGTCAAGAAGAAGACGGGCGAATACAGGCCGGTTATCAACCTCCGACAGTTAAACTCATTCGTAATCTACAGACACTTCAAGATGGAAGGAATCCACCTTCTACAAGACCTTCTCGTCAAGAACGACTGGTTTACTCGCCTGGACCTCAAAGATGCGTATTTATCCGTCCCAGTGGACGTCCAATGCAGGCAATTCCTCTGTTTCCGATGGAAAGGACGGATATGCCAATTTACCTGCCTGCCATTCGGCCTCAGCTCAGCTCCGTGGTGCTTCACAAAGCTGCTGAGACCAGTGATGGCTCACATCCGAACGAGGGGCATACGATGCCTCATTTACTTGGACGATTTGCTAATCTTTTGCGAATCCGCATCCAGGCTGCAATCACAGACGAAATTTGTCGTTCACTCGCTAGAATCCCTGGGTTTCGTAGTGAACAGACAGAAGTCGTCTCTCTCTCCCTCCCAGTCGGTCCAATTCCTGGGGTTCGACATAGATTCGAAGGAATGTGTACTACGCCTTCCATCAAAAAAGATAGCCTCAATAAGGAAGGAAATCAGACGGGTCCTGAAGATGGACACAATACCGCTCAGGATACTCGCTCGAATCGTGGGACTCCTTTCCTCCTCCATACAAGCGATATTCCCGGGCCCTCTACACTACAGGGCCATGCAACGGCTGAAAGCAGAATATCTGCGCACCGGACACTCCTACGACCACTGGATCCCACTCTCGTCGGAAGTGAGGTCGGAACTACGATGGTGGTTACTACATATACAAGCCTGGAACGGCAAAGCGATCTTCGGCCCTTCGCCGGACTTCATCGTGGAATCGGACGCCAGCCTGTGGGGATGGGGCGCTCATTGCACGGACGCCTCCACGGGAGACCCATGGCAGGAGGAGGAGACCAGCCTACACATCAACTGCTTGGAACTGATCGCGGGATCCTTCGCCATCCGCAGCCTGGCCAAAGACAGGTCGAATTGCTGTATCCTGCTCCGCATGGACAATGTCTCAGCGGTACAATACATCAACCGCCTGGGTGGAGCGAGGTCAAAGGACCTGACGGAAGCCACGAAAGACATCTACAGTTTCTGCCTACGGAGGAACATCACGCTGCAAGCAGAATACCTCCCAGGTATCTCCAACAAGACGGCGGATTGGTTCTCTCGCCACTGGAGAGACACCAGCGACTGGAAACTCAACAGGGAGATATTTCAGACGCTACGTCAGCGGTTGGGCCCTCTAACAATAGACTTGTTCGCCTCCAGGACCAACCACCAACTACCAAGGTACTACAGTTGGCTTCCGGATCTGAAGGGCGAAGCCTCCCTTGGGGCCTATGCTTTCCCTCCGTTCTCACTGATCCCAAGGGTACTGCGATACACCCGCACTCACAGGATATCGCTCCTGCTCATAACACCACTTTGGCAGAGCCAACCATGGTTTCCGGACCTCCTGGAGATGTCGCACGACCATCCCCTTCGGCTCCCGACCTACCCGTTGCTCCTGTCGGGACCTCGAGGGGAACCCCATCCCCTCGTCCTGGAAGGACAACTAGAACTGGTGGCCTGGACGATTTCAGGGGCTCCTGGTCGGTCCATGGCCTATCGCAACCTACTACAGACCTCCTATGGGACTCATGGGCCCCCGGCACCAGGAGATGTTACATATCCGCCTGGTCAGCCTGGAGTGCTTGGTGCATGGAAAGGGATTCCGATCCCTTTACTGCCTCTGTCCCACTGATCCTCAACTATCTCGCTCATCTGTTCTCGACGGGTCGATCATATAGATCCCTTAACGTGATCAGATCGGCTATTTCAGCGGTGCACGTCCCAGTACAAGGCAGGCCAGTGGGTCAAGATCCTCTGGTATGCCGTCTACTGCGAGGTGCCAAACTTACAAGACCCCCTGCACCCAAATACTCCAACCTCTGGCAGGTGAATGGGGTGCTGGATTTCCTGCGGGGCTGGCCGGACAACCCCGTTCTATCGCTGAAACAGCTTTCAGCTAAACTGGCCCTTTTGTTATGCCTCGTCTCATTTCGACGGGTGTCAGACGTTAGGGCCTTTGACGTCGACGGTTTCTCTCTCACTCCGGAGGGGGTCACCTTCTCCATTTCTAGATGGACTAAATCAGACTCGTCCTCAGTGTCTTATCCATACTTCGAATCGGACTCCAAGCTGTGCGTTGTCAGGACACTTCTGAGGTATACGGAAGTCACAGCCAACCTTCGGCTCACCCCGACGGGTCAGCTGCTGATCTCCTACGTAAGACCTCACGCTCCGGTGTCTACAACAACCCTGGCCAGATGGGTACGCTGGCTACTGGGACTAGCAGGTATCGAACCTAGCTTTGGAGCACATTCGGTCAGGGGTGCGGCAGCATCCCAAGCCTTCTTGGCAGGCGCATCCCTACCCGACATTATGCGTTGCGCTGACTGGACTCGGGAGAGTACGTTTAGGACATTTTATTTTCGCCAATCCTCTCACGCCTCCTTCACACTAGTCAATTCTAAGCTTTAAAAATGCAAATATGAAGCCTCCTGTCATGTGGTAAAATTGAAGATTATATTAGCTTTTAGTGTACTAATAATCTTAATTTTAGTAATGACAGGAGGCGAATATTTCCCACCCTATAGGATCCCTCCCTAGTTTGTCTCGTGTTATATAGTGTATGTTCTAGTGTTCAGGATAGCATGCATGTTAGGATTGTATTACTGCTTAGACATGTAGCTGTCTCTAGTACAACATTGTTGGGTTCGTGATCATGTACATTGTGTTATGTTTGTTTTACTTATTAAATGTTTTAACTTACGGTTTTTTTATACAGTGTTGATAGTTATCACAGTCTGTATCCATTAGAATTGTCAGGTTTCTTATGTTTGTTGCATGCGGACAGGTGTCCACTTCAGAGACCTTTCACCCTTTTCTTTTTATTTCAGCGTGAACGTCTTCTCTTCGGGACAAGAACTCGCCTTCTCATACTGTTACACCATGGAATTACCGGAGTTATGTTTCCTGCTATATTGTTGAACTGTTAACTGAATATGTTTGTGTTTTTGTTGTTACCTAATTTTGGCTTCAAAGAAAGAGGAAGTGATGTCATAGACAGGGCCTTTTATGGGCACCATATCTTTTTTCTGATTGGTTGTTACTGTTTCTATGCTGCTGGAGTTTTCAGTAAAGAAAGATATGCAAATATTCGCCTCCTGTCATTACTAAAATTAAGATTATTAGTACACTAAAAGCTAATATAATCTTCAATTTGCATTGATAAAGTTCTTAATGACTGTGACTATGGATGAGTTGGAAATTCTCGTTCATCCCTTTCTGAATTTTCATGTTTATGCCTGTGTTCACATAACTGAAAGATAGCTCACTGGTTAAAGAAGTTCGCTATAGCAGCTCAGCATTTCTGGGGTTGATAGAAACTAGATTACATTAGCTATAATGAGTGATATCTAGATTATGTTTTTCTGCTACTCAGTTAGAAGAGTAAATCCTTACTCTGCTTAGAGTATCCTGTTCATAGAATGTACTGATTCATCTTGACCTGCTTCTTTAAAAACTGTGGACCTGTCACTATAACACCTGACCCAAGTCACTTAGGCAAGGTAGAGAATGGAATGGTTAGATATGTAATACCAGTCCTTAGTCCCCAGGCTTCTTATCGAAGACAATCATATAAAATTATTGCATAAACTAGACCAGCAACTATATCAATGGATAAATTTGAAGGTGTCGTGACTGGGCCATGTCAATACTATTAAGATGATGGCTTGGCTTTTAGAGCTATACTTATTTATAGCCTTATCTATAGAATTGTCTATTTCTCTACCACTGAAATTTCAATAAACATTTACTGCACACATTTAATAGAGTAAACCATCTTACATTTCCCATTCCACATGTTAGCTACCTCTAGATTTGTGTGGGCTAGGCATACTAGATGTATGGACCTACTAAAAAGCTTCTCTTTTGTCCCAAATGTTATATCTGATGTCACCCTCTCCTCATCTTTCTGGATATCTTTAGAACATTGTCAGGAATGGAGATACCCTAAGACACAAAACGCATACCGGACCTTAGACTGGCGGGTTAAGGGCTAAGACAGATAAATGAAATGTCAGCAAGCAGACAGAGAATAAACAAGAGACAGCCTGAGGTGTATGATAATGGAGATACACAGAATCAATAGTCAGGCCAAGGTCAGGATAGGTCAAAAAACAGTAAATCCAATACACAGTAATAAACACACTATAAGGTAACAAGAACCACAACATTTCAAGAAAACAAGGACAATCAGGAAGTATGTACAGTTTGATTTTGAACGTTTGCCTACTGACAAAGAAATGATCAGTCTATAATTTTAATGGTAGGTGTATTTTAACAGTGAGAGACAGAATAATAGTAATAAAAAAAAAATCCAGAAAAATGCAAGTCAAAAAACTAATAAATTGATTTGCATGTCAATAAGTGAAATAAGTATTTGATCTCCTATCAATCAGCAATATTTCTGGCTCCCAGGTTTCTTTTATACAGGTAACAAACTGAGATTAGGAGCACTCTCTTAAAGGGAGTGCTCCTAGTCTCGGCTCATTACCTGTATCAAAGACACCTGTCCAAAAAAGGGTAAGGGTACAAAATGAGCCATCGTATTGAAAGGATCCACTATCATGATTATTACAGTGTTACTTTTAATGGAGGTAAGTCCACTATGAAGTCAGTAGAAGGATGAGTTCATGGTAATGGCTGTCGTAAGCCACAAGGTACTTGATGAGTAGCCTTTGCTTGTGCACACACAGAACATGCTAAGACATACTCTTTAACTTCTCTCCAGAAAGATGACCACCAGAAATCACGATAAATCAAATTAATAGTCTTACTTATACCTGTATGTTCTGCAGTTTTGGTATTATGTAAGTTTTGGTATTAAGGACATTAATTCTCTCATTGACAGGTCATCAGAGTCAGGAGCATCAAATTGCCTGGAAAGTAAATCAGCCTTGATGTTTCTACTACCAGTTCTATATGTAATCACAGAATTATAGTGTGTTAAAATAAGAGACCACTGAGCTAGAATTTAACCTTTTTAGCATCGGTGACATGAGACACATTTTTATGGTCTGTAAGTATCATGACTGGTACATTTGAACCCTACAGGAGGTGTCTACATTCTTTCTGGGGGAAAATAGGCAATAACTCTGTTCCATATGTCATAGTTCCTTTCTGTCTGTGTCAATTTCCTTGAAAAGAACCCACAAGGATGTATAAGAAAATCAGGAGAGGTCCTTTGAGAAATCACAGCCCCCACTCCAATTTTGAATGTACCCACTTCTGAACAAGAGTGTACAAGGTTCACAGTAGCAGAGGAAATGCTTTTCAGAGACTTAAAGGTCAGCTTAGCCTCCTTAGACCATTGTTTGGCAATACCACCCTTTTTGGTCTTGCTGGCAATAGGAGCTATTATCTTAGAGAATCCCTCAATGAATCTTTGATAATAGTTGTCAAAACCCACAAATCTTTGGATAGCCTTAATTCCCAATGGCAGAGACCATTTTAAAACTGCTTTTAACTTCCTTGGGTCCATTTGAAACCCTTCACCAAAAATAACAGAACATAGAAGAACAAGTATACACTAGTCTATTTTAATAAAAACTTCTCAACTCTCAAATCCAGACCATTCTTAAGGATTGTTCAAATAACACCATATCAATGTGGTGTGTTTCAAGATCAGGCGAGTGTTTGAGGATGTCATCAAGATAAAAAAATAAAAAAAACTGTATGATGGAAGGTGCTCTCTTAAGACATCATTGACCAGATCTTGGAACTCTGCAGGTGCATTACATCTTCCGAATTTCATGACCAGGCACTCATAGTGACCACTGCAGTGTATCCTGGATGTATTCTTCCATGACTATATTATCCTTCAAAGAGAGAGGATAAATCCTCCCCCTAGGTGGCAAAGTACCAGGCTGTAAGTTTATGGCACAATCAAAAGGTCTATAAGGCCGGACATGGTCTAACTGAATATTTTTTTTAAATTACAGTACTAAGAAGATACAACAGTAGATAGGGGAGGACCAGTAGGAATCTTCATATTTTTACAGGCTTGACCATAGACAGACATTTTCCCTGACAAGAGAGACCCCAGTAACCGTTCATAAACCCAAGCAATGGAGGAAGTGTGCTAGTAGAGCCAAGGAGAACCTAGAACAACAGGGGAGGATGGAAAAGAGATGAGTTGGAACATAATGTTCTCCATATGTAACACACCCACAGTCATAGTGATGTTTTGGGTCTCATGAGTAATATGAAAATTGACAAGAGGTCTACCATCTATGGCCTTTGTTCTAGAATGTTACTGGAATAGACATTTGTGACAAAGATGCCTCTGCCACACATTCCTGGAGGGACCTGCTGGCTAGACTCCTGCCCAAGGACTATGGGCCATGTAAAAATACTCTGTTCTTGTGGTTTCCCTGTACTGTTCGGGAACCAAACACATCCACGAACTAAAGACCACCTGGGAACTTGTTAAACCCTATTGACACCTTGTAACGATTCTCACCGCAGTGTTCTAATTGTCTGGTTGACCGAATGCAAGAACACGTGGTAGCGGCCATCTTGTTCGCACAAACGCAGGCAGCGGTGTTTGGTCGTCAAGTGCATGGAACTAAAATCGGACACTCGACCTCGTGAACACCGCTGAACTTCCAGCATCGCCAAATTTAGTTCTTTACATCATGGAAGAACACTGTGGTGGAATCGTTCGAATGGATCAGGTGAGCAAGCTCCACTTTACAACTATGGACTACGGTTGGTAGTTTGTTTGTTTTTATACTCCCGAAGTTGACCGACCAAGGGTCAAGGGTTACAGAAGGTAGCACAGTCAAGAACAAGTCAATGTCAGTATTTAATAAAAAATCTGAATAACAGTTATAACGAGCTCTCAGATCACCAGAAGGGAAACCAAGAAAGGACAAACACAGAATGCAGGGAGGGCATTTATAGCCCTAAAACTTGTGATTTGGCTACATTAATCCGACAATGCCAAGAATTGTGCGTTCAATGTCACAGGAAGCCTGCAGGTTTTCTTGGCATCATAAATAGACATAGGTTTGGAGTGAGCGCAATTCAAAATTATACATAAATAGACTGAGTAAGCTGGCTGTATCTGTTTGCATCAAAATGGGAACCAATGGGAATTCACGTCAGAATTGATGCCAGAAGAGCACAGCAACCTAGCAAGTACTGTGATAGGAACCCTTCAAACATTGACACTGTTAGTTTCTTGGTTTTGATTTTATTACCTGCAATCTGTCAGCAGCTCCTTCTCTATCCCTTCTTTCTCTCCACTTCTTTTGGCTGGAATACTCTAAGAATTGAGTATAGTGTTACTTACAGTCTCCACTTCAGTAGTGTCTCTTGAAAAAGTTATACAGTATTTCATATGACTGCTGCCACTTCTGAAATTACTGAGAGAGGCCGGTGGCAGCAGAAGATCCCTTAAGATATTGAAGCACATAATCCAGCAGAGAAGGAGGATGGTTTACAATCCAGTTCCACCATAGACAAATAATGGTAGGATGGGCATGTTTTAAAAAAATATATTTTAAATGTAAAGGGGTTAGAAAACAAGCACTGCTAATAAAGCACTGTTGATACATTGGTTATTGCGTGGATATAGTATTGACAATACTATAAAACAAGCTGTTGGGTGATTGAGGGGTACTGTGAAGTATTCCCTCTTATTCCCTCAATTGCAGGGGTTCCCAACCCAGTCCTCAAGTACCCACTACATGTCCAGGATTTAGGTATTACTCTATTGTGTCCTTAGACACAACTGGGTAATCCATAAATCGTGGACTGCAAGGGGGTACTTGAGGACTCTGTTGTATAATGCATACAGTCCCCGACTTACCATCTCATCCCCTCCTTTGTTTCTAAACTATCATCCAATTCCTTTTTGCACTGTCCTTAATCTCCCCCTGTGCCTTCCACCCACAATCCCATTCTACCTTGTGGTTCATAATCTAATTTCCCATAATTCCTGCTACCCTAAATACATCCCACAGCAATAGAAGTGACATACCCAACAGTTTGTTTTTATTGGTTTTTTTCTGTAAAGTTTTTTTTCAGTTTTGTAGTTACAAATCACCAA
Source organism: Pelobates cultripes (assembly GCA_933207985.1). NCBI lineage: Eukaryota > Metazoa > Chordata > Amphibia > Anura > Pelobatidae > Pelobates > Pelobates cultripes. The sequence goes on from OW240912.1 coordinate 191,600,627, forward strand.
TAATGTGTGTTGTGTGTATGCTTAATTGCTCTATAACTCTATTATGCTTCCGTACACAATATTTTATTACAGAACCTCACAGCAATAGGTTTTTTACTTCAACCTAGGTCATAATAATAATTTTGCAGTACCCCTCATAAGATTTGGATCTGCCCCTGCATCTGAAGTAATTCACATCAAGACCCATGTGCTTGTAAGGGTATATGAATATCTGCAAAGTAACTTGTGATAATTGAACTCCTTAATGAACCAATTAGGTAATAATACGTCATAACAAACAAGCATTTAAAAAGAACCTATTTCAAAATTTTAAAAAAATGTCCCATCCATTTAATGATTGATTGCAGAAATAAGAAGGACAAACCATATTGACATAGGATTATTATAATATATTATATTAATATAATTATCCTTAAGGCGTTATAAATCTGGTACATAAGGGGTTAAAATAAATAATAAAAAAAAAAAAATACTTTCATATGATAGTACATACAAGGATACTGCATATGCAATATATTCCACAGCATACCGTAACTGTGTATTGTCAGCTCCAATTTTTTGTCAAATTACTTGCTTTTTTACGACTATTACAATGTTCTTGTCGCTCTCTATTTTCCTCCTCCTCTTTGTCTTGCTATTGTTTCCTTTATCTGTCCTCTTCACTTCACCATTATTTTTCTCTCTTTTTTCTCTCGATTCCTGTATTCTGCTGACATTTGCTTGTTTCACTTCTCTCTCTATATCCTCTTTTTCTTCCTCTAACAATATGTTACTCTCACAGTCTCTGCCTCCCTCTTTCTTTCTCCATCTATTCCCCTCTTCCTCCCTCTTGCTGTCTCTCTATAGCTCCTTCTCTCTATATCCGAAACAAACATTGCTCATTTTCCAAGTGATTTTGAATCTCCTGAATAAAATTAATTTTTTGGTCAATTACTTGCGAAATGAATGCATGAGAGCAAAATCCCACACACCAAATTACCCCAGTGGTCATAGTCCATGATAGATCCAATCAAGCAGAAAAACAGAATTGCTGTTGACTGTACTTTTGCTGTGAGCTGTGTCTTGAGAGCAGTTTAAATGGGTCCTTCTCCCCTCACACATACATCACAAACCCTTTAGGGGCAACGTATCATGCTGCCTCAGCAAACCTTACACACTGACCTCTTACATATTAAATTAATATGCAGATCACTTACTCTCTCCAGTTACTGCTTTCACATCGGGCAAGTTCTAACTAATATCCAAAAAGCACACGCAGTAAGCTTAATTAAATAAAGATATACAAGTACACATAATATACCACTGCTTAATAAAATGATTGGTTTTAATGCTGATTTTTTTTCTTTGCAGTTTTTTTGGGGGGGGGGGTTGAGAATTCCTTTTAATATTTCGTTATAACCTGTTTTCAATCCAAGCTTTCCATACTTAATTTTGAGAATAACAACGTTAAAAATGATTATTGATTTATATTAATTTACAATTAATTTTTTTTTTTTCCTTTGGAAAACAAGTAGTAGAGCACAGTTGCACAAGTGAACTATCACACTTTAAAATACATATATACCATTTAGTACTGTGAAGTATGCTGCATAGAAATGTGTTTATGCATTAGTCACACAATTATATCATAATATCAAACCAAAACATTATTAGTTAGAATTCCTCTGTTTCTCAAATGCCTCCAAGAGTTCAGGTTTAGTATTTATAGGTAATAGTTTGGGTAGGTAATGCTGGCCCTCAGAAGCAGGTGGGGGAAGGTGGAACTAGCAGCATAATTTCCAAGATTACAATAGTGGATTAATACATCCAGAAAGTCTTTGCAATGTACTTACAAATAGGTTTATAATAATAAAACTTTGATTATTTATTTTTTAATTTTTTTTGAGATTAAGGAACAGTGAACGTACAAACATATAGTTTTAAATTTTATAGGGCTACTTAAAATCACCTATCTTAGCAAAAAAATATGGGGATTCATTTGCACCATATGGCCATATTGTGATAAGCACACCACTACATCACAGTTCCCCAATCAGTTGGTACTGCACTAATTCTAACACTGGAGACAAATTAAATAGTGCTAATTCTAAATAAGCTAAAGCGTATTTTAATAATCTATTGTAAGAGCATTATTAATAAACACAATGCAAAATGAATGCCATAAAAAAAGACATTATTAAAAGAAAAAAAGTTAACAATTAAAATTGTAGTGCTTTGATGTATATTTTCACAATGCATTTCATATATCTGCTCTATATTAAGTAAAAAATGACAATAAAGTGACATTGCCATCCAAAACCTCCTCAAATTTATACTTTCCTCTGGTCACCTCCAAAGGGGCTTCTAAAGCTGGTGGGGAAGGGCTGGTCTATCTCTCTATCTATCTGTTGTAGAGTCTTAAAAAAGAGCCTTTCATGATGATTCTCTAATTCATACATTGTTACCATACGAAACTCTATCATTAAAAGTTTGTGCAATTAAGTAACCAACTCCTCAAGGATATTTGAACAGACATCACACTTGTGAAGCATCGCAAGGTCCAAGACCTGACATGCAATGTGCAAAATCACACCATCCCTATTATTTTAATGTAGGAATCTTGACTAATCTAAATCCTGTAACTGATCAATGTTGAGCTTCTCATTCTGTAGAGGGAAGAAAACAGAGCAAACATAATCCTTGAAATATATGTATACGGGCACTCTATGGCCACTTTGGCATGAGATATGAGAAGAGGATCATTAAATATTGACTTGCTGAGTACTCAACAACCAACTGTCTCGGTTTGCATGCAAGTAAGATAGGTTTGATCAAAAGTCATCAGTCAAGCAATTTTGGAGTCGACATCCAAATGTATGACCGTGTGCTTCGAGAGTCAGTTTCCGATATGTAAATACCTCCTGTGTGTAAACGAGTAAAGGTATTGCAGTAGGGTCCACCCTACTGCGATAAATCAAGAACTAGCCACAGTCTGGGAAGTTTAATAAGTGGTCCACAGAGAGATCAGTACAAAGCTTTGAAAGAGTCATGACTGCTGACCTATATCCAACCCACCGTTGTCCCAATAACACACTGGACACCTTTTTAAAGTGGATAAGGGCAACGGCCACATTTTTTTTTAAACCATAACAAATATTCTTAAATCCTGTCAGCTGTTGGGTGAGAGCCAACAGACAGTTCTCCATTCTTATTCTCCAAGACCCCAACACAGCCGTCACTAGCCGACCGTAGTCTCCCCAAGGTGATCTTGTGACATACTCATTCCTTTGATTGCTCTGTCCAGGGAAAAACCGCCAGCTTTGACAATAAAGAAAACAAAGAGAGACCACACAAACACACCACAAATTCCAGGGAGAGAGGGTGGGAAATCCAGTCAGAGTCTTTCCACTGCTCCTGCTGACTGGTAAGTCCCCTCCCCTACTCTCCTATTTTAATTCCACCGATATTTGCAACATTGTTGCCACTTAACTCCAGCCCCAATCATGGGCAGCAGTCATGCTCCCCCTTCCCCATTTGTCCAAGGGAAAACTTGCATGGAATATTAGAGGTACATTCGGAAAACTCAAAAAAGGAATTCAAAGCTACATTAAAGGGACACTATAGGCACCCAGACTACTTCATCTCATTGAAGTGATGAGGGAATGCTAATCTGTGGGGAAGACCTAATACGCACGCAGGGCTTACCGCACATACTCATTTATTCAACCCCATCAGATATTGTTGGAGGAGTCGGAATTGGACAAGTGAATAAAAGGTTATTTAACCCTTTACAAAGCAGGAAGAGGGGGTCGCGGGGGCCGAGGAACACGTTGGTGTTAGAAATACACTGTTGTTTTTCTAACACTAAAGTTTTCATTTAAGGTTACCTCCAAACACTACTATACCCTTCAACAAAAAAAAAAAAATCAGTTTCACTAGGATTATAGAGAGGTTTATGCATTACAAGACAACATTGTATTATTGTAAATGCTTGACACTACTCTCATCATCCAGGTAATCAATAAAAAATCACTATCCTTCTCCTCAAAACTATACATAATTGTGGGGTTTGTTCACTAAAGTCCAAATGTATTAGGTTTTGAAATTATGAAAAACAATTTAGTACCAATAAGTGGCATTTTAATGCCAAAATTCATACATCATTTGCAATATTTGTCAATGCTCAGTTTTTGAATAACATCTTCCATAAAGTCTGGATTTCAGATTGCCCTGATACAAACGAATAACTGCAATCCAGAACCAAAAGAAGAAATACACAACTAAATGCTCATAATTTGTAATAATTCATAAGAACTGGCCACTATCTGACTTCAGACCTGGTGCAAGGTAATACACTGTGAAAATCTGTCATTAGCATAATTTAGATAAGTAAATGGATAGATAATATATACAGTCTATTCCATTAATTAAAGCATAAAAGATTGTTCACAGTTTGATTATTTTAAAATATCATATATTAAATTAATAGTATATCATTATTTTTATAACTTTTTTTATATTTTAACCCTTTTCCCACTGGCTACTACCACTTATTGCCTACTGCTACTTATTTG
>OW240912.1:191605279-191761731 GCA_933207985.1 Pelobates cultripes
CCGCTATATACTCCTAGTAAGCCCCCATTACCACAATAAATAAAAAAGGTTAATCCTCATTGTAACCAAACATGCTCAACTCAAAAAGTGACTTGATTAAAATAAAAGAAGAATCATAATGCCTAACGCGTTTCGGCGCTCCTAAAGCACCTTTATCAAAGGCAATAACCAGTTCAATGTCCAGTGCTGATATTTATATACGAGAAGGGTTCGTCTGCACCAATTTTGTTTAATATATTTATTATTTCTGTTCTTGTGTATTTCTGATTTAAACAAAGTGTGCTTTTATTTTTATATTTATCCTACTTAAAACTTTAAGCACTAAAACAACTTTATTTTTATTTTTAATAAAGCAATTATGCTGTATATATCATGCAGCTACAGTCTCATCGCCCAATTCTCTGCCATTTAGGAGCTATGCAGCCCTAGCTACACCTCCCTCCGTGGAAAAAAAAATGTGGTTAGATATTCACAAGGATCTTGCAGCAGAGTGTGTTTATTTTAAAAGTTTCTAATTCTTGCTCTGTTAATTGAACTTTAATCACACAAAGGAGGCTGCTGCAGGCTCTAGCAGACAATTAAAAGAGCAAGAGATACAAACTACAGAATACTACAAGATAGCATAAATATATAATATACAGTATATGGTTAAAACAGCATCCCATGTGTTCACTGTTCGTTAAAGCTAAACAAGGCACAGGGGATATAACCTGCAAGATTCCTGCCCCACTTAAGTATTGCCCACACCCTGTCTTAAATCAATGTAATGTCTTATCTAATTAAGTTCCAGTATTTTCCAGGGAAGTCTCTCCTACCGATCTCATCGGATGTGTATCACTAAGCATATTACTGTTGAATTATAATAGAAGATTAGAATGTTAGTTGGCTACGATCCTTACAAGATTATTTATTGACAATTAAACACTTTATTACGCAATTAATATTACTGTGCTCTCATTTGGTTCCTCCTGCAAGCCAAGCCTTTTACTTCCTTATTTACAGCACTTGTTTGGTTATTTTTTTTCCTGGGATATTTTTTGTTTACCTTTTTAATCCTCAAACTTGATGTTGTCAGCAACACATTGCAAAGAAATTTAATGCATGAAAAAAGTCTTCAAAATTTAAATGTTTGGAGATGATTACACAAAATGTGATCTTAAATAAAATAAAAAATAAAAAATAAAAAAACACATTCAATAAAAAAAATATTGAATTTGCTTCCCCACATTGGAATATATATGTAAAAATTATTGAACCTGCCTATTTTTGCATGTATTGGTCTAGTGAGTCTGTATTTCCAGCTGGTAGGGGGCTGTCATTAGTTCTTTTCTCATCTGCACATTTTCTTCTCTGACCATTCTAGTTACCTGGTCCAATTTTGATTTGCTGAAAATGACAATACGTTGTAATACCAGTTTATTATGTTATTCTTTTTCTCTCAGCATATGATATGATCAGCTTTCTTTGCAATAAAGCAATTGTACAACAATAAAAGACACAATGTAACCTTTACAAGTACCATCAATTTTACGGCACTACTGTTGCTTTAATAAAACAGTCATTTATGTTGATGAGCTCCACAAATAATCCTTTAAAAGTTAATGCTTCAAAGAAATGTTGTGTTGGTGTATGATTTCTGGGATGCATGCACATACATACACAGATATACATACACATATAAAAACACACATTCATACACACTGACACAAAGATACACACACTGACACTTGCACACACAGATACACACACACACACACACACACACAGACACACACACACACACACAGACACACACAATCTGGCATATACACACACACACACACACACAGATTTACACACTTAGATACACAAACTGTCACATACACACAGATCATAATTTTGATATTTACAGCCACCCTCCTGTTGGATACCTTTTTCTGGTGGGTGTTTTTTTTCGGTTACTGCTGGCTAAGGCTGATGTGAGTCTGCAGAAGCTCACTCTCTACTGCTGCCTATGCAGCGTCCTCCCTCCTGCGCGGCTCTCTGTTTAAGCTGGGAGGCAGTGACCTGCTTTCACTTCTCAGCTGGCAGATACCACAGTCGCCTGGTCACACTTTTAAAGGGCTGCGGCATCAACCGGCCCCTGTTCAAAACCAATTGGATTGTCATAAGGGCATGAGCTACCTGATGCCCCCCAAGCATGTGGGCCCTGGTGCGGCCATACCGGTGGTAGTTCCGGCACTGTGCATAATATAATATTAATATTCTTATTGCCCGGTTTAATGTGTGTCTAGTCATGCATTATACACACTGATCTCATGTTCTGTAATTATTTTTGATTACATAGGTACCTTCTATGTAAGGTACCTTCCTTTGGTACACTATTGTGTGTCATGCCCTTTGGGGTGAACTTGCTCCAGGTTGATACTCTAAAAAAAAAAAAGAGATTAATTTAATAAAAAAAATGTGTGACCACAATCTTCTGAAATATTGCCTCTTACACAAAGTATATGCACAGGGTGTGTCAAAAGAGTAGGATTTGATAGGTAAATAACTTATTTGTTAGTAGGCCAATTTTAATTTTTATTGCTCCGTGGGTTGCTATTCTCCCAAGATGTTTCAGGCAGGAACAGTGGTCTTGGAACGGCTTCCATGCAAGCCTGCAGCCTTGCTGAGCGGGAACCCTCTGCCAGGGCCAGTGGTACATGTTGGTTTGGCCCCGTTCGGTGCACAGCGCTGGAGTATAACATCGGGGCTTAGTGAGAAGCTTTGTTTGGGGTTGTGGCTGCGTATGCCACTATCTGTTCTTCACTGCCCTTGGGATGTTAGGGAAGTGCTGTGTGAGTCTACAAGCCCATTATTTTGAGAGGGAGATCACACGGCTTCTCAAGACATCTCGCTGGAAAAAAACCTCATGTAAAAGCTGCTGCATGTTCATCCAATTTAGCCTCCAATAGTGCTAATAATTGTATTTTCAAAATGGCAGGTCCATGATTATGGCACAAAGAGAAAATCGTCCTCTTATGTGATTTCAACAGGATGGGGCTACTATCCATACAGCAAGAGGGCTCTCCTGAGATAACTGTAAGCAGATAAGTTCAAGAAATTTACAGATTACTTGGCCTCCAAGTTCACCTGACCTTTCAGACACCGATTACTTTTTGTGGGGATATCTGAAGAAGCGGGTGTACATGAACAAACTGTGTACACGTCAAGGAGAATATTCATGCAGAAATGTGAGGACCAGAGTCTCACAGTAACTAATGCTATGACCAATGCCGTTGAAAGAGCCCGACTTTGTGAGGTGGCAAGTGGAGCTTGTTTCAAACATGCCATATTTTGTATCTAGTCAAAACAAATCTCCATATGTTAAGCATTCATTAAATGTAAAATCATTGAAATTTGTTAATTAATAAAAAAAAATATTGGCTCCTCAAACCCTACTTTGAATTTATATATATAAAAAGTGTTCATATCTTTGGTGCATTTCATTTGTGTCTATACATTCCTTACTATGCCTATTCCATAATTTTCTTTTTTTGTACCATTTTGATTCCTTTATTTTTAGTTTAAAATGTGTTGCTTTAAAAAAAAATGTGATGCAAAAGTGTACTTTTTCTTTCCAAGAAATGTTTCCGCCATATCAGAGAGGTGGTTTTCGTATAGTAGGCAACTTTCATAATATTTTTTTTTTTTTAAAAATAAAGAAAAATCATTTACATTTCAAATGCATCTTTTTATCTTCAACAGCAAAAGAAGTAGAAAATACTGAAAAAAAGGAATACAAAATAGTGTAAATATCCCTATTCCATTACAGCTTCTCACCAGCAAAATAGAAAAAGCCTCAATACAATAGGAAAAGTGTTAAGAGAAACAGTATGTGGCTACATATTTTCTTACCTTAAGAAATGAGCTTCCTCAAGGAGGTTAGATAATACCTCACTGCTCTATAGTCCTGCAGCAGGAGTTCACAACATGAGAAAAAGAGACATGCTTTCTAGGGGGAAGATCCCATAATTTAAACATCTACAGTAAACCATGAGGAATACCCCAAAAAGTAACATAGAATGTGATGGCAGATAAGAACCATTTGGCCTATCTAGTCTGCCCAATTTTCTAAATACTTTCATTAGTCCCTGGCCTTATCTTGTAGCTAGGATAGCCTATCCTACGCATGCTTAAACTCCTTCACTGTGGAAGGCCATTCCATGCATCCACTACCCTCTCAGTAAAGTAATACTTCCTGATATTATTTTTAAACCTTTGCCCCTCTAATTTAAAGGGACACTCCAGGCACCCAGAACACTTCTGCCCATTGGAGTGGTCTGGGTGCCGACTCCCACCACCCTTAACCCTACAAGTGTAATTATTGAAGTTTTTACAAACTGCAATAGTTACCTTGCAGGGTTAAGTCCTCCTCTAGTGGCTGTCTTCTTAGATCACGAAAAGTGTGTTTTACGACGCCGGACCTCCAGCGTCGCTGAAATCCCCATAGGAAAGCATTGCGGGGGAGGAGACTAAGCGGAGCCTGACCCAGCGCCGAGGGACATCGGCACTGGACTCCGGTAAGTCACTGAAGGGGTTTTAACCACTTCAGCAACTTGGGATGGGGGTGGGAGGGAGAGGGACACTGTAGGGTCCTGCAGTGCCAGGAAAATGAATATGTTTTCCTGGCACCGGAGAGTCACTTTAAGACTATGTCCTCTTGTTGTGGTGGTTTTTCTTCTTTTAAATAAAGTCTCCTCCTTTACTGTGTTGATTCCCTTCATGTATTTAAATATTTCGATCATATCCCCCTGTCTTGTCTTTCCTCCAAGCTATACATGTTAAGATCCTTTAACCTTTCCTTGTAAGTTTTATCCTGCAATCCATTAACCAGTTTAGTAACCCTTCTCTGAACTCCAATATGAATGAATACTCCAAGTGAGGTCTCACCAGTGTTCTGTACAATGGCACGAGCACTTCCCTCTTTCTACTGCTAATACGTCTCCCTATACAACAAAACATTCTGCTAGCATTTCCTGCTGCTCTATTACATTGTCTGCCTACCTTTAATTCATCTAAAATAATTACCTCTAAATCCCTTTCCTCAGATGTTGAGGTTAGGACTCTATCAAATATTCTGTACTCTGCCATTTGGTTTTTAGGTCCAAGATGCATTATCTTGCATTTATCCACATTAAAGGTCAGCTGCCACAACTCTGACCATTTTTCTAGTTTACCTAAATCATTTGCTGTGACGAGACTAATCTCGCCACATTGCATTGGAGAAGCCTGGTTGCTCGCCTGTTGCCTTTAGACTATGGCCCCATGTTGAAACGCTTGATTTTCCCCTGCGAAGGCACGAAAGCCGGGTCATTCGGTGCTGGCCCTGTTTGAGCGGTGATATCCCAGATAGCTATGCCATGGAGCCCATTCGTATATTGAAAGACTATGGGAAAGACTTTGGCTCCATGGCAATTGAACTGTATGTGTGTGCTCTGAGCGCCATTCAGTAATAATGTGCGCTCAGATCTGAGCTATCTGGGGATATGTTGAATGTACCTGTTTTGTGCAATGGCTGCACAGTTATATGTTTTTATGTGTTTTATTGTCTTTTGCTGCCATGTGTTCAATGGAGTTTTGCCTCTGTCCTTGGAGATAATTGGATTACTTCCCAATTATCTCCAGGATAGAAGACTCTGTGGAACTGGTTTTGGGCAGAAAAGCCATGCTTCCTTTGGTCACAAAGGACTACGATCTATCTTTGGAACCACTGGACCAATTTGGATGATTTTGACATATGTAAGTTTATGTGAATGTGATGCATACTTTTCAAGTTATGAATATTGTGGAAAAATTGTATTTCTCTGCTTGTTATAATTACATTACCCATTGTGTAAGGTAATTCAATCACAGGCAGAGGGGAGGATTTTGTGTGGGAGTGTCTGAATGTATTGTATGTGTTTATTGGTTGTGTTCCAAAACCCTGTGGGTGGTACTAATGTGTATATAAGAACAATAAACCCACAGCTCTGCCCGTTCACTGCTTGACCCTCAACAAGGAGCTTTGTCTTGTTCTTGGGGGGATTTACTGTATGTTGTTCCAGTTTGACTGCTAGGAGTGTAAACCTATTCGTATGGTTTTTCCTATTCGGCCGTTTACAGCATTCGTATGGTTTCCTGTTCGGCGGATTGGTGTTCTGCAGTAGCTGTGCCTGTGTCTCTGGAAGGGAAGATCTACTAAACGGCGGTTTAACCCTTTTATGCCTGGGGGGGCCGTTACATTTGCCATTTGGCTTATCCCTCCTGGAACATCAACCCTGTTACATATCTTAGTATCATCAGCAAAAATACATTCCTTACCATCAAGATCTTCTGCAATATCACTAACAAAAAGACCGCGCTTTGAATATACTCCATTGACTACAACCTTGTGTTGTCTGTCACTCAGCCACTGCCTTACCCATTCAACAATACTGGAAAAGGGTGTGTATCGAGAGACATGCCAGTGTTAGAACTGTGCCATGAAGAAAAAACAGAATAAAACAGATACATTTAAACTTATTAGATGAATGTTGGTTGCTCTGACAGTAAATAAACCAACCATTCATTCATAGGTCTACTACAAACAACGTGTATGGGTACAGATTACAGTTGAGTGGACACCTAGATGTTCGGGTCTGGCGGGTTTGGCCGAACTTGACCCCGAACCCGAACCCCATTGAAGTCAATGGGGACCCGAACTTTTGGGCCCAAAAATGGCTCTAAAAGGGCTAGAGGGCTGCAAAATGAAGTAAAATAGGGGTAAGAGTAGGACAAGTGCCCTGCAAACAAAAGTGGATAGGGAAATCACTTAAAATAACATAAAATACATAAAAATTTAAAATACAGCTGAGCCATACAATAGCACTAGATGTAATCTTTGATTTTAGCTTTGGAAGAAAATAAATCAAAATCTAAAGCATGGTTGTCAGGAGGATTGACAGAATTATCCATTTGAGAGAGGGTTGGAGTGCAGGGTATTCTCTTTCATTGTTCAAACTGAGCTCAACTCCTGATGCATGGAGAAAAGGCCTTCACAAGCCTCTGCTATGGTGTACATAGTTTATACTAAGTGACCCATAGGTTGAGGAGGTGGTGACCATGGTGGTGTAGGTGGAAGCGGCGGTGGAAGAGGAGGAGGTAGCCAACACTTTTTTTTGTTTTTTTTTAATTGGGGTGGCCCCCAAAATATTGGGACATATAAAAAAAGAAACATTTGCGGCCTGTGCATCTCTTGCAGTCCTGATGCATGGAGAAATGCTCAACTCCTGATGCACGGAGAAAAGGCCTTCACAAGCCTCTGCTATAGTGTACATAGTTTATACTAAGTGACCCATAGGTTGAGGAGGCGGCGACCGTGACGGTGTAGGTGGAAGCGGCGGTGGAGGAGGAGGTAGCCAACACTTTTTTATTTGTTTTTTTTAATTGGTTAATTGGGGTAGCCCCAAAATATTGGGACATGTAAAAAAAGAAACATTTGCGTTTTCGGTGCATTTCTTGCAGTCAAATAACGCCATTAGTTTTTTAAAACTGTCCGTCTTCACCAGATGGAATGACAGCATTTCAAAGGCTATGAATTTTGAAATGCTGGCATTCAGGGCCAGGGATTGCGGGTGGCTAGGTGGGTACTTCCTCTTTCTCTTCAGTGTTTGGGAGATGGACAGCTGAACGCTTCCATGGGACAGTGTAGAGATGCTGGACAATTGTGTACCTGGCCTATGCTGGTGCAGGAACCCACCTTCCGAGCCACTTGTGAATGACTGGCCTGATAACCATGGAAATGACCCCTCTTCCTCCTCCTCTTCCACCTGTGCCACATCCTCTTCCATCATCGCCCAAAGCATTTTTACAAGGAGACATAGAAGCGGGATAGTAAGGCTGAGAACGGCGTCATTGGCACTGGCCATGTTGGTGGAGTACTCGAAACAGCGCAACATGGCACACAGGTCTCGCATGGAGGCCCACTCATTAGTGGTGAAGTGGTGCTGTTCCACAGAGCGACTGACCCGTGCATGCTGCAGCTGAAACTCCACTATCGCCTGCTGCTGCTCGCACAGTCTCTCCAGCATGTGCAAGGTAGAGTTCCACCTTGTGGGCACGTTGCATTTGAGGCGGTGAGCAGGAAGGCCAAAGTTACGCTTCAGCGCAGACAGGCGAGCAGCAGCAGGGTGAGAACGCCGAAAGCGGGCACAGCCGCTACAGTGAATGTCACATCCTGTTCCAAGTTGCGGATCAGTCTGGTGATGGCTTCTGGTATCCAGTACTCATTTTACTGAAGCTGCATCAGGGTCCTGGTATATGGCCACACAAATGCTGGTGCTGCCCACTCTGCCCACTGCTACTGGTGATGACCTATTGACCAATAGAAAGCAATAGGAGGCAGGGTGCATGCACAGAAAATGCACATTGTGCCAACATTGCTTCTCATATAGTAATATTGCCTACTGCTTTATGCTGGGTCCTAAAGCAATCAGGAAGAGCACCCTTCAGGCTGTCTGACAGCTGCAAGGATGCAATTTAGCACCTTCCTAAAAGTTCTGATTTCTCTGCAAAGTGTAAAAGAGGAGACACTCAGCCTCCGAAAGCACTTCAGCTTGAGTGTTTTTTGGGGGTTTTAGAGTGCTCCTCTTGCATTACTTTTAAATAACACTCTGTGTGTTTAAAAACCTAGTTTTTTCATAAGAATATATTATTTTTTTTAAATAAATGTGAATTGTGATAATATGCAACTTCTCTACGTTTTCTGTTGAGTTGACTCTTTTTTTATTATCCCTGTAGTGAAAAAAATCCTAATAAACATTTAAATTGTAAATAAATGCGTATAGTAATATGTTATCATTATTGTATTACTGCCTCCACAAAGAAGACAAAATATAAAAAAAACACATAGGGCAGTGACTAAATAAAAGCTTATATTTAACATTTCAAATAGAATAAACTGAATAAATTAAGCTTTGAAAAAGCAGTGAGAACAAAGCAGCTGGGTGCAGGAAGTAAGAGAGAAGAAAAAGCAGCGACAGAATGGACCAGAAAAAAAGGAGAAGGAAAACCACTGTACAGGGAAAAAGGTCTAATCATGCACTTCCCTATTAAAGCCCTAGTTCAAGCTGGTCCTAAATTCAGCGAAATAGTAGACCGAGAACCAACACAGCAGTATCATGACAGCTTATGACTGTAACCTGTGTTACATATATATATTTATTTATATATAGCCTTGTACTGCAGAGAGCCCCAGATGGAATTTTTTCCCCAAGTAAGTGGGTTAATCTCATAAGAGCAGACATTAGGCTGTTAGTGTAGGACCTGCCAAAGATGGGATACATTGACATTGTGGCAGGCTTATGCAATGTATGATCATATAATGTAACTAAACCCCCATTATTTTTGCCTAGATTAGGTGTTTTAAAAAAAAATAAAAAAAAAATCTGTCAACATTGAAGTTGCTGTTTAGTGGATAGGTGAGTGCGCTGGATCTTGTGTATTGTATAATTTGGCATGTTCAGGTGAGTGCAGCCAACCCCCCCTTGTTTCATATTTATATGAAAATCCATACATATGCAAACAGTTCTGTTAACACATACAGTATGCTATCCATGTATGGATATATGTTTATGGTCTTTTATTAGAATAACATTGCTAGCGAATAGATAATTCAATTTCTATTCTTTTTTTTCCTCCCTGACATTTAACAGTGTTGTATTGGCTTAGCAATCAACACTACACGCATGGAGTCCTAGGGCAGCAATTTATCCAGCTCCACCAAATCAAATGACCAAATTATCACAATTAGTAACCGTACTAATCAGACCTGAAGATGTACTTGTCATCCACATCATTATTATAACTGTCATTTTTTTTTTGTTTTGTTTTGGGGGTGAGGCAGTTTGTTGTTTGTTTGTCTTTTTTTTTTTTTTTACTGCTAAGATTATTTTCTGATATAAGGCACAAGTGCATTTCCAGCTACGTATGAACTAAAGAAATAGCAAACAGCTTAGCAGAACTTTATTTTTATTTCAGGAGAATGGAGTTTAAAACTTCTGATGAAGGCTTGCATTAAGGCATAGCTAATTTGGTAACTAAACATCGTGATGACTTCCATTAATCTACAGGGGAGCATATTTAGGACGAAGTTGAACAAATTTTGATAAAATGACAACAAACCCTGAAATCCATAGAAGTGTAAACTCTTATTATGTGTCAGATAAAATTACTGTTCCATTTGGGCTAAGGCATTTCACAAGGACTTTAATTGAGGATATTAACTCCATAAAACATTTGGTCATGTCGGAAATTTTCAGAGTCACTGCAATATTTTCTTGCATGCATTTCTGCCATAATTTACACTTGACACTCAAGCACCATAATTCTGTGATATAAAGTCAGCTCATGAAACACTCTGGAAAACAGAAAAAGAAAATGCAAATTTTTTTTTTTGAGCTAATTTTTATTTTCTTTCTCCCCTAGGCTGCTGTTGTTTCTGTTTGTATTTATGCTCAGAATATAGCAATGCAAACATTCAGGGTTTATTTTATATGTATGTGCCAAGAGTCCTGAGAGGTATGGTTACTTTTCAAAGTAGGTGGAGTGGGGACACAAAATGTGACCATAACCACATATGACATCATGACTCCAACACCAAACACTGACAGAGTTGAGCTATGACATCACCAGATTCCTATAAGTTGTTGATGATGGTGTCATGGCATAGGGAATGTTTATTGTAGTGGTTATGCTGCAAGGAAGCTATGACTACATACCCAGAATTCACCAGCATCAAAACACTCATCTTTAACCTGTCACATATTCATCCGCACATAAAAATGTGCTTAATGGCATTTACCGTCCTGACAGTAAAAGTTGTGACAAGCAGCAATTATGCACCTGGAAACCTAGTAATTGCTTTTGGGGTCAAAGGCCAGTTACGGCCAATCGGATCCACACGAGGGGTATTTAAACCCAATTCTCCTCTTGCTTATTGCCCTGTTGTGGTTTCATCCTGATGGTAATCCAAGAGTGCGTTCCTGATCTTGATTTTCTTGTATTTGACTTTGGCTTTGTTTTGACTTCCCTGAATTCTGGTATCCTTGACTTTTGGCTTTCCCTCATCGTTGTGTCTGATTCTGTGTTCCTGGCCTCGGCAAGTATTTTGACTATTCTTGGATATGTTAAGTCCGGCCATTCTAAGGTACGGTTATACGTTATCCTTAGTTCTAGGTGTGACACAGTTCTGCATGCTGGATCAACTTGTAATCCTGACATAACCATTGCATATGTTGACTCGGCTGCATAGTTTTGGTCTGTGTCGAAATGGCTGCAGACAATTGGAATGGCTAAATCTCACAGTTTCCAGCAATGAGAGACTCTCAGTGTTGAACTTATGCCCATTATGATGTCAAAAGTTTAGTGGATGGGCATCACTTGAAATGGATTTGGATTTAAATAATACATTGTGCCTAAACATTGCTGGTCATTTGCATGCCTTTATTCCAATCAATAGCACACCACCCAGCATTTTAAATTGAGAGAGATGGACACTTCCATTTCAGGGCTGTGTGTGGGTGTCTGAAACTATGTGTGTCTGTCTGCCTGTAAGTTTGTGTGTATGTGAGAGAGAGTGTGTGTGTGACTGTCTGCATGTGACTGTGTGACTGTATGTGTGGCACTATATTTGTGACTGTCCACATGTACCTATGTGTGTTTGTCACTGTATGCCTGTAACTGTGTGTGTGTGTGTGTGTGTGTGTGTGACTGACTGTCTGCCTGTACCTGTGTCTATGTATGACTGACTGTGACTGTCTGCAACTGTGTGTTTGACTATGTACCTGTAACTGTGTGTGTGACTATGCCTGTGACTGCTAATATGTGGCTGGAATTTACAGTGTAAATAACTGTGTGCATCTGACTGTGTGCATGTGACTGCAAAAACATACACATGTATTCGCACATGGGCCAACATGCATATTTTTATCTGCATTAACTACCGGTCACACACAGCCAATAAACCTAGCACAAATATCACACACAACCAATACACCCATTACAAATTTCACACACAGCCAACACAGTCAACACACACATTACATCATGTTATTATGTATTATGAGATGTATTACAGTGGAGCTCTGTCATTAAAAAAAAATGCACATTACTCTGTTTTATAGTTAGGGAGCTTTATGATACTCTAATAGGCACATTACTGGGAGTTGTGTTATTGTGTAGCTCTGTGGCATATTCATGCACTGCACATTACTGTGAGTTTTAATGTTGTGAACTTCTGTGATAAACTGATACACACTGCATAGCACTGTGAGGGCTTTTTGGTGCTGTGCAGCTCAGTAATAAATAGATAAACATTACAATGAGGTTTTATTCCAAGGAGGTAAAGGCAAGGAAGGAAAATCCGAATCAAAGCAAAACAACTCACAGTATTAAGTGACATGCATAGCCTTCCCCTCTCTAATGCTGAGGAGGCAGTCTAACAACTGTGGCCTGCACTTCTGTTGGCTGCAGACCATAAGTAGCTGTCTTTTGAGCTCTGACCAGTCAGAGCATTGACGCGGATTACTGTTCTATGCCTTATAATGGGCTTTATCGCCGTTGTGGCGGCATAAAACGCTGCAATGACTTTCTACCCCAGGAGCTGAAATATACTCACCTTCCCGGTGATCCGCTTTGGGAGGACTGCCTGACTGCCCAGGCAGCCCTCCCCTGGCAAATCATGCCCCCTATAGCTGCCTGTGGATCTGCCAGCAGGGAGACTGTCTGGACTGTCAGACAGTCCCCCTGCTGGTGAGAAGTATGAAAAAAAATATTATTAAATATGTTTAAAATAAAAGTGTGTAAAGATCTTTTTTCTGTAAGATTTCATTATCATTATTGTTCTTTTATTCTTTTACCCTTAACTTTATTTTTATTTGATATTTGTAGGTACAATAGATATGCCTATCACACTCTGAAGCACAAAGAATCCTTAGGTGGGGACTATACCACCCATACACTATACACCGAGCAGTGAGCCTGCTCGGTATTTGTAAGTACATTTCATGTTTTTATTTTTTCATTTAAAGATACAGTGAGCACTATATACCTATTATCCTTTTTTTCTGGGTTGGACTACTCTGCTACTATATACTATTGAAAACCAGAACAACCCTATATATCCTTGAGTGGGGAATATTCCACTTCACATGTTTCAAACCAGAGCTGAGTTTAAGCTCTGGATATTGTGAGTAGTTCCTTATTACTATAATCGTAGATACCCAGTGCATTTATATACTGTACCATTGGAGTCCTTTCTTTTCTTTCCTCTCTGAATGTTCCATCGGATTACAAGCTTATACTCGTGATTATCCATCCAGTCTGCTGTTCCATAAAGAATTCTCCCTACGGTTGTGGATTACCTTTTTCGGACTAGTGTTAAGTCAACTGGACTATATTTTATTCTTTTTATGTATTTTCTTATATGTTTATAATTATCTCACTTAAAATATAATTTTTTTAAGGTGCACCCTTTTTATTTATTTTTTTATTTTCCTTATCACATTTATTTTGGGGGGGATTAGAGGGGACCCCTCTTCCTATAGGTTTGCTGCCTACACTCTCTTACTAATATATCTTCTGTGACGTGTTAGCGCTGACCCTTGTTTGACTTTGACATATATATATATATATATATATATATATATATATATAAATGTATAATTACAATAATAAATAAATAAAATAAATAAAAAAATTAAAATGAAAATAAATTATATATACATATGTAATTTCATTCTAACTGTATTGTGTTATTAATATATATATATATATATATATATATATATATATATATATATATATATATATATATATATCACAAAATACACTTAGAATGACATTCTCTATATATCTCTATCTCTATATATTACATACAAATAACCACAAATATATATATATATATATATATATATATATTTACATAAATGATTACATAAGTATACACGTAGAATTTAAATACATAAATATGTATATATATTAAAATTATATGTGTATATTTAAGTAATATTTTAACTAATGTGATTTAATTAATTAAAATTTGATTGACATGCCTGACAACCCAGGCAGAAAGTGCAGAGAATTTAATTCGCAAGCACTATATTTAACCCTGTAACTTTCCAAAACACCATAAAACCTGTACATGTTTTACTCGGGAGACTTCGCTGAGCACAAATATTAGTGATTCAAAATGATCAATTGTATTACGATGTTATTTTCAGTAAATGACGTTTTTTGCATTTTTCGCACACAAACGGCACTTTTACTGACGATATTATTGTTGTAATATGTTTTACTGTTTTGAAACACTTATGTTTGTGTTCAGTGAAGTCTCCCAAGTATAACAGTACCCCCTATGTACAGGTTTTATGGTGTTTTGGAAAGTTAGAGAGTCAAATATAAGGCTTGCATTTCATTTTTTTCACATTGAAATTTGCCAGTTTGGTAATGTTGCCTTTGTTGCCTAAGAATGAGAATTACCCCAATGATGGCATACCATTTGCAAAAGTAGACATCCCAAGGTATTGCAAATGGGGTATGTCCAGTCATTTTTAGTAGACACTCATGCTGAATGGTTACTCAATTAACTTACCACGTGGGCTCTAGGATTTGTAAGAGGTGCCACACACAGTGTCTCTTTTGTCCCTGATGAAGGTGCACATTGTTCGGCACCGAAACGCACGTTGGGCGTTTTGTTTGGAGTGTTTTCAGGGCACTTATCTCTATGCACTGTTGGATGTCTATCTGATTTATAGACATGCCTCACTCTCACTAGGTTTTTTATTTTTTTTAAAATTAGATTTTTCACTTCTTTATTCTTTTACTCCTCTACCTATCCAGTCAGTTTAACAGGGAGAGAGGCTTTACTACACCTTACTGTCTTATGCTTGACCTATTCCCTATATCACTTTCCTGTACATTTGAATTTTTAATTTATTATTTTGGATATTTTAGGATGCAGCTGAATATACTATAGTACTCTATTATCCAATCTATGTTTATTCGTGCTTCACTTGGATAGTACAATGGTCTAACCTTAAGTCAATCTCTGTTACTTAACACTTAGACAGTGGTTTAACCGCTTGTCTACCTGGGTACACTGGTATACTTTTCCAGTGCACTATTTACCTACCAAGGGCTAAGAAAGGTACTATTAACTTGCTCTTTTATACGGACAGAACTATGGTTTAACCTCTAATTAGTCCCTGTTTTTTAACACTAATACTATGGTTTAACCCCTTGTCTACCTTGGTACACTGGCTTATTTTCCAGTGCCCTACTTACCTACAAAGGGTTATCATGAGTGCTACAAATAAGCCTAATTAATAAAGCTTGTATATTAATATTTTAAGCACCTGCCTGAATAATCCAATGGTTATCCATTATCTATACTAGGTAGAGGAGTAGCCTTACACGGCTAGTATATTTCACTTGCACTGAGGATATATGTGGTTTATGTATGTATTGGTGCATGCAGAGTGGACTGTGATCCCATTTACCTCAGGATACTGATTACATTCTTTCAGTTTTTACCTCATCCACTTTATTGTGGATTAGGTGAATCTTTCCTGTGTTAGTAGCCACTTAATCACAAACACTGGCCAAATATTAGTTTTTTGCTTTTTTTCCCCACACAAAAACAAATATGAACGCTAACTTTGGCTAGTGTTTGTGACTAAGTGGCTACTAAAAAAGACTGAACATACTCCACTTGCAATACGTTGGGTTGTGTACTTTGGCAAATGGTATGTTATCATGGGGGTAATTCTCATTCGTGGGCTACCACACCATCTCAAAGGTAACATTACTAATCTGTCAAATTTTAATGTGGAAAAAATGAAAAATGTAATGTGCTATATTTGACCATGTAACTTTCCAAAACACTATAAAGTCTGTTAATGGGGGGTACTGTTGTACTCGTGAGACTTTGCTGAATACAAATATGTGCATTTTATTGTAGTAAAAGCTAACAGTATTATGACATTTACTGCTATAATGTCATGGGGAACTATACATTTTTTTTAAAGAAATCGTAATTTCTCAGTTTTTTTATTTTATTCATAATAAATTATGTTTCATACGTGAATAGTTCATGAGTAATTAAAGCCCTGTTTCTCCTGAACAAAATGATATATAATAAGTGTGGGTGCACTTAATATGAAAGAGGTGAATTACGGTTGAACAGACATATAGCGCAAATTCCAGTTTTTGTTTACATTTTGTTTTAATCAGAACGTGTACTATTGACTCCGTCCTGAAGGGGTTAATAAATTCCCTATACAAATACTACACCCCTATACACACACACACACACACACTATACATGGATGAAGTGTACGACCATGGAGGGCACCTAAAGGCCAAAGGCCTGCCCTGCAGACATAGATTTAATTGCCATAAGCAATAGTTAAATAGATTGCAATGTTTATTTACATCTTTAAAATTGCAATATAATTTAAGGGAAAAAAAACACACAAAAAACGCACAGATCAATTTACTAGAGCATGGCATGAAATATTACTATAATACTATATAGAAAAATAGTTACATGTGCACTATCCCAAATCCTTATGCACATTTAAATAATTGGAGCTTTTTAGTATCGCTCCAATGGCCATTCAAGTGTAAGCTCACCTGCCACATGAAAACCACTTGGGTAAGTCCTACACTAAAAACTCACCTTGCTGCTTTTAGCTAACAGGTAAAATCTCAGAGAGGGGTATTTTTCTGAAAAAAAAAGACTCTATTGGAAAGGTATTAATCAGAAGCAGGGTGGCATCACCCAGACTGCATTCGAATATGAACATGTGAACAGAATAATATGAACAGCTGGGCATCAGGTACACTGTCTGAGAAAAGCAACTTCTTCTGGTGAGGTGCAACACAGATGAGGTTGCCAAGGGGCATAGTTTGAGTCACTCAGGAATGGAAAGGTCTGAGCTTCAGCAAGAATATGCAAGGTGGTTTGTTTTTACTCCTA
The DNA here is from genome assembly GCA_933207985.1 of Pelobates cultripes. Lineage (NCBI taxonomy): Eukaryota > Metazoa > Chordata > Amphibia > Anura > Pelobatidae > Pelobates > Pelobates cultripes. The sequence continues at coordinate 191,622,300 of OW240912.1, forward strand.
ATCATTTGCTTGTGAAACACAAATTAAGTCATTTTGCCAGTATATCAAGTGAGTTTTTGGTATGTACAAATAAATTGATATGTTGATTTACATAGACACATAGAATGTGACAGCAGATAAGAACCATTAGGCCCATCTAATCTGCTCAATTTTCTAAATACTTCCATTAGTCCCTAGCCTTATCTTATAGCTAGGATAACCTTATGCCCATCCCACGCATGCTTAAACTCCTTTACTGTGTTAACCTCTACCACTTCAGCTGTAAGGGTATTCCATGCATCCATTACCCTCTCAGTAAAGTAATACTTCCTGATATTATTTTTAAACTTTTACCCCTCTAATTTAAGACTATGTCCTCTTGTTGTTGTAGTTGTTCTTCTTTTAAATATAGTCTCATCCTTTACTGTGTTGATTTCTTTTATGTATTTAAATGTTTCTATCATATCCCCCCTGTCTCGTCTTTCCTCCAAACTGTACATGTTAATATTCTTTAACCTTTCCTGGTAAGTTTTATCCCGCAATCCATGAACCAGTTTAGTAGCCCTTGTCTGAACCCTCTCTAAGGTATCAATATCCTTCTGAAGATACGGTCTCCAGTACTGTGTACAATACTCCAAGTGAGGTCTCACCAGTGTTCTGTACAATGGCATGAGCACTTCCCTCTTTCTACTGCTAATACCTCTCCCTATACAACCAAGCATTCTGCTAGCATTTCCTGCTGCTCTATTACATTGTCTGCCTACCTTTAAGTCATCAGAAATAATCACCCCTATATCCCTTTCCTCAGATGTTGAGGTTAGGACTCTATCAAATATTCTGTACTCTGCCCTTGAGTTTTTATGTCCAAGATGCATTATCATGCACTTATCCACATTAAATGTCAGTTTCCAAAACTCTGACCGTTTTTCTAGTTTACCTAAATCATTTGCCATTTGGATTATTTCTCGTGGAACATCAACCCTGTTACATATCCTTAGTATCATCAGCAAAAAAATATACCTTACCATCAAGACCTTCTGCAATATCACTCACAAAAATATTAAAGAGAATTTGTCCAAGTACAGATCCCTGAGGTACTCCACTGGTGACAAGCCCATGCTTCGAATATACTCCATTGACTACAACCCTCTGTTGCATGTCACTCAGCCACTGCCTTACCCATTCAACAATATTGGATAGCTCTGTGATGCCCCTTCTCCTACTTTACCATTGTGCTCCTACTGATTATTTCTGCTCCTTTACCTTTGTGCTTCTTGCTGCCCCTTTTTGCTCCTTGGAGACCATTCCTGTTAATTTCTGTTACTTTCTGATCCTTCTCCAACTTTACCTTTGTGCTCCTTGCTGCCCCTTTCTGTTCCTTGCTGCCCTTTCCAGCTCCTTGCTGACACTTTCTGTTCCATTGTGCTCCTTCTCCTACTTTACCTTTGTGCTCCTTGCAGACACTTTCTGCTCCTTAAAGGGACACTATAGTGACCATAACAACTTACAGCTTAATGTAGTTGTTCTGCAGAGTATAATCATTGCCTTAAGGCATTTTCATGCAAACAGAGAAAAGACAGTGTTTACATTGCCCCTAGGGTAACTTCCAAGTGGCCACTCCTCAGATGGGGATGCTGAATTTTCCTCATAGCGATGCACTGATTACAATGCGGGGTGGGGCCAGACCGGGGCCAGCGCCAGCAGACCCAAGTGGGGCTGCAAATAAGGTGAAATTTATTAACTTTTAAGTGGGTTAAGGAGGGGGGGGGGGCAAGCCACCTAAATGGTGGGTTTTGCACTATAGGGTTAGGAATACTTGTTTGTGTTCCTGACCCTATAGTGTTCCTTTAATGTCCCTTCCTGCTCCTTCTCATTTCTGCTCCTTCTTCTACTTACCTTCCTGCTCATTTCATGCCTCACTTGCCTGATCTGTAGGCTGCCCCCCATGCTTCACTTACCTAATCTGTAGGCTGCCCCCCATGCTTCACTTACCTAATATGTAGGCTGCCCCCCCATCCCTCACTTTCCTGATCTGTAGGCTGCCCCCCATCCCTCACTTACTTGATATGTAGGCTGCCCCCATTTCCTCACTTACCTGATCTGTAGGCTGCCCCCATCCACTCACTTACCTGATCTGTGGCCCCCATCCCTCCCCTGATCCTGTAGGCTGTCCCCATCCCTCACTTACCTGATCTGTAGGCTGCCCCCCATCCCTCACTTACCTGATCTGTAGGCTGTCTCCCCCATCCTTCACTTAACCGATCTGTAGTCTGCCCCCCATCCCTTACTTACCTGATCTGTAGTATGCCCCCCATGCCTCACTTACCTGATATGTATACTGTATCTGCAGTCTGGGAGTTGCTGGCTGCACTCTGTGCTGCTCCCCTTGCCTTTCTCCATACACAGCCCCCTGCAGATGCATATTCCTGAGCCTGTCTCCACAACACCACTACCCTCAGTGCCTGAGCCTGTCTCCACAACACCTCTACACTTGGTGCCTGAGCCTGTCTCCAAAACACCACTACCCTCAGTGCCTGAGCCTGTCTCCATAACACCACTACACTCGGTGCCTGATCCTGTCTCCATAACACCACTACACCTGGTGCCTGAGCCTGTCTCCACAACACCACTACTCTCAGTGCCTGAGCATGTCTCCACAACACCACTACTCTCAGTGCCTGAGCCTGTCTCCATAACACCATTACATTCTGAAAGTACTGAAAATGAATTATCTGCCATCCCTAGTACGTCTCTGCGGCAGTAGCTCTGCAGCAGTTCCAGCCTAAGTTTGTTTACCAGATAATTTACAAATCTCAGACTTCAAAAATACAATCTCCTGCCGCAATATAGAGAACTGTCTACAGATTAGACAGCATCCAAATCTCCAGAGAGTGGAACGTCAAACAAATGCATAACAACTATTACACTGAACTAAATCTGCCATTTTAATGAGGTGAATAATGTAAATCAAGCAAATCTAATTTTTTATCCTCCTGTATACCTCAGATTACCTCCAGTTTATCTCCAGAACATCTCCAATCACACACTTTGAAGCAGCACCTAGATGTAGCAATCAAGCTATATTAACCAAGCTAATGACCGCAACCCTTATATAACTCCTAAAAGCACCACCCACTAGGAATGTTTAACACCTGGGTAGGCCTATGCTTTTTTGCAAAAAATAGTTAATTAACCAACAATCATTAGCAAGCACCTTGTTAATCAAATCAAATGCCTTACCAATTACCAACAGGAAATCAAACCTTGTGCAATCAGTAACCTTTTCCCAAAGATGAATCTTACCTGTAACAGTAAATAAGAAAACTCATAGCAAAATCTTAGACAGTTGAAGATTCTGTAAAACTCTCCAGAATATCTCCAACCACACACTTAGAAGCAGCACTTAGATGTAGCAACCAAGCTATATTATACTATCAAAGTCTTTGCTGTCAATGAATGCTGCTGAATCTCTGGTCCTGGTGGCTGAGACAGCCAGTAATCTCACAACCAGGATATTTGGGATCTGATGACTATGGGTTTAATCCCCCCTGAAGGGGCACTCCAGTCACCCAAACAATTTGATCTAAATAAAATTGTTATGGTGCCAGGAGGCACTCTTACCTCAAGGGATTAAACCTATATCCCCAAAGTTGCCAACAGCGGCAATGTCCACTTCTCCCCTGGCGGCATACGTCTTCTGAATTTTCAGATTCATCAAGTGTGGAGTGCTGCTGGGCAGTTGCTGATTGGATGAGAGCAGTCAGCTGACGTTCTAATCACCACTACAGATGACTGCTTCTCTATGGGGGTACATTGGACTAAGTGAGATCATCTTGGCATTAAAGGTGAGTTACAGTGCTTTATTTAATATTCCATGGGGAGAGGAAGGAGGGGGTGATAACCTAAATGTATGTTTTTAAAATTATAGAGTTCCTTCAATCATTTGGATGATCTTTTCCTGTTTGTGGCAGTCTGTTGTAGCTTATCTAACTAAAAAGGGGAATATACTAAACCAGAATGTGAGAAACAAATATCACTAAAACATCACAGCATTAAATCATTTTCATTTTAGAATGTAGTGCAACATTTCAGGTGATAATATACACTTATTTGTGAACATGCTAATATATTAGCTAAGTGTTTGTTTTATCTATACTGAGTGAGAAAATTATGACATATTATAGCAATATCAAATGCAGAATAAACATAAAAGAAACATTTTATTTGCAAATTATTATTAACTACTTCATAACAAATTTACATGATATTCGAACATTTACCTTGCTTTTAAGGGCATTAAGAGAGAATTACTTTGTACTCCTTTTTGGCTGTTCAGAACTCTTCAAATGTGTATGAGTGACTTAGGATAATTCTAGTATCTGATCAGCAAGTACCGGGAACTGTAATTAAAGGAACACTATAGTCACCTAAATTACTTTAGCTAAATAGAGCAGTTTTAGTGTATAGATCATTCCCCTGCAATGTCACTGCTCAATTCACTGTCATTTAGGAGTTAAATCACTTTGTTTCTGTTTATGCAGCCCTAGCCACACCTCCCCTGGCTATGATTGACAGAGCCTGCATGAAAAAAAAAAAACTGGTTTCACTTTCAAACAGATGTAATTTACCTTAAATAATTGTATCTCAATCTCTAAATTGAAATTTAATCACATACAGGAGGCCCTTGCAGGGTCTAGCAAACTATTAACATAGCAGTGGATAAGAAAATCTTAATTGAACAGAACTTGCAATAAAGAAAGCCTAAATAGGGCTCTCTTTACAGGAAGTGTTTATGGAAGGCTGTGCAAGTCACATGCAGGGAGGTGTGACTAGGGTTCATAAACAAAGGGATTTAACTCCTAAATGGCAGAGGATTGAGCAGTGAGGCTGCATGGGCATGTTCTATACACCAAAACTGCTTCAATAAGCTAAAGTTGTTCAGGTGACTATAGTGTCCCTTTAACCTGCAGATGACCAACAAAACGACAGATGACTGCTCACAAGCATGAGACATCGCCAATTTAGGATACTAGCAGCAAAATACAGGGGACAGTCCACCACTGACAGAACAGATAATTAAACATTGTAGAACAGGGGGGCTCAAACGGTAGATTCCCAGGTGTAGAAACCATGGGGGATGGGGCACAGCCCAACCCCAGTTAATTATATGTTGGAGATAAACAGAGATATATCCCCATCAGGTAGATAGATGCATATTTGCAGTGGCAGTGGTTGGTGGACCATTCATACTTGCATTGCTGTAAGTTCTTATCATTATAATAAATCTGGTAGTTGTAGTTGTTTTTACTGCTCCCAGTATCACATTGTATAATGATTACCAGGAGTAGAAAACTACAACTTCCAGAATCCAGCCCTGGGCAATGCTGGGGTTTGGGACAGAATTTACCTCTATATTGTCTTGGTGAGTTATGAAAGTCCTACTAAAAACCTTGCATGGCATGGCTGATTTCAGAAAGCTGAAGCCAACAATAAAGATTTTTTTTTTTTATTAATTCTTGGGACTCGAGTTATTCTTATTGATCTACTCTGCTTTTTATTAAAAAGGGTCTTTGAATGTTTTTTCAAGGGCTAACTGAACTCAAAGACACGCTTTACTCAAGGTCCATGTTCTCGTAAACCTGAAATGTAAAGACTGCAGTTTCGAGAAACTGCAATGTAGACATTGCAGGGTTAACTTCTCCTCTTGTGGCTGTCATACTGACAACCACTAGAGGCACTTCCGCACCACAGACTGAGTAAAACATGCCCACTTGACATGACCCCACAGGAAAGCATTGATTCAAGGCTTTCCTATGGGAAAGTTGAATGCTCATGCAGCACTCACCGTGCATGCGCATTAGGTCCCTATTGTTCTTTATTAAGAGCATTGGATTGGACCACGCAGGAGGCGGCCATGCCTCCTCCATTATGGCACCTGGGGAGCAAAGGTGAGCTGCTCCGAGGAAGCCTCAGCACCAGAAACAAGGTAAATGAAGAAGGGTTTTTTACCCTTTGAGTGAGGGTTTTTTACCCTTTCAAACAGGGGATACCTAATAGAAATATGGACAGGGACACTAACATTATATATGTGTATTTAATCTTTTTACTTGCATCTCCCATAAAATATTTTTCTGTTTTCTTTGGGACTGGCAACAGTCTATGGAAGTTACAGTCTCCACATATTTTGTTTGAGTACCTGTGCCGATGATGACTACAACTACCATTATGCTTTCCTAGCATCATGGAAGTTCTAGAATATCTGGAGATCAACTTTATGGGCATCCCTTGTGTAGAATGTTACATGAGGCAAAAGAGGTAGCAGCAACATTACAACATTAAATGTAAGACTACATTGGGGTTAGTAGGAGAAGGATCCACAAATCAATAAGTGAAACCCATAAGGAGGGCTTCCCCTTTGGCAGAAGAATTTGTATATTTGAGTTGTGATTGAAGGGTCGGTTACAGATAGAGCATATTAATTGTAATCTGTGTTTGAGCTAACAATGCCATTAATCTTGTTTGAAATGGGGAAGATTAATATCGCTTTAACAATGGAAGGGTAAAGGGCAGTGCCTCAAAAATTTTAGCACTCATTTTTATGCTTGCAATCTCTTGCAAGCACATTTCAAAATGAAGATTGTTGACGTGGTCCAAAGTGACTTTTCTGTCATACGTATGCCATTGTTATTTTATGGTATTCATTAATTATATCCAGTGACAAAACGAATGATGACATAAATGCTACACATGCTATACATTAATATAAAATGCTAAAGAATCCAGAGGGAATTCAGATTATTCAAAAGGGAGAAAAAAAGAGAGTATGGACTAGAAAAACTGTTTCAATCTGTCATATTATATATTTCACCAGTTGAGAGTGGAAGTTGGTAAGCACATTATCAAATCATGCACTGCTCTGAACAAATCACTGTATGAACACAGATAAGAATTCCACTAAGAGATTCAATTCACAGGAGAGATGATTAACAGCCCCAAAGCTTTATGACTTCTGCCAAAAAAATGGTTACATCTGTTTTTCTGTTTATTGACTTCAGATTGGGTTTTGAAATGCACTCGACAGATAATCCATCGATATGACACATGAATAATTGCTTAGTAAAGATCTGACATTCCTTTGAATTTTTTTCCTACTAAAGATCTGACTTTTCTTTGAATTGTGAAACCAAGGACACAAGGAGACATTTAGAATAGCAGGTCAGCGTTATAGTGTCTGGATCCACTTGCACAGGCATTATCCCTTTGTAGGGTCAGATTGGATTTCATAAGTAGAACACACCAGTTAAGTAATTTTGAAGACAGTTATAACTGGTGGAACAAGGAATGAGGCATAAACAGCCTTCTCATTTGTGGGCAGGGACAAAAGGCTGATAGTTTTGAATGTAGTTATAGAGAAGAGTCACTTGTTATGTACCGGAAACTGCCATTCGGATAAGCTAGGGAAAGAGGTAAAAAATATCAATAAGCTCTATTAAATCCTAATGGTACCAAAGGAATAACAAGTAGTAGTTGGGGAAAGCCAAGGGTCAGGACAGGCAGCACGGGTTCAGAGACAATTAAACAAGCAGATGGTCAGATACCAGATAAGTCAAACAAGGCAGGGTAGGCACACTGAAGTTAACAGCACAGTAAGCAAAGTATAACTGAGCAGTGCGAACATGTTGGTATGGGATTTTATAGGAGAGAGCTTTACACCTCTCCTATTTCATTGGTTAATTGGTTGAATAGATTTGAGGCATCTATCCCTTTAAGAGGTGGTTCTCTAGGTGCACATGTGCCTATGATTGTTTGGTGTGAGTGGCAGTGGGCAACGGCGAGATGGAAAGAGCCGCAGCACCACTGTAATATTAGTACCTAGTCTTTAACAGGTGAGTGCCCTGACAGTATGTGAGGTAGAGGTTACTCTGGGAGAGATGGGTTTTGAGGCACCTCTTAAACAATTGAAGACTAGGGGAGAGTCTGATGGTGGTAGACAGGCTTTCCAAAGGAAGGGAGCCGCTCGCGGGAAGTCCTGCAAGCATGAGTTGGCCATATGGGTCTAAGCAGCAAAGAGACCGAGAAAACGCCATACCAACAGAGCAGTGAGGAGATATAGGAGGGGCTAGAATTGTTCAGTGCTTTGTAGGCGTAGATTAGTACTTTGGATTTACTCATATAGGATACAGGAAGTCAATGTAAGGCCTGACTGAGGGGAGAGGTGTGAAAGGAGCGACAGGAGAGGAAAATCAGTCTGGCCACAGCATTCATTACAGACTGTAGCAGGGCAGTACATCTTCTGGGAAGACCAATTAGGAGAGAGTTACAATAGTAAATTACTAGAGCATGAACAAGCTCCTTAGTAGCATCTTGCATAAGAAAGAGTGGATGTGGGCTATGATTTTAAGGTGAAATCGACAGTATTTGGTGACAGACTGAATGTAAGGCTCAAAGGTGAGGCCAGAATCAAAAATCAAATATAACACCAAGACACTGCGCTTGTAAGGATGGGCTGATGTGGGTACCACCAACTTGAAGGAGGAGCAAGAGATGAGGATCAATATAAGGAGGAGGAAAGACAAGAAGTTCAGTTTTAGAGATATTTAGTTTCAGAAAGTGGGAGGACGTCCAATCAAAGATGAAAGAAAGGCAAATGGTGACACGTTGAAGGACAGCGTGGAAGAGGTCCAGGGTGGAGAGGTATATCTGGGTGCCATAGGCGTACAGGTGGTATTGGAATCCAAATGAGGTAATAAACTTCCCAAGAGAGGCTGTATAAAGAGAAAATATATAATTTTTGTTTAATTTAGAGGTTAACTGTTTAAGTAACCAGATTCGTAAGTAATTCTTCTACTGCTCGAAATATCCTAAAACTAGCAAACCAAAACTTATATGATAAAATTACATATTGTACTTAGCATGATTTATAAAGCACTTATATATTCAGTAGTGCTGTACTATGGGTAACGAGACATACAAGCAGATGTAGCAAACATGTTACTTAATCATACAAAAATAAATGTTCACATGCAGGATAACATACTGCATGTTACCAGCATGTGCCGAGTTAATAAGACACACAAAGAATATAGATGAGTTAAGGGCTTTCTGACAAGGCTGACATATTTTGAAAGTGTCACAGTAGAGAAATATCATTAATGCATTCTCATTCATTTTAAACTATCCAATTAACAAATATTCCTGCATAGAATATAAAAATAAATAAGCCCATGTAGTCTGTTAAGTATTGCTTATATGGCTGCAACTAGCCCAAACCATACTACCCTCATTTGGAATGAACCGCCAGTCACGTATCCAATTCACTGCAACCTACAGCCTGAGCAACTCCAAATGCCTGACTTCCGCTGTTCCTTTCAAGGTCCCATCCGAAACATAGGTTGCCAAACACCTCCCACAACTCCAGGCTTTCTTATACAGTTATAATCAAAATTTTTCAACCTGCATTGAAAATCAGGTTTATTGTCAAAACTAACAGGCTTTTAGCTGTTTACAGTGAACAAATGAAACAAAAGAAATTGAAATAGCTCAACACAACGAATGCCTCAAGTAGTTTCCCCAGATTGAAATGAAAATGCAACTTGTTATGACGTCTACAGTTTCAAAATTATTCAACCCCTTTATGGCAAGCATAGTTAGTTGTGCTGTTGTGACCTGATGCAAACGAGATACATACCGAGACACCAGCCTCTGAAAGCGTTCCTGTGGAATCTTAGTCCAATGATCCTGAGCAAATGGACGCCAGTTCAGTAATATTCTTCTGTTTACGTGCTGCAGGTGCCTTCTATATATTCCACCAGAGATTTTCTATGGAGCTCGTCAGGTGACTGTGATGGCCACTGTAGAATTTTGGTGGAATTTGATGATCATTGTCTTGTTGGAAGGTCCAATGACGCCCAAGCTTCAGCTTCCTTACCGATGGCATGAAGTTTTCGCCTAATATTTTCTGATACTTCAATGAATCCATCTTGCCATCCACATGCTGCTGTTTTCCAGTGCCAGAGGATGCAAAGCAGTCCCAGAGTATCACCAAGCCACCTCCATGCTTAACTGTAGACAGAGTGTTCTTTTCGGTGTATGCTTTATTCTTCTTCCTTTAGACATACTGCTGTTTAATTGGGCTGAGTAGTTCCAGGTTTGTTTCATTGCTCCACAGAAGAGAATCCCAAAACTTTGGTGGCTTATTTATCTGATTTTGAATATGTTGGAGACGACTTTTCTTTTGCTTTTGGGTCACTAGTGGTGTACTTCTTGGAGTTCTGGCATGGAATCCTTCTGAATTTAGTATGCACCTTGCTGTGCCCCCAGTGAATGTTGCCACTAAGTCTTGCTGTAGGTCTTATGCAGTCACTCAAGGGGTTTCCACAACCATACTTCTCAGAAATCTGGTAGCAGCCATTGATAGCTTACTTTTTCTGCCCCATTCAGATAGTGTAACCTCTGTTTTTTCAACGGTGTCTCTAGGAACATTTATGCCTTTGTTATCTTATTGTATCCTGTTTCTTGTTTGTGAAGGGTGATGATCTATTCTCTTAACTTTGAGAACCATTCTTTTGACTTTGCTATATTTCTAACATGCAGTCAAACGTGACATGCAACAAACCCCTAGCCAGTTCAGGTATTTCAAGTGTTCCAGCTCAAGCATAACGAGGGCAACTAATGAAGCCCTTGATTTGATGCATCAGGTGTGCTTGAGACAACACCTGATTTGCACATTTGAGCTGTTGTGAGGGATCCGTGCCATCCATCACTACTGTCCACAATTTACATTTACTATGTTTATCAACTTATCACCTTTTTCACATGTCGACAATTAAATTCTAAAATTCTATTATTTTTCATTGCTCCAGTGTTCCTCTTCAACATAATATAATTTTTCTTTTAATTCTCCCTCTTAAAGAGAAGGCAATATCTCTGCAGTACAGTGACTGCAGAGTACAGTGGAAGGTAGTTATATTTATCTAAGGCTGTTTCTCCCAGCAAGTTGGAGACCTTCATGAGCTCCTAGAGCTTTGTCTACCAGGAGCTATGTCAGTGCTGAAACCATGGAAGCCTCCATCGATCTCATCTCCTGATGAGCATAGCGATGCCTAATTCCCACAACCATCATTTATTAAGGCTCCTGGGATTTGAAAAAAGTTGATCATTTGTCAACCTCCTGCTTGCTGGTAATATGCTTTAGTTCCTAAGTATGAGTATTTCATAAAGCTTTTATCTTTATGAAATACTCAGAAGTGACAGAGACATTTTAACTATTGCTACTCTACACATATCCGAGCCACATCATTTGGGATTTTTCACAAACTCCTGAAAATTCATTCACAAATTCTATGACCTCCTACAAAGCCATGTTTGATCTAACTAATTCTCCATTTATCTGCTCTCTCGGCCTAATCACATGACCACATTGATAGTTCTAAATATTAGGTCATGTTGATTAACATGCAAATTTCCTACATGGAGCAGAGTTGGATACAATGTATAATTCAGTTGACTTGGAATTTTTTTTTCAGACTGCTTTCCAAAATGTTTAAACTGGATCTCAGCTCACAGGGGAATGGACCCACTAAGTTTGCAAAATAAAATTGCAAGTATTAGATTTATCAAAAATCTGCTCAAGGTTAATGGTGCATGCTTATGACTTTCATGAAACTGAAAACATACTATACTCTTTTTTAGGTGGAAAAGAAAAGTACCTTTTTCATAATCCAAAATATATGAATTCTTCTGGTAATGATCATTTATGAGATTTTATATCATATTGTATTTATACAATGCCATCTCATTTCAGGTCTCAGAGAGCTGTCAGCTTCAGTGATCAATAAGTACTATGACATGCAGTGATATAGGCCATAGATATTAAAGATAAAAGCTTTGGATGTGCTTAGCTTTACAAAAGTAGCTACAGGGTTCCTCTGAAAAAAATTACGCATAAGCACTTGTAATATGTAGTGAAAAAGATAAAGATTTAATGTTTTTAGACAGGATTCCTGGAAATATAAGCTGACTTGTTAATAGAGTGGTCATACTGTCAGGTCAGTCCTTGAATCCAGTGGCATCAACATGAATGTCTTCTGAATATCTCAAGACTTTCACAATAAAAAAGGATTATATTGATGCCAAAACTCCAAGACTGAATGTCATTAAGGTGAGGTTAGAATTATTGGTATTTATGCTTAGATAGATTTATGTGGTTTTAGGGTTAGGTAGATTTATGGGGTTTTAGGGTTAAGTAAATTTATGGTGTTTTATGCTTAGGTAGATTTATGTGGTTTTAGGGTTGAGTAGATTTATGGGGTTTTAGGGTTAGGTAGATTTATTGGGTTTTAGGGTTGAGTAGATTTATCGGGTTTTAGGGTTAGGTAGATTTATGGGGTTTTAGGGTTAGGTAGATTTATGGGGCGTTAGGGTTGATTAGATTTATCGGGTTTTAGGGTTAGGTAGATTTATGGGGTTTTAGGGTTATGTAGATTTATGGGGTTTTAGGGTTGATTAGATTTATCGGGTTTTAGGGTTAGGTAGATTTATGGGGTTTTAGGGTTGATTAGATTTATCGGGTTTTAGGGTTAGGTAGATTTATGGGGTTTTAGGGTTGATTAGATTTATCTGGTTTTAGGGTTAGGTAGAGTTATGGGGTTTTAGGGTTGGGTTACGCTTGGGGTAGCATTAGAAAGAATTAGGATCTGGTTTAGAATGGGTGGGACGAGGATTTGAGGACTAGAGGTTACGGTGACTTAATGTTAGCATGTATGTGTTTTCAAAAAAATCTTAAATGCAACTACCATAACTCCTAGTCAGGGTTTATAGGGTAGCATATACACTGATGTAAGATTACATTTACATATATATTTTTCTGCTGTCATTTTGTGAGACAGTCTAATAAGTTTTGATCCATTTTTAAATGGATCCATTCAACTTTGTTTTTCGTTTTCTGTTTTGTAAAAATGAAGCTTATAATCATAGTGTTTATGTTCCTTTTTATGTATTCCTATTTATTAAGAATCTGTCCTGTGTTAGTTTGCCAAAAAACATGACCGCTTGCTGGGATACCTCAAAACTAAAAGTGCATCTGTTGTGTTCAGCAGACATTTCAGGTGAATATCTGTGAGCTGAGCAGGGCATGGAAAAATGCATGCAACTGAAAAGCACACCGTTCTTAATTATGTTTTTAAACTTGATATAGATGCATAATTGTAATAAAGATTACTCTTTTATGTACTTTAGCAGTAGATATATCTCTGTAATGATGTAGCTATTGGAGTGAGTAGGGACTCACTCCACTAGCTGCATCATTACTAATACCATAAGAATTGACAAAGCTTTGCCCTAACTGGAAACTTTCTCCTAACACTAATACACAAGCGATTCCCATTTTCCTGACTTTATCTGAGAAGTAATTACAAAATAAATAAGAGAGATTGTTATACTGATCTCTCCTACATGTCTGAATCCAAAGGTAGTGTTGACCTTGACTGGGCTGAAATATATTAACATGATGGACCTTATATAGTTTATTATGTATGCAAGCTGCACATATATATATAGAGAGGTAGATACTGGGCAGTGCTGAGGTTAATCACATATATCTGATACAATTTGCCAAAATACAGTTGAGAGAAATCTCAATGTATCTTTCCTGGTAAAATATTTTATAAATAAAATAAATAAATAATAAAATAATATTGGAATTTTGGGATTTTCTCAGTTTTTTTGCCGAATGTGGCAGTACAAAGGGAAGTATAAACATCAGCTTACATTGATTCTGATCAAAAGTAAAATGTTAAACATTTGAAAACATTTTTGCTATGTATTAAAAAGTGAGTGACATAGTGCTGGGGGCAAAAGTGGAAGGAGTTAAAATAAAAAAAAAATAAAAAATAAAAAAATATGTGTCCTTAATTTCTAATCCCCCCACTATTGCCATTAGGATATTAAAAACAAGAGGATGCCCAGAACATATTAAAAGACCAGCAGATAACAAGGTCAGGTTTGTTTATAGAACATAAGTTATCATGACAATGCAATAGCTATATTTATTAGTGATATCAATATATATCATTTTAAAAACATGATGCATTAAAAAGACCTAATATAAGTAGATAATAATACATTTAAAAAGAAGATCTGGTATGTCTACCCCAAACTGCTTATTTTAAGAGAATCATATAGTGTATTATCTGTTTTGGAAAACAAAGTAAGGTAACTGAAATGCCTTTGTTTATCACTGATTATGTTTGCACTTGCTTGTCAAGAAAGCACACAAAAAACTCATATGCAAGCTACCAAGATAACACGTGAACTGTCACTTTTAACCTTACAAAGTCTTTTGAAACCTGTTACTTTAACCCCTTAAGTACCAAACTTCTGGAATAAAAGGGAATCATGATATGTCACACATGTCATGTGTCTTTAAAGGGTTAATGTACATGGGATGATTATTTGGAACTCACACATGTACATTTGAGCATTAATTTGAAAATTAAAAAAAAATTGACAATTTAAAAGTCCAAAAGTCAGCCAGCTGATTGGTGCTTTTTATGTCGAACCTCGTTGGCTAGTAGCACTTTAATAGACAGTAAAATGAGGGAGGGGTCCTTCTATGATGCCAGGTAGGATCTAAAAAAAAGGCACATAATATTATTCCAGCACTGATTTAGGCAACAGTTGTTGTGATATAATTTTAATTTTATTTTATTTAAGAAGAAAAACCTGTTTGCTGTAAGATGTATTTTTTTGATCACGCACAGTGTTGAATGTGCAGACAGTATTGTTTTAATTAATTTCCTAAAAGAAAAGAAGCATGCATGTAACGTAGAATTTTATACCACCCGTCACACAACCCTCTAGCAGCATATGGGTTCAGAAGGGTTCCTTTGATAGAAGTATTTTAAATTTTGGCCTACTTTCCGTCTGGCAGGCTGGGAGGTTTTCTTACACTTAATTGAGTTGGCTAGTCACTCAAAAGTAAAGATTCAACTCCCAGCAGGGATTACTGTAATTGGCAAACAGAATTTCCTAATGCAATCCTGACAGAAGCAGAGTTATTTATAAATTCCGTCCTCATATAGACCTAACAGGGCACCAGACGATCCTCAAGATCCAGGGTCATTTTTTGGGGCTCAGAACTTCTGAGTATGGGTATTAGATGAAGAGAATACTGAAATCTGAGCAAAGGTCACTTAAATCATACACATCTGAGCATCTATTTATGGCTGCCTGTCTCAATGAAGGAGCTTAGGGATTAAAACATCATTAATGCTTGGTAAATTTATACTTGAACAGGCAGAAAATAAATTGTGTCTAAGGTATTAAAATATTACAGAACTACTACGCACTCTCAGGAATGCTTGGGTTATAAATATGTGAATGGCATTTGTCCTTAATACATGCTTCAGGTTTATTTTGTCATGGTTTTTAATGAATAGGGTGAGAGGGGGCTCTTACTGGGGTTATGGTGAGTACAGCCATAGGAGGGATCCACAAGCAGGGGACCTTAGGTGGCCATCACACATAGGGCCACCAAATGGGCATCTCTGATCATTACCCAGAGGAGTGCCATGGCCCTTTGACAGTATAACCCAGGCCCCTGTAAGAATGTTTTTCCTGTGTTGCTGGGAGAAAATGATTCCTGATAACTTCTTCCCAGCTTATCAGAGTGACACAGGGGGACAGAAGAGGGAGGAAAGTGGACCAAGAACCAGCATCTGACTCACATCAGCCTCAGACAGCAACTGCTGTAAAAAATCCCATTGGAAGCTACCCTCCAGAGAAGGTACCCTCCTGCACCCAAAAGGTATGGAAACAAAAAGGTAGCTAAAATATGTAAATTATGACATCTATATGCATGTCTGTCAGTGAGTGTATCTGTGTGTGTCAGTGTGTGTGTAAATCTCAGTATGTGTGTGTGTGTGTGTGTATGCAGCATTGACCAAAATATCTGAGGAATGTTTCCAAGATATTGATGAATCCATGTCACTTATAGTTCAGGTAGTTCTTGGAGGGTCCTACCCAGTATTAGAAAGATATATATAACACAAGTCTTATCTCTCCTAATTTATCTTATCTGTCTGCCTTATATAGCACTCAACATTCTATCTCATCCTAATTTCATCTTTCTTTTTCATCAATCCTACTTCATTGTATCTATATGATCTTTATATATCCCTCTGTGGGCTTACTTGGTGGTGTAGTGCTATGGTAGAAGTAAGCTGTACCTCTCTGGACAGTGCTGTTGTCACTGATCTCTCTTTTGTCTATTTATGAAGCTCCTGCTGATGGAGGAGGTGAAGATATAAAATTATATCCTCAAACTCTCTATTGTTTGGCTCTTCACAAACAGTCCAGACAGTGACAACAGGAAGTAATGGTAGCAAAACATGGACCACGGAGGCATAGAGCCAATAGAAAGCAAAATATTGCTGGCAACTAGCAAACTGCCTCTGGTTAAACATGTTATATAAAAATATAATGCATCAGGAAACTTGATAGGCCTTCTGCTAAAAGAGTCTGGGAACATTTTGCATTGCATAAGATTGGAGGGAATGTTTCAGAAAGCAATCTACAGCACACATCCATGGATAACTAAAAAGGGAAAAACTATTTCTAACATATTTTGATACAGAGCTTTACAGACTCACAGGTTCCTCCTTGCAGCCCCATCCATGGTACAGTGATTTAGGGGCAACAATGCAAACTCTTGTAACAGAAATTGATTATAGTGTGAAATATAAAATCTTCCTAGTTGGGTACATCACGGTGGAAGGAATTCACAGTGGATGAAATGAAATGAAGGCACAATAAGAACAAAGTAAAGATCCTAGAAAACGGAATTGTATATAAGCACTTACACAAAGTGACCAATAACATGAGCAAGGATTGCACAAAACAATTAAACAAAGATACCTGAAATATAGGGCCATAGAGGCCACTGAATTAGTTACAGGATGCAGATGACCAGCAACAATGAATTCAGGCAACCACACATAACCAACACAATAGGGGTCAAGATACATGAGGTTAATAGTGAGATCTAAAAGGCTTGCGTATACAGGAAGAAAAAGCCCAACGATGAATAGCAGTTTGAGGATCAATTAGGCAAAAAAGAAAATGCAATTTTAAAGATTGTCATTCAGTGCAAAAATATATGGAGTATGTGAACCATCATCCTGAGATCATTGCATGATTGCATGTAAGAGAAGCCAACTGCAGAAGGGAAGTATCAGAAGAGGAGTTAAAAAGTGTGATTGTTACTCAATGTGAGTTCTGGCACAGCAGGCGGCATCACAGAATTCTCTCAACTCATGTATTTGTTACTTTTTAAATCAGCTGCTGCTGTTTGGGACAGCAAAACACATTTTACATGTTATGGCGGTTGAAAAATATGTATGTTCACCTGTAAGCATCAACCACATATATCCTCTTCTTGTACTTATCTGACCTGGGCTATGAGGGCAAGATGGATATGGAGCTCTTACCTAATGTCAAAATCAGGTTCAATCAACCCCTTAACCTTAAACATCCTGAATTTATGCTAAAGTATATCAATACATATATCAATGGTTAATATTCAGAGAATTCTCAGCAAATGAATTTTTGTTTACTAAATTAAGTATATAAATACCACTTGAATAGTAAAAATATTTGTTTTTAATAACAAAAAAATGCATTCAGTATATTTGTATTAATTTTTGTGGAGTGTTTCAAAATAAGAAACGACTTCAGTGTAGAGGTGGTTAGATATGTAATAACTATTTTTTTCTATTAAACATCGGACACGTGTGTAAAACATTTTTCCTTTCATGAACAACATAACAAGTAAAAAAAAGTTAACAAATAAACATACAATGTAATAAAGCATCCATTGTTTTGAATTCAATACCCACAGTGAATTTATATAATTACACTATTGGAAATATTAATACACTGATTACCTAGCTTCTATATTATATAACTTCAAAGTCTATCTGAAATTCAGAGTGGAAAAGAAGAAGAAAAAAACACTAGCATTAAATTAATTAATTTTGAAGCTAAGAAGCAAACTTACTTTTAGGTCCTCAGCTGTGACATGAGCCAATTCCCTTTTGCTGTTTCTGATATTCAGGCTCCTTGTCTCCCTCAGCCCATCAACGATTCCTCTTTAATTTGAGAGATTCACAGAGGCCATGCTCAAGTCTCATATGGTCAATTAGAGCATCTTATAATAGCAAAACAGACTGGCTGATCGCCACTCGCAGAAAAAAAGCAGAACTCAGCACTTGTGAGTTTTCTCAACTGCTGTTCAACTTCTATTAATGATTAAACATCAATAAAATGTGGAATAAGGAGAGGGATGCAGCTATGTTCCTCTTTTAAGCACAAAAATCTGAACACGTACAAGATGAAACTTAGATTGTTCTACGCAATCATAACTTAAAAGATAAAGTTGCACTCTACTATATGTAGTATTATGCAGTAAATATACATTTCAATATTCTATCTATCCTACATATTTTACATGATGAAGTACTAAACAAATCTTGTCACACTACTACTGGTCCATTTGCATATCTTTCTTTACTGAAAACTCCAGCAGCATAGAAACAGTAACAACCAATCAGAAAAAAGATATGGTGCCCATAAAAGGCCCTGTCTATGACATCACTTCCTCTTTCTTTGCTGCTCCAGCCATATACAGGTCAGAGTAATTTTACCTCTAGTATACCTTATGTATTGCTGTATTTTTATTGTGTTTTTATTGTACTACTTTAACCCCTGACTGCCTATACCTGTCCCCCTGCTCTTTAGTATTTCCCCCCTGTGTCTCTGTTCTGCTGTGTTATTTTTCCCCTTATTTTCTCTTTCGGCGGTCCGCGGGCGGCGCGGCCGTCGGTGCCACGCTCACCACGCGGACCCGCTTTTTCTCCACACACAGGGGCTGTTGGGGACGGGTGGAGGGTAGCCGGGGTTTTATTTTTAGTTTGCCGCGCTTTCTTCACCTCGCTCGCGGCCGCGAGCGAGACAACCCTATCCACGCGGCCGGCGGCCATCTTGGATCTCGCGGCTCGCGAGATCCGCGACGGCCGCCTCACCTTCACACACGGCGGTTCGGGATTCACCCGATCGCCGCCACGATACCGGGGAGTGCCCTCAGGGTGATCCCCCAGCTGCTCACAAGTGCCCATCATATTTTTTATGCTACACCTACACCCTTCAAGGGTGAGTTTTTTCCCACACTGTATTTTTGCCTCAGTGAGGCAGAGAAATTGCATGCACATGAAATGTATTATGAAGTTGACTATTAAAGGCTCTTTATCAATTGTACAGATTGACTCACTGTCCCTTGCTGGGACATATACATTTATACCCCACAGGGGATCTGACATTACTTTACCCTCAGGGGTATGATATATTAATTACCCTACACAGGGTCATATTACACGACTGTACCTAAGGGTGCAAATTTATGTGGGTGTCCTCTGGGTATTTTTTTTCATGGCACACCACCTGGGGTGACCCCCCAGATACGCATGCAAGGGCGCTGACGACCCAATTTAATTGATGTGGGTGTCCTCTGATTGATTGCCACGGCACACCACCCGGGGCGAACCCCGTTGATATGCACAAGGGCCCATACCTCCTAGCTACTGAGATACGCATAGTGCCCTGAATCAAATATTACGTGCATATAGAGCCTTCTAAACATACTCAGAGTCAATCTATATCTGTACGTGGCTCTCCTCCACTGAACCTTGTTTTCGCCCAACAGGTCGATACAAGCCCCAGATCATGGAAGATACTCAAAGCACCCAAGACTTCCAAACCATGATCAACGCCGCCGTGGCGGCTTCGGTAGAAAAGGCCCTCTTGCGGGCGCTACCCCACGGCCAAGATGACACAAACCCCCCTGAACGCATGGAAGCTTCAGGCTCTGAGGTGTCAAAGGCCAAGAGACAGAGGAAGGTTTCGAGTCCTCCCCCCACCAAGACTAGGGGCAAGTTGCCCGTCAAGCGCATTAGGAACGCGGACCGACAACCCACGTCCTTCCCGCCTCAATCCTCGGACGAGGACGAGGCCTACGTGCCGCAGGCACTGGATGTGGTGGACGAGTGGCACGGGGACGGCTCGCCCTCAGACGACGAGGAATGGCAAGACCTCCCCCCCACCTCTTCAAAGTATGTCAAGGAGACCTTTCTCAGCAACCGGGCCAAGGAACTCGATGACGACCTTCACACCGGCCAGTCTGAAGACGGGGTCTTCTTGGACGACCAAGGGACACCGCTGTTCGACCCGCGCACCATCCGACACCCACGGTCCTCGGAATGGACACTGCCAGATCACCTGGCGAAGTTCATACATTATTGGCTGCGCAAACCGCTGGAGAAGGAGGTACGGGCACGCCTCAGGACTGAATGTCCCAGGCCGCTAATTCCCGACAAGGTGGCGCTGACGCCCGAATTCGACGACACTATGGTGGTCTTCATGTCACGCACGGGCAGGGACCCACGCAAAGGGGCGGAAAAGGGCATGAAAGCGGCACAGGACAAAGTGCTGGACTTGCTCGACCCCATTGCCAAGATGCTATACTTCGCGGATCTCGCTCTCAGCCAAGACTCTCAACTGGACCCCCATGTCATCCGTGAATGGGCTCAACGCGCTGTGTGTCTACTGGGCAATGCTAACGCCGCACTTTGTGTCGAAAGGCGCAGATCGGCACTAATACGTATTGACAGCAAGCTCCTGGACCTCGGGGCTAAAGAATTCGGACCAAAAGCTCATGGCCTACTTTTTGGCGATGCCTTCATCGCGGAACTTAAAAGGCACGTGAACCTATTCACAACCCTGAACAAGGCTCAAACCTCTCTCAAACAGGTGTTCCACACCCCATCCACAAGAGGTGTTTTTGGAAGGGCTGGTCGACAACGGAACTGTGCCACCAGCCGTTTTTGGGCCTCAGGTTCCAGACCTTTCCCACAAGCCCCGAATTTCTTCCCGTCTACGATGCAAAGGCCTTCATCGTTCAGAGGAACGGGGAGATCCAGAGGCTTCAGAGGCCGTGGCCGCGGCCGCTTCTCCAATGGTGAGTCCACCTATATACACAAATGCATCAAAATTTATTGCAGGCAACCTTTCCTTTTTCTTCCAGAACTGGGAACTGATTACCAAAGACGCCTGGGTCCTCCAGACGGTTCGGGGTTTCGTCATAGACTTCGCCACCCGACCCATTCAAAGAGCCCCCCTCCCCCAATCCACATGTCAGCAGGACA
The DNA here is from genome assembly GCA_933207985.1 of Pelobates cultripes. Taxonomy (NCBI): domain Eukaryota; kingdom Metazoa; phylum Chordata; class Amphibia; order Anura; family Pelobatidae; genus Pelobates; species Pelobates cultripes. The sequence continues at coordinate 191,643,533 of OW240912.1, forward strand.
AAGCCACCTAATAGACGAAGAGGTCCGCGCTCTCTTCGAGAAAGGCACGATACAATACGCACCGGACGGGGGAGGCTTTCTAAGCAACCTTTTCTTGGTCAAGAAGAAGACGGGCGAATACAGGCCGGTTATCAACCTCCGACAGTTAAACTCATTCGTAATCTACAGACACTTCAAGATGGAAGGAATCCACCTTCTACAAGACCTTCTCGTCAAGAACGACTGGTTTACTCGCCTGGACCTCAAAGATGCGTATTTATCCGTCCCAGTGGACGTCCAATGCAGGCAATTCCTCTGTTTCCGATGGAAAGGACGGATATGCCAATTTACCTGCCTGCCATTCGGCCTCAGCTCAGCTCCGTGGTGCTTCACAAAGCTGCTGAGACCAGTGATGGCTCACATCCGAACGAGGGGCATACGATGCCTCATTTACTTGGACGATTTGCTAATCTTTTGCGAATCCGCATCCAGGCTGCAATCACAGACGAAATTTGTCGTTCACTCGCTAGAATCCCTGGGTTTCGTAGTGAACAGACAGAAGTCGTCTCTCTCTCCCTCCCAGTCGGTCCAATTCCTGGGGTTCGACATAGATTCGAAGGAATGTGTACTACGCCTTCCATCAAAAAAGATAGCCTCAATAAGGAAGGAAATCAGACGGGTCCTGAAGATGGACACAATACCGCTCAGGATACTCGCTCGAATCGTGGGACTCCTTTCCTCCTCCATACAAGCGATATTCCCGGGCCCTCTACACTACAGGGCCATGCAACGGCTGAAAGCAGAATATCTGCGCACCGGACACTCCTACGACCACTGGATCCCACTCTCGTCGGAAGTGAGGTCGGAACTACGATGGTGGTTACTACATATACAAGCCTGGAACGGCAAAGCGATCTTCGGCCCTTCGCCGGACTTCATCGTGGAATCGGACGCCAGCCTGTGGGGATGGGGCGCTCATTGCACGGACGCCTCCACGGGAGGCCCATGGCAGGAGGAGGAGACCAGCCTACACATCAACTGCTTGGAACTGATCGCGGGATCCTTCGCCATCCGCAGCCTGGCCAAAGACAGGTCGAATTGCTGTATCCTGCTCCGCATGGACAATGTCTCAGCGGTACAATACATCAACCGCCTGGGTGGAGCGAGGTCAAAGGACCTGACGGAAGCCACGAAAGACATCTACAGTTTCTGCCTACGGAGGAACATCACGCTGCAAGCAGAATACCTCCCAGGTATCTCCAACCTGACGGCGGATTGGTTCTCCCGCCACTGGAGAGACACCAGCGACTGGAAACTCAACAGGGAGATATTTCAGACGCTACGTCAGCGGTTGGGCCCTCTAACAATAGACTTGTTCGCCTCCAGGACCAACCACCAACTACCAAGGTACTACAGTTGGCTTCCGGATCCGAAGGGCGAAGCAGCGGATGCATTCCTGCAGGACTGGCCCTCCCTTGGGGCCTATGCTTTCCCTCCGTTCTCACTGATCCCAAGGGTACTGCGATACACCCGCACTCACAGGATATCGCTCCTGCTCATAACACCACTTTGGCAGAGCCAACCATGGTTTCCGGACCTCCTGGAGATGTCGCACGACCATCCCCTTCGGCTCCCGACCTACCCGTTGCTCCTGTCGGGACCTCGAGGGGAACCCCATCCCCTCGTCCTGGAAGGACAACTAGAACTGGTGGCCTGGACGATTTCAGGGGCTCCTGGTCGGTCCATGGCCTATCGCAACCTACTACAGACCTCCTATGGGACTCATGGGCCCCCGGCACCAGGAGATGTTACATATCCGCCTGGTCAGCCTGGAGTGCTTGGTGCATGGAAAGGGATTCCGATCCCTTTACTGCCTCTGTCCCACTGATCCTCAACTATCTCGCTCATCTGTTCTCGACGGGTCGATCATATAGATCCCTTAACGTGATCAGATCGGCTATTTCAGCGGCGCACGTCCCAGTACAAGGCAGGCCAGTGGGTCAAGATCCTCTGGTATGCCGTCTACTGCGAGGTGCCAAACTTACAAGACCCCCTGCACCCAAATACTCCAACCTCTGGCAGGTGAATGGGGTGCTGGATTTCCTGCGGGGCTGGCCGGACAACCCCGTTCTATCGCTGAAACAGCTTTCAGCTAAACTGGCCCTTTTGTTATGCCTCGTCTCATTTCGACGGGTGTCAGACGTTAGGGCCTTTGACGTCGACGGTTTCTCTCTCACTCCGGAGGGGGTCACCTTCTCCATTTCTAGATGGACTAAATCAGACTCGTCCTCAGTGTCTTATCCATACTTCGAATCGGACTCCAAGCTGTGCGTTGTCAGGACACTTCTGAGGTATACGGAAGTCACAGCCAACCTTCGGCTCACCCCGACGGGTCAGCTGCTGATCTCCTACGTAAGACCTCACGCTCCGGTGTCTACAACAACCCTGGCCAGATGGGTACGCTGGCTACTGGGACTAGCAGGTATCGAACCTAGCTTTGGAGCACATTCGGTCAGGGGTGCGGCAGCATCCCAAGCCTTCTTGGCAGGCGCATCCCTACCCGACATTATGCGTTGCGCTGACTGGACTCGGGAGAGTACGTTTAGGACATTTTATTTTTGCCAATCCTCTCACGCCTCCTTCACACTAGTCAATTCTAAGCTTTAAAAATGCAAATATGAAGCCTCCTGTCATGTGGTAAAATTGAAGATTATATTAGCTTTTAGTGTACTAATAATCTTAATTTTAGTAATGACAGGAGGCGAATATTTCCCACCCTATAGGATCCCTCCCTAGTTTGTCTCATGTTATATAGTGTATGTTCTAGTGTTCAGGATAGCATGCATGTTAGGATTGTATTACTGCTTAGACATGTAGCTGTCTCTAGTACAACATTGTTGGGTTCGTGATCATGTACATTGTGTTATGTTTGTTTTACTTATTAAATGTTTTAACTTACGTTTTTTTTTATACAGTGTTGATAGTTATCACAGTCTGTATCCATTAGAATTGTCAGGTTTCTTATGTTTGTTGCATGCGGACAGGTGTCCACTTCAGAGACCTTTCACCCTTTTCTTTTTATTTCAGCGTGAACGTCTTCTCTTCGGGACAAGAACTCGCCTTCTCATACTGTTACACCATGGAATTACCGGAGTTATGTTTCCTGCTATATTGTTGAACTGTTAACTGAATATGTTTGTGTTTTTGTTGTTACCTAATTTTCGCTTCAAAGAAAGAGGAAGTGATGTCATAGACAGGGCCTTTTATGGGCACCATATCTTTTTTCTGATTGGTTGTTACTGTTTCTATGCTGCTGGAGTTTTCAGTAAAGAAAGATATGCAAATATTCGCCTCCTGTCATTACTAAAATTAAGATTATTAGTACACTAAAAGCTAATATAATCTTCAATTTGCATTGATAAAGTTCTTAATGACTGTGACTATGGATGAGTTGGAAATTCTCGTTCATCCCTTTCTGAATTTTCATGTTTATGCCTGTGTTCACATAACTGAAAGATAGCTCACTGGTTAAAGAAGTTCGCTATAGCAGCTCAGCATTTCTGGGGTTGATAGAAACTAGATTACATTAGCTATAATGAGTGATATCTAGATTATGTTTTTCTGCTACTCAGTTAGAAGAGTAAATCCTTACTCTGCTTAGAGTATCCTGTTCATAGAATGTACTGATTCATCTTGACCTGCTTCTTTAAAAACTGTGGACCTGTCACTATAACACCTGACCCAAGTCACTTAGGCAAGGTAGAGAATGGAATGGTTAGATATGTAATACCAGTCCTTAGTCCCCAGGCTTCTTATCGAAGACAATCATATAAAATTATTGCATAAACTAGACCAGCAACTATATCAATGGATAAATTTGAAGGTGTCGTGACTGGGCCATGTCAATACTATTAAGATGATGGCTTGGCTTTTAGAGCTATACTTATTTATAGCCTTATCTATAGAATTGTCTATTTCTCTACCACTGAAATTTCAATAAACATTTACTGCACACATTTAATAGAGTAAACCATCTTACATTTCCCATTCCACATGTTAGCTACCTCTAGATTTGTGTGGGCTAGGCATACTAGATGTATGGACCTACTAAAAAGCTTCTCTTTTGTCCCAAATGTTATATCTGATGTCACCCTCTCCTCATCTTTCTGGATATCTTTCGAACATTGTCAGGAATGGAGATACCCTAAGACACAAAACGCATACCGGACCTTAGACTGGCGGGTTAAGGGCTAAGACAGATAAATGAAATGTCAGCAAGCAGACAGAGAATAAACAAGAGACAGCCTGAGGTGTATGATAATGGAGATACACAGAATCAATAGTCAGGCCAAGGTCAGGATAGGTCAAAAAACAGTAAATCCAATACACAGTAATAAACACACTATAAGGTAACAAGAACCACAACATTTCAAGAAAACAAGGACAATCAGGAAGTATGTACAGTTTGATTTTGAACGTTTGCCTACTGACAAAGAAATGATCAGTCTATAATTTTAATGGTAGGTGTATTTTAACAGTGAGAGACAGAATAATAGTAATAAAAAAAAATCCAGAAAAATGCAAGTCAAAAAACTAATAAATTGATTTGCATGTCAATAAGTGAAATAAGTATTTGATCTCCTATCAATCAGCAATATTTCTGGCTCCCAGGTTTCTTTTATACAGGTAACAAACTGAGATTAGGAGCACTCTCTTAAAGGGAGTGCTCCTAGTCTCGGCTCATTACCTGTATCAAAGACACCTGTCCAAAAAAGGGTAAGGGTACAAAATGAGCCATCGTATTGAAAGGATCCACTATCATGATTATTACAGTGTTACTTTTAATGGAGGTAAGTCCACTATGAAGTCAGTAGAAGGATGAGTTCATGGTAATGGCTGTCGTAAGCCACAAGGTACTTGATGAGTAGCCTTTGCTTGTGCACACACAGAACATGCTAAGACATACTCTTTAACTTCTCTCCAGAAAGAAGACCACCAGAAATCACGATAAATCAAATTAATAGTCTTACTTATACCTGTATGTTCTGCAGTTTTGGTATTATGTAAGTTTTGGTATTAAGGACATTAATTCTCTCATTGACAGGTCATCAGAGTCAGGAGCATCAAATTGCCTGGAAAGTAAATCAGCCTTGATGTTTCTACTACCAGTTCTATATGTAATCACAGAATTATAGTGTGTTAAAATAAGAGACCACTGAGCTAGAATTTAACCTTTTTAGCATCGGTGACATGAGACACATTTTTATGGTCTGTAAGTATCATGACTGGTACATTTGAACCCTACAGGAGGTGTCTACATTCTTTCTGGGGGAAAATAGGCAATAACTCTGTTCCATATGTCATAGTTCCTTTCTGTCTGTGTCAATTTCCTTGAAAAGAACCCACAAGGATGTATAAGAAAATCAGGAGAGGTCCTTTGAGAAATCACAGCCCCCACTCCAATTTTGAATGTACCCACTTCTGAACAAGAGTGTATAAGGTTCACAGTAGCAGAGGAAATGCTTTTCAGAGACTTAAAGGTCAGCTTAGCCTCCTTAGACCATTGTTTGGCAATACCACCCTTTTTGGTCTTGCTGGCAATAGGAGCTATTATCTTAGAGAATCCCTCAATGAATCTTTGATAATAGTTGTCAAAACCCACAAATCTTTGGATAGCCTTAATTCCCAATGGCAGAGACCATTTTAAAACTGCTTTTAACTTCCTTGGGTCCATTTGAAACCCTTCACCAAAAATAACAGAACATAGAAGAACAAGTATACACTAGTCTATTTTAATAAAAACTTCTCAACTCTCAAATCCAGACCATTCTTAAGGATTGTTCAAATAACACCACATCAATGTGGTGTGTTTCAAGATCAGGCGAGTGTTTGAGGATGTCATCAAGATAAAAAAATAAAAAAAACTGTATGATGGAAGGTGCTCTCTTAAGACATCATTGACCAGATCTTGGAACTCTGCAGGTGCATTACATCTTCCGAATTTCATGACCAGGCACTCATAGTGACCACTGCAGTGTATCCTGGATGTATTCTTCCATGACTATATTATCCTTCAAAGAGAGAGGATAAATCCTCCCCCTAGGTGGCAAAGTACCAGGCTGTAAGTTTATGGCACAATCAAAAGGTCTATAAGGCCGGACATGGTCTAACTGAATATTTTTTTTAAATTACAGTACTAAGAAGATACAACAGTAGATAGGGGAGGACCAGTAGGAATCTTCATATTTTTACAGGCTTGACCATAGACAGACATTTTCCCTGACAAGAGAGACCCCAGTAACCGTTCATAAACCCAAGCAATGGAGGAAGTGTGCTAGTAGAGCCAAGGAGAACCTAGAACAACAGGGGAGGATGGAAAAGAGATGAGTTGGAACATAATGTTCTCCATATGTAACACACCCACAGTCATAGTGATGTTTTGGGTCTCATGAGTAATATGAAAATTGACAAGAGGTCTACCATCTATGGCCTTTGTTCTAGAATGTTACTGGAATAGACATTTGTGACAAAGATGCCTCTGCCACACATTCCTGGAGGGACCTGCTGGCTAGACTCCTGCCCAAGGACTATGGGCCATGTAAAAATACTCTGTTCTTGTGGTTTCCCTGTACTGTTCGGGAACCAAACACATCCACGAACTAAAGACCACCTGGGAACTTGTTAAACCCTATTGACACCTTGTAACGATTCTCACCGCAGTGTTCTAATTGTCTGGTTGACCGAATGCAAGAACACGTGGTAGCGGCCATCTTGTTCGCACAAACGCAGGCAGCGGTGTTTGGTCGTCAAGTGCATGGAACTAAAATCGGACACTCGACCTCGTGAACACCGCTGAACTTCCAGCATCGCCAAATTTAGTTCTTTACATCATGGAAGAACACTGTGGTGGAATCGTTCGAATGGATCAGGTGAGCAAGCTCCACTTTACAACTATGGACTACGGTTGGTAGTTTGTTTGTTTTTATACTCCCGAAGTTGACCGACCAAGGGTCAAGGGTTACAGAAGGTAGCACAGTCAAGAACAAGTCAATGTCAGTATTTAATAAAAAATCTGAATAACAGTTATAACGAGCTCTCAGATCACCAGAAGGGAAACCAAGAAAGGACAAACACAGAATGCAGGGAGGGCATTTATAGCCCTAAAACTTGTGATTTGGCTACATTAATCCGACAATGCCAAGAATTGTGCGTTCAATGTCACAGGAAGCCTGCAGGTTTTCTTGGCATCATAAATAGACATAGGTTTGGAGTGAGCGCAATTCAAAATTATACATAAATAGACTGAGTAAGCTGGCTGTATCTGTTTGCATCAAAATGGGAACCAATGGGAATTCACGTCAGAATTGATGCCAGAAGAGCACAGCAACCTAGCAAGTACTGTGATAGGAACCCTTCAAACATTGACACTGTTAGTTTCTTGGTTTTGATTTTATTACCTGCAATCTGTCAGCAGCTCCTTCTCTATCCCTTCTTTCTCTCCACTTCTTTTGGCTGGAATACTCTAAGAATTGAGTATAGTGTTACTTACAGTCTCCACTTCAGTAGTGTCTCTTGAAAAAGTTATACAGTATTTCATATGACTGCTGCCACTTCTGAAATTACTGAGAGAGGCCGGTGGCAGCAGAAGATCCCTTAAGATATTGAAGCACATAATCCAGCAGAGAAGGAGGATGGTTTACAATCCAGTTCCACCATAGACAAATAATGGTAGGATGGGCATGTTTTAAAAAAATATATTTTAAATGTAAAGGGGTTAGAAAACAAGCACTGCTAATAAAGCACTGTTGATACATTGGTTATTGCGTGGATATAGTATTGACAATACTATAAAACAAGCTGTTGGGTGATTGAGGGGTACTGTGAAGTATTCCCTCTTATTCCCTCAATTGCAGGGGTTCCCAACCCAGTCCTCAAGTACCCACTACATGTCCAGGATTTAGGTATTACTCTATTGTGTCCTTAGACACAACTGGGTAATCCATAAATCGTGGACTGCAAGGGGGTACTTGAGGACTCTGTTGTATAATGCATACAGTCCCCGACTTACCATCTCATCCCCTCCTTTGTTTCTAAACTATCATCCAATTCCTTTTTGCACTGTCCTTAATCTCCCCCTGTGCCTTCCACCCACAATCCCATTCTACCTTGTGGTTCATAATCTAATTTCCCATAATTCCTGCTACCCTAAATACATCCCACAGCAATAGAAGTGACATACCCAACAGTTTGTTTTTATTGGTTTTTTTCTGTAAAGTTTTTTTTCAGTTTTGTAGTTACAAATCACCAATAATGTGTGTTGTGTGTATGCTTAATTGCTCTATAACTCTATTATGCTTCCGTACACAATATTTTATTACAGAACCTCACAGCAATAGGTTTTTTACTTCAACCTAGGTCATAATAATAATTTTGCAGTACCCCTCATAAGATTTGGGTCTGCCCCTGCATCTGAAGTAATTCACATCAAGACCCATGTGCTTGTAAGGGTATATGAATATCTGCAAAGTAACTTGTGATAATTGAACTCCTTAATGAACCAATTAGGTAATAATACGTCATAACAAACAAGCATTTAAAAAGAACCTATTTCAAAATTTAAAAAAAATGTCCCATCCATTTAATGATTGATTGCAGAAATAAGAAGGACAAACCATATTGACATAGGATTATTATAATATATTATATTAATATAATTATCCTTAAGGCGTTATAAATCTGGTACATAAGGGGTTAAAATAAATAATAAAAAAAAAAAAATACTTTCATATGATAGTACATACAAGGATACTGCATATGCAATATATTCCACAGCATACCGTAACTGTGTATTGTCAGCTCCAATTTTTTGTCAAATTACTTGCTTTTTTACGACTATTACAATGTTCTTGTCGCTCTCTATTTTCCTCCTCCTCTTTGTCTTGCTATTGTTTCCTTTATCTGTCCTCTTCACTTCACCATTATTTTTCTCTCTTTTTTCTCTCGATTCCTGTATTCTGCTGACATTTGCTTGTTTCACTTCTCTCTCTATATCCTCTTTTTCTTCCTCTAACAATATGTTACTCTCACAGTCTCTGCCTCCCTCTTTCTTTCTCCATCTATTCCCCTCTTCCTCCCTCTTGCTGTCTCTCTATAGCTCCTTCTCTCTATATCCGAAACAAACATTGCTCATTTTCCAAGTGATTTTGAATCTCCTGAATAAAATTAATTTTTTGGTCAATTACTTGCGAAATGAATGCATGAGAGCAAAATCCCACACACCAAATTACCCCAGTGGTCATAGTCCATGATAGATCCAATCAAGCAGAAAAACAGAATTGCTGTTGACTGTACTTTTGCTGTGAGCTGTGTCTTGAGAGCAGTTTAAATGGGTCCTTCTCCCCTCACACATACATCACAAACCCTTTAGGGGCAACGTATCATGCTGCCTCAGCAAACCTTACACACTGACCTCTTACATATTAAATTAATATGCAGATCACTTACTCTCTCCAGTTACTGCTTTCACATCGGGCAAGTTCTAACTAATATCCAAAAAGCACACGCAGTAAGCTTAATTAAATAAAGATATACAAGTACACATAATATACCACTGCTTAATAAAATGATTGGTTTTAATGCTGATTTTTTTTCTTTGCAGTTTTTTGGGGGGGGGTTGAGAATTCCTTTTAATATTTCGTTATAACCTGTTTTCAATCCAAGCTTTCCATACTTAATTTTGAGAATAACAACGTTAAAAATGATTATTGATTTATATTAATTTACAATTAATTTTTTTTTTTTCCTTTGGAAAACAAGTAGTAGAGCACAGTTGCACAAGTGAACTATCACACTTTAAAATACATATATACCATTTAGTACTGTGAAGTATGCTGCATAGAAATGTGTTTATGCATTAGTCACACAATTATATCATAATATCAAACCAAAACATTATTAGTTAGAATTCCTCTGTTTCTCAAATGCCTCCAAGAGTTCAGGTTTAGTATTTATAGGTAATAGTTTGGGTAGGTAATGCTGGCCCTCAGAAGCAGGTGGGGGAAGGTGGAACTAGCAGCATAATTTCCAAGATTACAATAGTGGATTAATACATCCAGAAAGTCTTTGCAATGTACTTACAAATAGGTTTATAATAATAAAACTTTGATTATTTATTTTTTAATTTTTTTTGAGATTAAGGAACAGTGAACCTACAAACATATAGTTTTAAATTTTATAGGGCTACTTAAAATCACCTATCTTAGCAAAAAAATATGGGGATTCGTTTGCACCATATGGCCATATTGTGATAAGCACACCACTACATCACAGTTCCCCAATCAGTTGGTACTGCACTAATTCTAACACTGGAGACAAATTAAATAGTGCTAATTCTAAATAAGCTAAAGCGTATTTTAATAATCTATTGTAAGAGCATTATTAATAAACACAATGCAAAATGAATGCCATAAAAAAAGACATTATTAAAAGAAAAAAAGTTAACAATTAAAATTGTAGTGCTTTGATGTATATTTTCACAATGCATTTCATATATCTGCTCTATATTAAGTAAAAAATTACAATAAAGTGACATTGCCATCCAAAACCTCCTCAAATTTATACTTTCCTCTGGTCACCTCCAAAGGGGCTTCTAAAGCTGGTGGGGAAGGGCTGGTCTATCTCTCTATCTATCTGTTGTAGAGTCTTAAAAAAGAGCCTTTCATGATGATTCTCTAATTCATACATTGTTACCATACGAAACTCTATCATTAAAAGTTTGTGCAATTAAGTAACCAACTCCTCAAGGATATTTGAACAGACATCACACTTGTGAAGCATCGCAAGGTCCAAGACCTGACATGCAATGTGCAAAATCACACCATCCCTATTATTTTAATGTAGGAATCTTGACTAATCTAAATCCTGTAACTGATCAATGTTGAGCTTCTCATTCTGTAGAGGGAAGAAAACAGAGCAAACATAATCCTTGAAATATATGTATACGGGCACTCTATGGCCACTTTGGCATGAGATATGAGAAGAGGATCATTAAATATTGACTTGCTGAGTACTCAACAACCAACTGTCTCGGTTTGCATGCAAGTAAGATAGGTTTGATCAAAAGTCATCAGTCAAGCAATTTTGGAGTCGACATCCAAATGTATGACCGTGTGCTTCGAGAGTCAGTTTCCGATATGTAAATACCTCCTGTGTGTAAACGAGTAAAGGTATTGCAGTAGGGTCCACCCTACTGCGATAAATCAAGAACTAGCCACAGTCTGGGAAGTTTAATAAGTGGTCCACAGAGAGATCAGTACAAAGCTTTGAAAGAGTCATGACTGCTGACCTATATCCAACCCACCGTTGTCCCAATAACACACTGGACACCTTTTTAAAGTGGATAAGGGCAACGGCCACATTTTTTTTTAAACCATAACAAATATTCTTAAATCCTGTCAGCTGTTGGGTGAGAGCCAACAGACAGTTCTCCATTCTTATTCTCCAAGACCCCAACACAGCCGTCACTAGCCGACCGTAGTCTCCCCAAGGTGATCTTGTGACATACTCATTCCTTTGATTGCTCTGTCCAGGGAAAAACCGCCAGCTTTGACAATAAAGAAAACAAAGAGAGACCACACAAACACACCACAAATTCCAGGGAGAGAGGGTGGGAAATCCAGTCAGAGTCTTTCCACTGCTCCTGCTGACTGGTAAGTCCCCTCCCCTACTCTCCTATTTTAATTCCACCGATATTTGCAACATTGTTGCCACTTAACTCCAGCCCCAATCATGGGCAGCAGTCATGCTCCCCCTTCCCCATTTGTCCAAGGGAAAACTTGCATGGAATATTAGAGATACATTCGGAAAACTCAAAAAAGGAATTCAAAGCTACATTAAAGGGACACTATAGGCACCCAGACTACTTCATCTCATTGAAGTGGTGAGGGAATGCTAATCTGTGGGGAAGACCTAATACGCACGCAGGGCTTACCGCACATACTCATTTATTCAACCCCATCAGATATTGTTGGAGGAGTCGGAATTGGACAAGTGAATAAAAGGTTATTTAACCCTTTACAAAGCAGGAAGAGGGGGTCGCGGGGGCCGAGGAACACGTTGGTGTTAGAAATACACTGTTGTTTTTCTAACACTAAAGTTTTCATTTAAGGTTACCTCCAAACACTACTATACCCTTCAACAAAAAAAAAAAAATCAGTTTCACTAGGATTATAGAGAGGTTTATGCATTACAAGACAACATTGTATTATTGTAAATGCTTGACACTACTCTCATCATCCAGGTAATCAATAAAAAATCACTATCCTTCTCCTCAAAACTATACATAATTGTGGGGTTTGTTCACTAAAGTCCAAATGTATTAGGTTTTGAAATTATGAAAAACAATTTAGTACCAATAAGTGGCATTTTAATGCCAAAATTCATACATCATTTGCAATATTTGTCAATGCTCAGTTTTTGAATAACAGCTTCCATAAAGTCTGGATTTCAGATTGCCCTGATACAAACGAATAACTGCAATCCAGAACCAAAAGAAGAAATACACAACTAAATGCTCATAATTTGTAATAATTCATAAGAACTGGCCACTATCTGACTTCAGACCTGGTGCAAGGTAATACACTGTGAAAATCTGTCATTAGCATAATTTAGATAAGTAAATGGATAGATAATATATACAGTCTATTCCATTAATTAAAGCATAAAAGATTGTTCACAGTTTGATTATTTTAAAATATCATATATTAAATTAATAGTATATCATTATTTTTATAACTTTTTTTATATTTTAACCCTTTTCCCACTGGCTACTACCACTTATTGCCTACTGCTACTTATTTGGCTTAAAAAAAATAAATAAAAAAACTAAATAGAATCACAAACATTAAAATAATTGTTTTTGTTTAACCCTTATTTCAGTTTCACGTAACCATATAATGCAGAATGTTCCACTGTTTATGACAGATTTGAAATGATTTACTGATATTTAATGTTTCACAAGTTATCCCCTTTTCTATGACCAGCTGTTTGAATGGCTGTTTTACTAATAACAGGGAAATTAAATGTTGCTATCAGTGCTGTTGCCATCTGCTCATAAAGACCTGGGATTTGCCACCCAGTGGCCTCCAGGTTTCTCAGGTCACAAATGTGTAATGTGAGTGCTTTGTGGACAAGGTGATGTTGGGGTAAAGCCAAGGTGCTGTCATGTAGTCAGCTACTTGCTTAAATAAAATTTGGTTATAACGAGAGAATGTCCCTAATTTATAGGATATACTTTGTATCTGCAATTTTATTTATAAAATATTTATAAAATATTTTACCAGGAAAGATGCATTGAGATTTCTCTCGTTTTCAAGTATGTTATTGTATTGAAATCTTTTATACAATGCAAGCCTACTACCATATACTACTACAGATATTACTACTGTACTTTAAACATTTTCTCATTTTCCTCCACATATTACTGACCATCCTCTTTTGCTTTCCCTGCAGTTGATGGTACCTGCCTCAGCTAATCCTTGCAAGCTCACTGTCTTGGTGTTATCTGTGATCCTGGCCTCACCTTTGTGTCTCATATCCAGTCTGCTGCTAAAACCTGTAGATTAAACCTTAAAAATATTGCCCGTATCTGCCCATTTCTTATGAAAACGATGCCAAGGAACTTCATGTTCATGCTCTGGTAATTTCTCGCATGGATTACTATAATTCTCTTCTAACTGGTCTCCCCAGAAACCCCACTACAATCTGTAATAAGTGCTGCTCCCAGGCTGATCTTTCTCTCCTCTCATACCTCACCTCATCTGCCGTTCCTTACACTGGCTTCCTGAATTCCTGTTTCATTTCTGCACTGATTCGTAGGTTTGCCCCTTCTCAATCACTCTGCTCTGCTGGTGACCTTCTCCTGTCCGCTCCTTGCACCCTCATTGCGGGATTTTTCATGGGCGGCTCCTTTCCTTTGAAACAGCCTGCCTACCCTCATCAGACTCTCCTCTAGTCTTTAATCAAAGTCCCTTCTGTTTAGAATTGCTTTTTGTGTCCCAGAATAACTTCTATGTCACAAAGCTGTCTCTGGCGCTCTCCTAAAGAGATCTTTTCCATATTGTTTCCATAAGCTTTTCTTATTGTGTCTTTATATTTCACTCCTCTAGACTGTAATCTCGTTTGGGTAGGGTCCTTATGTACTAGACATGTGCAATTTTTTTTCGTTCCGAATGAATATTCGTACGAATTTCATGCCGTTTGGACAATCAGATGCTTATGAATGTCTGAAGTGCCGAAGTCCTGAAGCGCAGAAGTTCCGAAGAGACAAAGTTCGTTAGTTAGGAAGTGCCGAAGTGCAGACTTTCCAATTAAGGTAAAAATAAAACCCATTAAAAAAGTTACATTTACTCTTTAATGGATGTATTGCTAAACTCATAAACAAACAACTTTTGATGCTATTGATTACCTCTCCTCCTCCAAATTCTTCACACTTTTAGCCTTCATGACACTCATCCTATCTCTCCTAACTTCAATGTCTCTTTTTCCGGTTACACCTCCTCACCTCACCTCACCTCATCCTGTTTCAGTTTGAGTTCCCCAAGGCTTTATCCTTGGTCCCCTGCTGTTATGTCTTTATATTGCCTCCCTTTGCAAATGTATTATTTATTTTGGGTTTCACTACCACCTGTATGCCGATGACACACATATATATCTGCTCCCTTAATCTCTTTTCCGCTGTTCTATAGTGGGTCTTCAGTTACCTCTTTACCTACCAGTGTCTACAATGCAGTCTGTCTAAAAATGAGCTTACCTACCAGTGTCTACAATGCAGTCTGTCTGAAAATGAGCTTCTCATCTTCTCTTCTAACCACAAAAATCCACCTCTGTCTCTCTTCCTGCAAGTTGATGATATGTGCATCAGCCCATCCTTGCTGCCTTGGTGTTATCTTTGATTCTGGCCTCACTTTTTCATATCCAGTTTGTCGTCAAAACCCACCATTTATGCCTTAAAACATTGCCCGCATCTTCCCATTTCTACACAAGATGCTACTAAAAAGCTTGTTTATGTTCTTGTAATTTCTCCAATTGACTACTGCAACTCTTTTACTTGATCACTCCAGAAACCACACTGCCACTGTACAGTTTAAGGAACACTGCTGCCAGACTGATTTTTTTTCTCCCTTCGCTCCTCTCACATCACCCCTCTTTCAACCATTATATTGGCTTCCTGTTCCATATAGGATTGCATTCAAAATATTAACACTTACCTACTGTAATGTGACCTGCCGACACTTACCTGTCCCCTGGGGCCATTGGAAAGGTTATTGCCCAGAGAAGCGATCTTGGGAGCTGGCTGGGAATGCTCCTGCAAAGATTAACACTTTCCATTGTGGACATCCCGAACAGACAACACAGGTTAGCACCATGAGGTCATGCCTTCGGAGGGGGCTCTATAAGGTGACCCACCAGCACTCACCTGTACTGGAACGTGCAAAATTGGAAGCGAACCAGGGGGAACAGGAGGGACTAGAAGGACAGAGAGAAGGAACTTTGGAATAGCCAATATGGTGCCCCGTCCCTTCCCTTCCTTTATAGTCATTTGAGGCTCTGCCTGCAGGGGATGGGGGTCAGTCACATGACTTGCTCTGCCTATAAATATCACTTGGTCAATGCTTGGTTGTTCTGGTGCTTGCCCCAGTCTCCTGGTCCTGGTTCCTAATTTTTGTTCCTGGTTCATGATTCTTGTTCCTGGTACTTGATCCTGGTTCATGATTCTTGTTACTGGTTCCTGATCCTAGTTCCTGATACTTGTTTTGGCTCCTGTTCCTGGTTTATAATTCTTGTTCCTGGTTCCTGGTAAAAGTCTTCTGGGCTTCTGACCCTTGTCTTTGACCCTGACCACATTTCCTCTCTCCGACCTTTAACCTCTTACATTCTGCTCCCAATTCATGGATTTCCTTCTGACCTTCAACTTGACTCTTGATTTTGCTTTTTTACTGCCAGCACTGACCATTGGACCACCTGACACCGCTATCTATCTGCTTCTTTCTGGCTTAATCACGTCCTCTGTTAATAAAGGCACTCATGCCTTTACAGTTTCCTGTATCAATCTCAGGCATCTTAGAAGGTTGTATGTACAAGGGTTGCCCTTGCAACTGAGTTTCGTTCCAAGCAAACCAACCAGCAGGTTGTCACATAACCTCCAAGCCTACTATGGAACAGGTGGCAGCACTGACTTAATAAGTTTAGGAACTGCAATCCTGTCACGCTACCTTTCTTCTATGTGAGCAACAAAGGGCTGAATCCACACAATTACCTGCTTCTTGTCCTGTCTCATCTACTCATATGCCACCTAATATAGCAGAACCTGCTATTCTAATGTTAGACATATTTACTGGTAAAAGGACTGATCTAAGAACTTTAATCACTGCCTGTGAGCTAATGTTAGCCTTAAAACCACGCACCTACCTGAATGATTATGTTAAGGTACGCACTGCAATCACCTTATTATCAGGTCAACTTCAACCGTGGGCTCACTAACTACTTCATACCAATAGTCGTCAACTGACTGCATGGTAATTCTTAATTTCTAATTTGCAAGTCTATATGATGAGCATCATTGCACATACAACTTTGTAGTACCTGCAACAATGGAGAAGATCTGTAGATATAGCTACAGAATGCAGAGAGGTGACTCCAGATTCGGTTACAATGAGACTGGTCTCATAGAACAATACCACCTGGAACTATCTAAAGCATTGAAAGGTGAGTTGGCCAGACTAGGGAAACTGACTTCTCTGGGAGAATTGATCCTGCTTGTTACCCAATAAGACAGATGTTTCCGCTAGCGAAGGTCTGAAAGATTGCAAGGGAGTGCTCCGCACAACCCTCGGATGAACCTATGCAATTAGGTGTGGTTTGTTGCCCTCTGTCAGATGAAAAACGTGTGGCAGGGCTGGCATCAGTCCCTGGGGTTGCCTGAACCCATATTGAGTTCTTGCAAACATATCTGTACCCTCTGTTCGGGAACCGAACAGAACGTTTGTGGTTCCCCCCTTCTATTGACTTAGAACACCGGCCACCCCTGGCGTTAACTGCAATTAGGTATTAACTTGAGTGCTTTCCCTGGGTTGTTGCCGTTCGTATTACTGAACACACGTGGTTCAGTGAGTTCATTTTGTCTCCTGAACACAGACAGCAGTACTTGGTCATCGAGTGTGTGGAACTAATTACGGCTACACGTTCTCGCAAACCCCGGTCAAAATGGTACTGCTGCCTGTATACTTTCCTGATCAACTACACAAACCACTTTTGGGAGATATGATCTACCGACTGGGAGGAGCATTCACTACCTAAGAGCCAGGTGGAGCGTTCGTCAGTGTTCGCGCAGGAACTCCCGAACAAAGACTGGTCAGTGTCCTGGATTTACTGGAACTCTTTTGGGGCATCACCTCGTGGCCAGCTGGTGAAATCTTCTCCTGAATAGTGATCCCGTTCCACCGAACCAATCTCAGCACTTTTCAGATATGTTGTGTGCTCAGATACAGGCTTTTCGTGGACATAAGAATTGTGGGGTTCCTGTAATGTTTTATTATGTTTTGGGATAATATTTTATCTATGTCATATAACTAAGAGGCCTTACTTACATTACATAATTGAATTATCTAAATTCCCAGCTCAATTATCTCTCAGACCCAGAGACTCTTGGTAAAATTCTCTGTAAACTTGCTATGGAGACCCCATACGATGGGGCAGTGCATAAAAAGCCGTGTGTGGGCTAATAAAAATCAGTTAACTACCAGAACTGTGTGTCGTCCAGTTACTGGAGGAATGGGCTATATATAAATAGCACTTCCCTTCCAGCTCCAGAGGATTACAGCGGAGGTATTCATTCTTAGCATTGCAGCTCCGCTACAGAATATAAGAAACATATTTTTTTATCTGACAGAGAGTGACAAAGCACCCCTATTTGTATAGGTGGAAAGGTGGATCATTTAATGTGACACTGTCCTGTCCATCCAACTCCATCTTCGGGTAAGCTGAATATTATCTCCACCTCCTGGAATCTTGCAGCTTCTTCAGTTTCCGCTTACCTCTCCATTTTTCTTTCCCTACGTTATCAATGCTATCATCGACTCAGGAGCTAAGGGGTGTTAGCGGATTTCCTTGTTCAAACATTTTCAAATTACTAAAAGAAAAGTCCTGCGCTCACTCCCATCACTCCTGGGACGGCAGCAATGACTACAGTACACATCAGCTAATAAATATAGTAAAAACCAAAGCAAAAAAAGTTACCTGCGCTCTCTCCTTAATCCCTATGTATATTTTAAACAAATGGAGGTCATTTGGCTACTCCAAAGGCCACTGGAGGGAATGCTCACCTGCCAACGTCAAGGCAGACCCCACTAGACGGAGGTCCAACACTGACCTTTCACCTTGCTTCCTTGAGCTTCTGGCAAAAATATCTCTATTGAGACAGAAAGGGGTATTTTGTATATACACCCCTATATACTTGTTAACCCTTAATAGGGAACACATGGGATGGGCGGCAGCATTGTAACCTAGCTGTGTGATACAAAAAGTGAATACAAATACAAAAAGAAAAGTCCTGCGCTCACTCCCATCACTCCTGGGACGGCAGCAATGACTACAGTACACATCAGCTAATACATATAGTAAAAACCAAAGGGAAAAAAGTTACCTGCGCTCTCTCCTTAATCCCTATGTATATTTAAACAAATGGAGGTCATTTGGCTACTCCAATGGCCACTGGAGGGAATGACCGCCTGCCAACATCAAGGCATACCCTTCTAGACGGGTCCTACACTGACCGTTCACCTTGCTTACTTGAGCTTCTGGCATTTTCAAATTACTGGCATATACCCACATATCCAAAGATAAAAAAGGTATCCCCTTCTGTTATGCTTGGTTGATGGGATCTCAAAATCAGGCCTGTACATCTGGTAACCGAACCTGTTCGCCTTCCACATTGACAAACATACCAAAACCATAAAACTGGATATAGTCCCATCTCCAATGTTCCCACTTATATTGGAACTTCCTTGGATTTTGCCTCACAACCCCTCCATTGTCTGGAGCAAGGGTACTCTTACATTTTCTTCTTCTGTATCACCGCCTGCTTAACTTCTGGACCTGCACATTTCCTCGCCATTTCTACTGCTTCTCCTGTTTCTCTGCCTGAGTAATAAAGAAATTTTCAAGACATCTTTAATGAAAAATCTGCAGACCAACTACCCCCTAAATGTCCATACAACTGCCCAATCAACTTACTTCTTGGAGCTATTATTCCATTTGGCTATATCTTCCTCCTTGCAGAGGCTGAATTAAAACATCTCAAGGAATATATTTCAGAGAACCCACTAAAAGGGTTTATCAGGCCAGTAACATCACTGGCAGGAATATTCTTCATCCAGAATCTGCCTCTGTGTGGATTATCAAACCTTAAATTATATCACTATCAAAAAATTATACCCTTTGCCTCTGATCCCTGAACTCCTAGATTGGCTCAGACAAGCAAATATCTTCACCAAGATTGACCTGCGAGTAGCCTTAAATCTAGTCCACATCTGCGAGTAATGAGTGGAAGACACTCAGAACAAGGTACGGGTATTTCGAGTACCTAGTCATGCCCTTTGGGCTTTGCAATGCCCCAACCACTTTCCAACACTTCTTGAATTATATCTTCAGAGATATTCCTGGATATCTTCATATATTTGGGCGATATTTTTATTTTTTTTTCTTCCCTGAGCAAACATATTGACAAACATAAAAAGGGGGGACCAAGAGGAAATAATTCCTCTTGGAAATATAGGGAGGAAAAATTACGGTCAATAGAAAGGGGGAGTATCCACTAAACAACTGGCAAAACAACCCACACCCTAGGTTGAATAAATAAATAATACAAGATAAAAAGCATAGGAAAAACCTAATAGCTTGAACCAGGAGTAGATACCAACACCCAGAGAAAAGAAAGGGTAAAATAGTAACATACACAGTGTAACGGAATTGCTGTCACAATTAATTAAATGTATCTAAATTAATGAATGAAAAATAAATAAAATGAATAAAATAGATATATATATATATAAATATACTGTATAAGTGCAAAAAGATATTAACCGCGGTCTTAATACATAACAAGATCTAGTAATAAGATGAATAGTCCAAAAGTCCTTACAATGTAAGTTCATATAAAAAACAAATGGCTGGTGTACCCTCTCTATGCACAGCAGGGAAACTAGCCAATATGAGCTGTATGTGCTCTAGTAACAAACTGAAACGATAACCAATATTAGTTTGATGCATAAAAGAAAGAAACGGTAACTAAATATAACATATGTATAACTGTAAAATTAGCAGTTCTACATCTATAGTTAGTGATGATAGATCCAGAAATCTTGTCTGCTGACGCCAATAGAGCTAGGCAATATAGTTCAGAAGTAAAAAAATCTTCTTGAAACAGACTTTATTATGCAAAGATCATAAGAGTATAACAACTCACAGATAGCATAGAAAAAAGGGAACTTTCCTTGGGTGTCTTCCTCCAAGCATTCTGGAAGCTCTAAAAATGCTGCCTCTTCAAAGCCGGCTTCAGAGGCAGCCTCAGAGTCCTTGTTGCAAATCGCTCGTCGAGGAGATCCACGGCGTGCGTTTCACTTAACTTCAGTATGCGTTCCACTGTGAGTGTGTGCAGAGATGCAGCCTTACGCGTTTCGTGACGTCCTGTCACTTCATCATAGGAATGCATCTTTGGAGTGCCGACGGATTTAAATACCCTTTCGGCAATGTTAACTACCCATAATGTTAACCCTTAAGTGACAAAACCTTCCTAAAAACATACACACAATTAATCAGATATGCATGTAGTAAATATATTAAGACTATAGTGGTTATCTTTAAAATGAAATATAAACAATGTATAGAAAAAACTAATAAATACTGCAATCATAAATTAATAAAAAATAGAACAAAATTACATAAAGAATTATATAGCAAATTACAATAGTTAATTAGCAGCAGGGATATATCACCCTATAAGATCACGTCTTACTGATAAGATAAAATATAGATCTCATATAAAATCATAAGATACACATTAAAAATATTAAATGTTAGATAAAATATTAAAGGGATACGTCATAAAACAACTTGTAATATTGCAATGTTCAATTAGATGATAGAAAATTATGGAAAATAAATACATCCTAGTGCACCTCAATAGGACTTAAAAATAGAATAAAAATAGAATTGGTTAAAAAAGAAGGGAAAGAGAACAATCATAAAACACCCCTTAATTGAAATACTCCTATATGGTGTAAAAGACCAGAAGAAAATAAGTATTCATTACAGAACGAAGAAAAAAAAAAGATATTTAAAAAATTTATAGGAAAGCATTCAATTCAAAATCCAGATTTAGACCCTTGGGTTCTAGAGTATCCATCTGGAAGATCCATTTAGCTTCTGCTCTATCCAGGGCTTTTCCCTAATTCATAGAATCTAAAATTTAATATGTTTATTGACTTACATAAATTCATCAGGAAGCTTACTGTTAAATGTTTCTTCTTGGAAAATAAATATACTAAGGAAACAATGGAGGATGGTTATGTACACACCAACCTCCATCCTCAATCAACTTTCTATCCACATCAAACGAAAAGTGATAACATTAGAGTCTTTGAAAGGTTGATTGATAAAGACTTAAGAGCCATGAAGAAGTATACAACCTCACGAAGAAGGAGAGAAAAGCTCTGAAAACATTAATGCAAGATAACAATATTACCATTAGGCAGCAGATAAAGGAGGGGGAGTAGTAATTATGAATAGTCAAGACTATGAAAATGAAAATCGTAGACTTTTGAGTGATACAGACACGTACTTGAAACTCAAGCAGAATCCAAGCCAATCATTCATGGATGAACTTGTGGAATTAGTAAATATGGGCAAAGAACGTGGAATACTATCAAAAAGGGACACCTACTGCTCAAGAAGTCTTTAACAAACTAAACACCCATTTTGTTCAAGCTCCTATTCTAATCCAACCAAACACAGCAAAGTCCTTTTTCCTCAATATCCACAGCTCGGACATTACTATTGGTGGTATGCTGTCCCAAAGAGGGGGAAAAGATGATTGGCTCTATCCTGTGGCCTTTTACTTTAGGAAATTAACACCAGCCACGAAGAACAATAATGAGGGCCCTTTACCTGTCACAGTATGTTTTGACCATACTGCCTTGTATCAGGTCCACCCAGTGTTCCATCTCTCCGCACTACTTCCAGCACCGGAAAGCTAATCCATCACAATAGTGTTCCTCCTCCACCAGTTGTTGTCAACAGGTCTGAAGAGTACAATGTTCAAAAGATCTTTGACTCCAGAAGACTTGAACATTTAATTTATTGAAATGGTTGACCCAGAGGAGTGGTCTTGGAAGCCGGCCAGGAATGTTCATGCTCCCGATGAGCAGCTCCTGGAAAGCTCGAACACGCACTACTTCCACTCTTCTTCCCTCTGCTCAGGCCACGCTGCTGCAAGATTGGGGCCATAATGTGTGGTGTTTGGAGAGGATTGGGGAGGGCTGGGAGGAGGTACTAGAGAGACAGAGTGGAGGAACTGTGGAATAGTCAAGATGAAGCCCAGTACCAACCTTTATAGTCCCTGGTGTGCTCCGCCTGCAGGGGTTGGGGGTTGGTCACATGACTTGCCCTACTTATAAATATATAAAAAGAGAGACAGCGCTAATTAACTGACAGGCAGCAACCTTAAAAAGGGAAACCCTCCAAACCCTTTTAAAACAAGACAGATAAAACAACAGTATCGGCTGTCTCTTTTTTTCCTCATTTGAGAATTGGACACCACTGATGGAGAGATACCCACTACATATCCTACAAGCGGGGATCATACCGCTGTATGCGCTTTTACCCTAGAGCTGGACATAAGCTCTATCAAATGTGAGTTCTCATCTATTATTTCTTAATATGTCACCATTGGAATTATACAATACTACACTATTGGTCGTCCCTCTCTCTCTTTTTTTGTCTTCTATATAAGTGGAACTAATACAGTTTATGAAGACTTCACCACTGCACTTTTTGTGATAAAGGCTATTCACAAGGACACTTAAGATGGACTTTTTACTTATTGAATTTATTTTATCTTTCCTGTGGCGCAGCATTTTTACTGTTGTTTTATCTGCCTATAAATACCCAAGCATTTCTATTGTTCAGTGTCTGGTTGTTCTGGTACTTGCCTGAATCTCTTGGTCCTGGATCCCAGCACTATAGTTTCCCTTTAAAAAAGGAACTGCTGCTAATGCCAGATACTTAAGGACACATTCAGAGGTCTTGTGGAGTCCATCAGAGCTTTTTGAGAACTTCTATACTGTCTTTCTGGCAAGCAGTAAGAAAAAAACATAAAGAAATCCACAGCCTTCTTCCTCACTATGAATGTTTTTCTACACTCACATTTTTAAAATAAGTCAATCCTATCAGTTAAATATTTGGAATGAATTAAAGGATTACTCCAACCCTTTGTGGCTAAACCTTTTTTATGTTTATTTGTAATGCCCTATTGGGCATTATTTACTTAGTTCCGCTCTCAATAAAAAAAAAAAAAAAATCTTGTAAAGAAGGAATAACTTATCTGAAATCCTACCCCCACCCATCTCTCCATGTGCTCATTCTCACGCCCAGCCTCCCCATGTGTCTCATCCAGCACCCCAAGATTCTCAATGTGTCTTACTCCTCATGTGTCTCATTCTCTTTCCCAGCACCTCCATGTGTTGCATTCACCCCCAGCCCTTCAAGTGTCTCATCCGCCATCACTTGCATGTGTCTCATTCCCCCAGCTCCTCCATGTGTCTCATTATCCCTCCAATCTCCTCCATGTGTCTCATTCTTCCACATGTCTCTACCCATTCCCTCCTGTCAATGCTTTATATACCTCTATGTAGCGTGGCCGTGCAAACTCGGTCTAACAGGATGTACTTGTTGCTCTCAGACTTCGGTCACACTACATACAGTAACTGGCAGGAGGGGAGGAAGGGACCCTTGCTACAGTGCACTGGCCCCAAGGTTTGCTGGCCAACCGTTCACAGTAGTCGACAGGATGGCCGGGCCCCATGGAGTGATGGGACCGGTCGTAGCTGTGACCCCTGTGACCGTGGTAGTTACGCAACTGGTGAGGGGGGATCCAGGCTTCCTAGTGCAGGCAAGCTCCCAGAGCTACCTGCAAGGGTAGAAGATAACATCTGTTGCCAGCTTGCAGTATCTTATGGGCTGCCTACGTCACATATACTAGGGGGGTAAAAGGCTCCTGATAAATAAGTGCATATTTCTTTCTATGTTCAGCATTTCTAGCAGAAAAGATGGACATACAGATTATCACGGCCATGGCCATTTCTAAAAGCAGATGTGGTTATGGTGTGTGATAAAATCCTCTTTGTTTATCAATTTTATTTATCTATCGCACCACAGGCATCTAATTTATTTCTCTGTTAAAGAGGGAAAGAGGGGTTGTGTATGTGAGAAACTGAAAGCACAATATATTCATCAAATCCCTATTATGACTGGTAAAACTGTGAGGCAGTCAGTATGCAGTTAGTGTATGTAATATAAGTATAGTTTACTCAGGTCTACCTTATGCAAGGATGTTTAATAAAATTCTTTGTGTTGCCAAAGAGCTGTACATATAGAGATTGTGAAATGTAATTACTACATTTTTGTAGTGTTGAATGATAGCATTACACAAGTCAGATTAACACATACCATTATAGTGTGTGCACAGGGCAGAACTTGAGCTACAGATTAGCAAACATATCATCACTATCCTCAAATCACACTGTAATCTACAGTTAAAAAAGCCATACTGTGCAGCTATATATAAACAAGTGCATAACATAATTAAATAGTGACATATTGATGAAGACAAAACTGTACCAGGAGTAGCAAAGACAACATATTGACCAGTATTCCTATTTTTAAACAGAACTATATCAATAGTCATCTTCTTTGGAGTTTGAAGATCGAATACAATTTATATTTCACTTGCTACATACATCCCATGTCTTCATTTAAACGGATTTTGCAATCAAGGAAGAAGTAGGCAGGGCAATCAGTGAGTGCCAGATTTTGATTGACAAGGTCATGTGGGATATTTCCGTGCTAGTTTTTGAGATGATTTTTTAAGGTGTGAAAAATATTGTTTGGATCAATTGGCAAGTAAGTCAATTTAAAGAAACACACTAAGCTTAAAAATAAATTTTTATTTTTAGCCTTAGTGTGTTCTGTTCTTTTTCTGTTTATTGTGGGCCCTCTCTTTAAAAAACTTTCAAATAGTACATTTTTAATTTTTAAAAAGCGTCAGTAATCAAGGAACTGAAATGTACCCCAACAGGCAGCCATTACAATGCACCAAAACCACTTCATTAACCACTTCCCTTTAATGAACCCTTAATATGCAATCAGTATGTCCACGGGGTGGTGGCCATCTTGTTTGCATGAACACAGGCAGCGGTGTTTGGGCATGAACCTAAACATTTTTAAATAAAGCAACATGATTTTTCCTGAGATTAGCTGGGAAAAAGGGAAGAATAAAACATTAGGCAGATAGAAAAAACAAAACATGGAATACGTAAAAAAAACTGAAGCAACAAACATGTACGATTGAATGGGAAGGTCAGTTAGTTATACAGGGAACAGAGACAGGCCGTATATAATGTTTATCTATGCACACTTCTAAAAACTCCACCTATTGTCCAGTCCCAAAACACCTGCTATCTATAATGAACTTTGTTGCAGTTCTCAATTTATCCATTACTCTTTTTGTAATGTAATTGCTTGTGAACCTTCGCATAATACTTAAACTATAAAGCAGGAAAATTGTTACTTTTTAACCTTATTTAAAAAGTTGCTACAACCACTATGACCATTTCAGTGATTTGAAGTGGTCATGGTGGTAGGAGTATGTATGTGCAGTGTTTCTGCTTCAAAGACTGCACATACTGAGGTATTGGCAATTTTGAAACCTTTCTTCCGGGGGGGAGGGGGGGGGGGGAAGGGGGGCCAAGTAGTAATGCCCAAAAGTTTACAAAAAAAATGGAATGTTAAAGAAGGATTACAATAACCCTTTAAGTAGTTGCTATTGTGCATACATTGCACCAGTCTCACCTATAATACATTATAACATAATGAGAGAAAACTTAGCTGTGGCGAAAGTAACCTCGCCACTGGTTCATGGAGGGGCCTCCTTGCCAGCCTCCTGCCTCAGGACTATGGGCCATGCAAAAAAGGCTCATAAAAGACCTTGTTCGTGCCTGTTTGCTATTCTGTTCAGTAGATTGCATTCTCCTTCTATACTAACATTGTCCCTTTCAACTACCGAACAACTGCACAAACCAGGGATCACCTGGGAGCTTGTTAACACGTATTAACAACTTGGAATGGTTCTCACCGAAGTGTTCCAATTGTTCGTCTGGGTGGCCGCAATTCCTATGGACAACCACGAGGTGGTGGCCATCTTGTTTGCATGAACACAGGCAGCGGTGTTTGGGCATGAATCTCATGGAACTAAGATCGGACACAGAAACACTCGAACACCGCTGAACTTCCATCATCGCCTACATTCGGTTCTATACAATTTAGAAGAGCATTGTTCGGTGAAATTGTTCATCTGGATAAGGGGAACAAGCTCCAGGGTAAGAACATTACCCTGTTTGGTAGTTTGTTCATTTTTCCAAACTAACAAACAAGACTGACCACAAGCCCTGATTCTCTTGAACTGTTTTGGGCATGAGGCCATGCTTGCCGTCGGTCAAAAATGAGACCTTGGTGATTTTTGGATAAGTTGGTCACCCAGATCAGGGCTATCAGAGGTTGTAAATTTTGTGGGGGGTTTGCATGTTTTAAAGGTATTTTGGGGGTTTTATAAAAATGTGTGTTTTCTGCCCGGAGATAATTGAGTTAGTACAGTACTTGACTAAATTATCTCCGAGGTAAAGAGGAGGGATTATCTGATTATATCAGGTCTCAAGCGTGTTTAAGTCCAAGCTCTGGCTGAATGAAGGTAAACCTTCATTCAGCCTGAAGTCCTGAGCATTGTGGACCAAGTTTTATTTTATTTATTTCTTTATTTTAAAGAATGAGCAAATGTAGATACATAAACAGTATATCCGTACAATAGTGTAGAATGCTCAAAGGTTTAGTACAAGTTTATTAAAAATACAATAATAAAAAAGAACAAAGAAGAGGGAGGAGGAGGGGAGGGGAAAAGAAGAGGGGGAACTTGCTGTGCCACTATAGTCTAGATCAGGCCTGCACAACCTGCGGCCACCAGATGTTTTTGAACTAAACTCCCATGATCCTTTGAATAAAACAGATAGCCAACACTCATGTTTTTTGAATAAAACAAGGAAAACAGAAAGCCAGGGGATTATGGGAGTTGTAGTTCAAAACATCTGGGTGGGCACAGATTGAGCGGTTCTTCAAATGTACACTGTCCACTGCAGCTATGTTTTTTCAAATGCTGGTAAGGTGTTACGCACCAAAGCAGTCAGGAGATCCATCAGGAGATTTCCTTGAATTATTTCTCTTATTTGTGGAATCATAGTGTGGATGCTGCAAATTCTCTCCTAGATGCCAATTCTCTCCTAGCTGCCAAAATAACTTTATTAAATATTTTTTGAGCTCTCTTGGAGAAAACCTTCCAGAGGGCGAGATAAATAAGTAAAAATAACCAAGGATCTAAGTCAAATGATCTTTGAAATATGACTGCCAGTAATCTGTCCACTTCCTTCCAAAAGGGTGCCACCATTGGGCACATCCACCACATAACGAGATGTCCCATGCTGGCCACATAGTGGACATCAGGTATCAGTGAGGGACCTTCCCATATGGAACATAGTACATGGGTAATATGCCATCTAAATAGTATTTTGTATTTTGTACATCTGTTTCTGAAAAATAATGCAAATAGAGACCTTGGCTACAGTTTCCCAGATTTCCTTTCAAGTCACCCTCTAACATTTCCCTCAAGTCTGTTTCTCAATGTATGGTAAAGGACCCCATTCATTGGAGTTAGATACATTCATAAATATGAGATATACGACCCTTCTTGCTTTTACCCTAAAAACACAAATCTTCATGAAAGGTTAGCTGGGAATATGCTGCTTTGTTGATCCTCTTGGGCAAAATCTTGGGCAAGATCTGAATGAACCTAAAATAATCCTTAGTAGCCAAGGATTATTTAAAGGTCCTGAAAATCTAGATGAGCCTCTTCAGAGGTGTCAATAGAGCTGGTTTCAAGCAACCTCTAGGTTTTATAGTCTCTAGATCTCATGTCTGGAAGAAAGTCTCTGTTTTGGAGAACTGGAGTAAAGGGTGATGGGGAAGATTCTAGATTAAATTTCAATCCCACCCTATTCCAAATAGATATAGAGTTGAGGATGGCTGGGCATTTTGTGCTGAGAAGTATTCTCTGCGACCTGGCAAGTCACATATAAAACATAGGCAAACCAGATCCCATGATATGTGATTCCAAATTCACTCACCTTGTATCTTCAGTAGGAGCATGTCACATCATTATCTGTGTCAGGTGCACTGCATAATTGTACATTAAGAGATGGAAAAGACCTAGACCACCCCTGTACTTTGGCCTATAAAGTATGCTCCTCAACAGTCTGTGCCTCCTTCCCACTCATATGAAGGTATCTATAGACTTTTGTCTCAAAGTCTCTTTTGTCTATAGGAATTGGTAGAACCTGAAAGAAGAAAAGTATTTGTGCGAGAACATTCAGTTTTATGCTGTTTATTCTGCCCATCCATGATGTTGAGGTCTCATTTTATAGATCGAAATAAAGGAGTAACATGCAGTGAAAAGGGTGTCTTGGTTGTCAGTCACCTGCACTACCAGATATTTTCCAGTACAAGTGAGCTGAACATAGTATGTAGGCCCCAGCAATGCCGCATCGGCAGCCAACCGATAGCCTGGTTTTCCCTTAACAGGTGAAGTAAAATTTCCAGTGAAAGAGCAAATATTATAATAAAACGTGCAAAGACTGAAAACAATAGTTCAGCTAGTGAGACTCTAATATACTCTGCAAGTGAAACACACATCACAGCAAGTGTAGATAAACTTACAAATAGGAGAGATAATATTCATATAGAGCTCATAAAGCAAGGAACAGTTATGTAGAGTGAAGTATAAAATCTTGACACTCTTTAATATCTTATAGATAGAACATAAACACAACACAAAAAGTGCAGTAAAACAAATAAAATTGTATGACATACTATATAATGCACTTAGAGATACAATGCCACTAGAGTGGCTAAAGTAGTCAAAGCAGGTTCAGGAGTCCAGTCCAATCTCATAGATCCAGTCCAGAAGATAAACTGTGAATGGTGATGTTAAAGGAACACTATTGTAACGGATCACCTGGCACCCCGACTGGGTACCTCCGTTGATGGATGCTCCTAGCGCTTCTTGCGAGTTATTATAGCAAGGGAATACGCAGAGCATAGCAATCCCTTGTAGCAGATTCCCCCCAATAAGAGACAGGACTCCAAATTGAGGGTGAAGTAGAACTGTCTAAAACGTTATTTTACTTGGGACTAGCCCATATGGTCATTACATTAAAATTGCTGTGAAAACTCAATAAAATTACAGTCAAATCATAGCAGGCAACATACAGTGACTTATTATAACATAATTACATATTTATAAATGGGTGGGGAAGAACATAATTAACACAAAATGTCTCTCCTGCATGCAGAATTAGCTATATGCAAATCTACCCAAATATGCAAATTACCAGTCTTGCTATTCAGGTAGTGCATATTACTGTTGCTACCAACAGAGGGCACTACACAAGCTCCATAGTCAAATCCACCTAGTTGGTTGCAATCCTCAGCAGTACAGGAGAGCAGGCAATACATCCCAGGGGCCATAGTCACATGGCAGGAGTCTGGCAATCAGTCTTCTCCAATGCCCAGTGGCGAGGCTGGTTCCGCCACATTTCTCCCCTTTTCCAAACAGACTAACAGGGTATCTGACCTCCTGCCGGTCAGTGCCCTGGTTAGTCCAGCAACCCACCCACGAAACACAAACAGTAATACAGCCCACCCAAAATACATGGTTACTAGACCTGGATAAAAGATTAGCTCGTCCATGTCCAGGTGCCTCACCACGGCTTTGTGGGGTACTGATAGGCTGGCTTGGTGGGTTGCTGAGTGGGCAGAGACCCGCGGTACTCTGCCCTGGTGCCAGCGCTACCACGGGAGTAGCCTGGTTCGAGTCATGCTAAAAAGAAGAGTTGGTAGGCTCCTCTCTCGGGATCTGGGGCTGCTGCTGGAGGGGGAGACCGACTGTCTCCCCTTTGGTTACATAGTCCTGCTGCTGGAGGGGGACACCGACGGTCTCCCCTTTGGCTAAACAGCCCTGCTGCTGGGGGACAGGACCGACTGTCCCTACCCCCGGTGGTGCATGTGCAGAGACCACGGTCCCATCTGCACTGTTGTGGAGCTTACTGTCTCCCCTTGGTGGGCTAAGCTGCCATTGGGGAGAGGGGGTAACAAGCTCCTCTCCCATACATACTTTCAGCCGCTGGGGAGAGGGGATAACAAACTCCTCTCCCTGACACTCTCTCTGCTGTTGGAGAGGGGGACCGACTGTCTCCCCTTTCAATATATTGTCCCGCTGCTGGGGAGCGAGACTGACTTTCTCTGCTCCCTGCCGGACACACTGCTGTTGGGGAGGAAGGACGGCACCTTCGGCTCCCTGGGACTTGCTTGACTGCTGGGGAGAGGGACCGACTGTCTGCTCTCCCAAGAACACACACTGCCGCTGGGGAGGAAGGACGGCACCTTCAGCTCCCTGGGATATATACTGCTGCTGGGGATCTGGGCCGACTGCCCAGCATCCCTGTAGAGCCGGTAGAGAGACCTCGGTCCCATCTCCACCTGCCAGCTGGGTGTCTTCCCAGGACAAGTTAATAAGGTCTTCCATCTCTGTGACTGGTTGGGACGTATGTGGTACAGTACCAAGGTCCCCTGATAACAGACTTGGTTGCTGGGGAGGAGGAACTAAATTCAATGCTTCCGGTGGTATACAGTCAATAAGCCCCATCATGTCAGAGACAGGCGGCATTATACGTTGGAATAGGCAAACATAATCCTGTTCTAGTTCCCACTCCCGGTTGGCAAGAAAAGATAGATCTGGCTGAATGGCATGGATCTCCGTAAAGTCCCAGTTGTCTGCCCGCTCAGCTCGGATGGACCAGAAACGAGCAATGTCGATGTCTCCGAACCAGAGACTAGTTTCAATAGTATCCCACAACAAACCAGGGCCATCGTAGTCTTCCCCCTCAATACAATTGTACTCGATCAGCCATGGGTAGAGGTGGTAAGCATGCCACCGCAGGGCCCGATAGGAATCATCCAGCCACACCTCAGTCTCAACTAGCATCTCCAGTTCGCTTACCCATTCCTCTGAGGGCTGGTTTCCCAATAATGGCATCCGCAACGCTAGTTGTTCTGCTTGGCGCTGGTTAGTGGTCAGGATTTTATCGCACTGGAAGGGTCGAATTTCGTCGATGTCCTCCTTCCAGAGATCGGTACGAAGCACCACCCTCCACTCTGTCTCTCTTTCCTCTGGGATAGGATACACCATACTGAGCATCACATCCTGTAGTCGCTGCTGGAGCCTGGCGTCAAAGTGAGGTACTGCACGGCCTTCAATCTCTGAAGTAGTGCTGGTTTTCCCAAGGCTAGGAAGCCATCCCACCCCTGCCACCAATGTAATGGATCACCTGGCACCCCGACTGGGTACCTCCGTTGATGGATGCTCCTAGCGCTTCTTGCGGGCTCCAAGCACTCTAGTCAACACCACAACCTCCGCAGGCAGAACCTCTCTTCCTTCCAAGCGAAGCAGGAACAAGCTCTTAAAAGAGCTTAGGAGTGATTATAGCAAGGGAATACACAGAGCATAGCAATCCCTTGTAGCAGATTCCCCCCAATAAGAGACAGGACTCCAAATTGAGGGTGAAGTAGAACTGTCTAAAACTTTATTTTACTTGGGACTAGCCCATATGGTCATTACATTAAAATTGCTGTGAAAGCTCAGTAAAATTACAAACAGTCAAATCATAGCAGGCAACATACAGTGACTTATTATAACATAATTACATATTTATAAATGTGTGGGGAAGAACATAATTAACACAAAATGTCTCTCCTGCATGCAGAATTAGCAATATGCAAATCTACCTGAATATGCAAATTACCAGTCTTGCTATTCAGGTAGTGCATATTACTGTTGCTACCAACAGAGGGCACTACACAAGCTCCTTAGTCAAATCCACCTAGTTGGTAGCAATCCTCAGCAGTACAGGAGAGCAGGCAATACATCCCAGGGGCCATAGTCACATGGCAGGAGGCTGGCAATCAGTCTTCTCCAATGCCCAGTGGCGAGGCTGGTTCCGCCACAACTATAATGCCACGAAAACAAACTCGTGTCCCCCTCACCCTCAGGGCCCCCCTCCTGCCGGGCTCAAGGGTGAGGAAGGGGTTAATCCCTTACCTTTTTTCCAGTGCTGGGCTCCTTCGGTGCTGGGGACTCCCCTCCTAATTTTCCCGTCATCAGCTGAATGCGCATGCGTGGCATGAGCCGCGCACGCATTCAGTCAGTCCATAGGATTCTCAATGCTTTCCTATGGACGCTGGCGTCTTCTCACTGTGAAAATCACAGTGAGAAGCGCGGAAGCGCCTCTAGTGGCTGTCAATGAGACAGCCACTAGAGGCTGGATTAACCCTTATGTAAACATAGCAGTTTCTCTGAAACTGATATGTTTACAGCAGAAAGGGTTAATTCATTAAGCTCAAGTGGTCTGGGTGCCCATAGTGGTCCTTTAATGTAAATGTCTGTGAGGGATCAGGAGCAGCCTGTAAGTTCCTTATAAAGTGCAAACAGCAAACAGGAAAATTCAGTCCAAAAGACTCCAAAATCTTGACTTTCTCAAAGAGCATTGTATAATGCATTTCAGAAAAGACCACCGTAAAAAAGGTCCACCAATCACGTAGACTAGCTCTAGACTTACATCCAGACCTGCACCCCAGTCTACCACCAACAAAATGTATACTTCACCTGAGGAAAATCTTGATGGGGTTGAAACATGTTGTGTCTTTCCTTTGTTTTTTTAAACATCTGCTTGAATAAAAGTCTTTTTAAACCTATGCGGGTTTGGAACGTATGGATATCCTGGAACACTATCAACAATAGAGATTTCCTGTGAACATGCTGGAGAATCGAGCCTACATCTCTTGCTAGATGATATGCATATGCAGTTCACTGCCAACTTTTAATTGGCTCTGTAAATTGTGAGTGTTCCAATTTACCTTTTACTTGCTGTTTTTTACATGTTACACTTTGTTGCATTTTATGCATATCCTATGGATGTACATATGATTTAACATTGAAAAGGATGTACATATAATTTTTATAGAAAAGATAAATATTCATTTTGTGAATATCCATCCTATTAGTCTTCTCATAGTAGACTCTTCAGAATCATTTGAGTTGGGCTACATTATCTAACAATAAGCATTTAATGCGGCAATGTTATGCTGAACTTACCTTTCTCCTATTGCTTCCTGTTTCCTTCCTCTCTCATAATCTATTCTTCTTTTCTTCCTATTTTATCTAGTTTTCTTAAAAACATAAGACAAAGTAGGGACTGTGTAGAAACACCTCAAAGATAATATAGAGAAAGGGGATGCATCTGAGTTAAATTTCATGAATCATAGTGATGGGTTTGCATGCTCATTTCAATGTGATATTTCATTTTTAAAATACATTTGCAAAGTTTTCAAAAATTGCTTGCTTTGTCATTGCAATCATGAGTTTAGAGTGATGTGAAAAAAAAATAATTTAATAACTGTGGCAATAAGCTGCAACATAGAAAATGTGAAAAAAATTGGAAAAAATAATGCTTTCTGAATGATCTATCTATCTGTCTGTCTGTCTGTCTGTCTATCTGTCTATCTGTCCTGTATGATTATCTGAATAGTTATAAATTATTTAAATATATTACTATAAACCTATTTCATTATGTTCAAGGCTAGAATTTTGAAAATTTTAGTTTAGTTTCTTTTATAGCTTTTTTTTTTTATAGTTTTTGTAAGCTATCATGATTTTTAAGTATAAACAGTTTCATATATATTGGGCCATGGGAAATGGATCACCTTTTACCTAAAATATATTTTCCTAAAAAATATACCCAAATGAATTCATTCCAAGAGAAGAGAGCACATTATTTTATTTTATCCTCAGTTTGCCACTGCTGTCAGTTTGGCTATTGGCAAAATCCAATACACATTGTGTGTCTTCAAACTGACCATGAGCTTTTTGCAAGTTTTTGATGATCTTGAACATCACAGACAAAAAATATTGTGTTTTACATAAAAACTGATTTTTATACCAACTTCTAATACTATATATTTGAGGGTGTTAGGAGATGCTGAAAAACATATATTAATCACTGTTATGTCCACAATAGAACTCTATGTCCAATATCTTAGGAGATCCTTGTCATCACACCTTGGCAGGATTCACACATTCTATTATAATTACACATTTCATTTCAGGTCTACAAAAATGTAAGGCACAACTAGCAATGCAATCTTAAACACAGATCCTACAATTTAGCTATCCATTTATTATACGGTAATCACAGTAGTTGTGGTTAATCAATACTTTGTGCACTCTGGATCACTCCTGATCTAAAGTATGCATCTAAACGAATAATTAAAGAATGGATGTTCTTTCACATATAATTGTAACACAGGCTTATTGTGAAGATCATCTTTCATGTAGGAATTTCTTTCAACATTTTTGGATTTGCTCTAAATAGACTGAAATGATCATTTACTTAAGGGAAAATTCCAGTTGAATAAAAAGTGAATTTTAAACACAAAGTCAAAATAATTGAACTGTAAAAAATTCAGGTATCTTCAGTTTGGCTACTGTTAAAATGCTAATTAATTTTGAATTCACAGAGACATAATACAATTATTTTTTAGCAGCGGATTGAAACTCATACGCAATAATCTCAATTGGCAAACTGGTTACTAAATGGGTTCCAACATAAACAAGTGGCACGATATCAATCCATATATATTGTTTTTCTTTTCAAATATTTTTAATGAAAAAGGAATTTTGTAATATTAAACATAAACAACAATATACAATAACAAAAATAATATAAAATAGAACAGAAAATAAAACAATTGTAATAAAAACAAACCTAAAAAAGGGGGAGAGGGGAAAAACAAGAGGAAAAAAGGGAGACATATTTTATTCAGTGAAATAAAATAGAAATAAAAGTATCAAATCGAGTGTTTCACTAATTTGGTTGCACCTCTAGAAGCATCCCTAATTCAGTTTGGCAATGTGAAAATCTATCAGAAAAAAAGGATGTCTAAATAATATTGCTAAATTAATCTGACTCTTCTTGAGAACTAATGCATAAAAAAGAAACACTCTGATGGAAAGATGATAAGTGAATGAAAGAGTGAAACACAGAAGCAAGCTGAACAAAAGCAAACAAACTTTATTGAGGTGGCACATTGGGAGAGTTTATTCACATATAAAACATGATGTTATCCTAGCATAACACCTAGAGTACACACAGAACTATACCCAGGATAACAAGTGAGAAAATGTAATCTGTTTATGCAGTCACTCAGTTTTTTTGCTGATAGGAGATCTAGGTGATATGTAACCAAGAATGTAATCAATGCCTATTAGAATACTGTGCACATCCGAAAAGAAAAAAAATCAATCCCTTTAACCAATGGTGTACAGATTAACATTATGGAATGTGATATCAGTCCTTAACTCCTTCACTACCGAGCACTTTTTCATTGAAAAAAAAGCATAACATTTTTATCAAGCAAGGGATGCATAACTAGCATAGAAACATTTCACAACACAGCAATTTTGTTTATAGATTGCTTTGACTTCAAACTTAAAAATGAAAATCACGTAAATTTTCACTATTTTTATTTTTCACTTTTTTTTTACTTTTTCGTTCATCATTTGTTAAATAAATATTTGGGAAATGAAAAGCTTTAGACAATGGACAGTGTCTTGTGATATTTCACACAGGGTCTAACGTGTTAGCATGAAAGCAAAAACACAGTTTTTCTCACATACATTAGATGTGACAAACTTAGATACTTTGCTTATAAGTATTTGTAAGGTTCCTGAAGGCATTATTTTTTGTACATCTTACTAAAAATTGCAACTAGAATGTAAGAAAGAATGTTGGCATCAGGGTATAATGCCCACATACAATAAATAAGGCTAAATCATATCTAAAATAAAGGTGTTTTAAACTGCAATATCAACCGTTATCAAGCTCTGGAATGTTAATGTTATGCTAACAGTGAAATGGTCATTTCAGTCCTCCCCTCCCTGACTGTAGGAATAATATGACCCACTGAAACTTCCTGTACAGTTTGAAAGCAGGTATTTTAAGCAAATTTACGGGCACTAGAAGCTAATGACTCATGGCAGAGAAAGTTCTTCCTCTACAGCCAGGTAATCATAAATATTAATGAGGGTAAGTGAGGCTTTATGGACTGGATTTCATACTGCAAAATACATGAAAATAAAAAAATTATTTGGGTATTGAAGCAGTTAGAGGGATACTGGGGGTATATTACAACTTTAAAGGGACACTATAGTTACCAGTACCACTGCAACTTAATGTACCTGCATGTTTGTATTCCTAATGATATAATGTTCCTTTAAATTACAATCACATTTTGCATATTACCTATGGGGCAGAAAAAGGGGTAACATCAACTGAGAGGGAGACAGAAAATACCAGTGTGGCATGAACTGAGAATTAATTTGGGATATCATCTGCTTGCAACAGCAGAAGATGCAACATTTGAATTTGGGGTACAGATAGTTTACATTTATGCTTTAATGGGTGTGGGGATTGATTCAAGAGGTATAGATTCTGTACATCAGATGAAGCGTAAGGACATAATTTAGTCTTTGGACTCAGGCTTCTTATTGGAATTCCTAAATGGCAAAAGAAATAGCATAATCCGTGCCCAGAATTAAATGTACAAGAAATATATGTACATAATTCTTCAGATGGTATAATACTGTAGGCCTCAGAACAACAAAAAAGAATACAGTAATAGTGCAATACAGTATAATAAATAATAATCAAGATAATGGCTCTGTGTAGGATCCACCTATGGATGTGATGGTGCCAGGAAGCAGAGAAAAATAAAAAGATAAATAACTAAAAAAAGTTAACTTTTATTTAACCAAAATAGTAATAAAAACCATAAAAAGGTATAAAATTATGATAAGGAGTCCCACTTGATGCGTTTAGCCTCTCCAAGGCTTTTTCAAAAGTATGAGATAGTGCTTACAATGTTCCATTTTTATATCAAGGTCTTGATTGTAAATGGCTTCCTGGTGGGTCCAATTTCCAGTTTCCTTGAAGGCTTATTTCCAGATTCCTGTTCCTCAATTGGAACGCACGCGTCACACCGGAAGCGACGCAACATTGTTTCATCGTTGGTACCTAAGATAGGCTTATTGCATGTCTAATTGGAACTCACGTATTGCAACAATGTTGTACGTTGCGTTGGAAACGCTGATGGTGTGAGTCTCTATTAAATCCGTAAAGGGCTGACATATGAAAGCCCCACCTCTTACAAACTGACTCAGTGGAGGTGTAATCTTGTTGTGTTCATCCCATATAACTGTAAGGTAGTCATGGCTCGATGGCCATGTTTAAAAAAGGCAAAAAATTAGATATACACAAAGAATATATATGAATTCTGGTCTTAATGAGAATAAAAAAAATAACGTAATTCTTTTGGTTATGGATGGTATGTAAGACCAGGTTTTTTTAAAGATAAAAATTAATAAAACAAAAAATAAATCAAGAATAAACATCGACACTAAAAAACATACATGAGAAAAAGTTATATAAAACATATTCTACATTAAGACCATTTGGGTGTAAAGTGTCCAAATAATACCATTCCATTTCGGTCTTACCAATCTTTTTTTACAATATCTCCTCCCCTCCAGTGGTTTTTAACAATTGCAATTCCCGTGAATGTAAGGTGTTTTGAATTTTTATCATGCATACAAAAATGTGACATGCAGAATGATTTTTAAAACCTTTTTAGATGTTTCAGCAATGCTCTGCTATTTTTATTTTTAATGGTCTAATAGTACTACCAATATATTGGAGGCCACACGGACACTTCAATAAATCTATCACATTTTTACTATTGCAAGTAATTATATCTTTAATATTGCATATTTTACTTGTGTTGTTGGATTTAAAGATAGTTGTTAATTTAGCTGTTGGTTTTGTCTTCTTACAAGTTATATAGCATTTATAAAAACCCTTTTCTGCTTATCATGAAAGTAATTATTACTAATATAATTATTATTCATATTAGTAATTTTGCCAATGTAGAATCGATTTAGGGTGGCATTCATTACAAATTGTTTATATCTATATACGTCAGGAAGGAGTTATGCGGTTTAGTGGGGGCAAATTTCAGGCCTCGTTTTAAGACATTGATTTGGGTTTTGTCTAGGATCTTATTTGATAGATTAAAGATCTTATCCGATTATTTATTTAGAACCTGCCCTGAGATCAAATTAGATCCTAGACGAAACCCAAATCAAGGTCTTAAAACAAGGCCTGAAATTTGCCCCCCCTAAACTGTAGAACTCATTCCTGATGTATATAGATATAAACAAATTTGTAAGGAATGCCACCCTAAAACGATTCTATATTAGCAAAAACAACACCATCGCTAGTGAAAACACCAACAGAGAAAATGAGAACAATAAAGAAAAAGATTACAAAAGAAGCTCATTTTAAATCAAGTGCTCTAGACATATTCAAAAAGAAAATATGTAAAGATATAAAAACTTTAGACAGCAAAGCAGGCGTTAAACCCAATATGAGCAGAAAAGAGAGACAAATACTAAAAGACCTTCATAATGATCCCTCAATAGTAATCAAACCCGCTGATAAAGGTGGGGGCCTTGTCATACTGTCCAGAGAAAAGTATGAGGAAGAAGCATACAAACAACTCAATGATACTAATACTTACATCAGATTAACCAACAATCCAACCTCAGACATTAAGACTATACTAAAAGATTTTTTTGGTAAGGGAAGAGATGCGGGGATTCTGGACTCTAAAGAGTTTAACTATATCAATATAATGCATCCCAGGATCCCTGTTATCTATCTATTTATCTACTAAAGATCCATAACAATTTAATCAACCCTCCAGGACGACCCATTGTATCTGTCATTGGATCACTTCTGTCAAACCTTTCCGGGTACATCCACATCATGTTACAACCATATGTCCTAAAAATGAAATCATACCTTAAAGACACCATGGATTTGCTAAACAAAAACTAGAAAAGATCAGGAATGGCTATGGGTACCAGGTTTGTACCCAGTTATGCCAACCTCCATATGGCAGTGTGGGAGGATCGATCTGTCTGGAGTGGGCATGA
This sequence comes from Pelobates cultripes, assembly GCA_933207985.1. Lineage (NCBI taxonomy): Eukaryota > Metazoa > Chordata > Amphibia > Anura > Pelobatidae > Pelobates > Pelobates cultripes. The sequence goes on from OW240912.1 coordinate 191,683,107, forward strand.
CTGGGTGGGAAGACTGGTATCCTACTCTAGATATACAGACTACCTTCTATTTATTTGGAGAGGATCTATTTCTTCAGCCCAATATTTTATAAATTTTTTAAATGATAACAATGAAGGCATAGTTTTAACTGTGGATTTTAGCCATACTATGGTTACCTATCTCGATCTGAATATCTATATCAAGGACAACAAGATACAAACCAAAACACATTTTAAAGAGGTTCATGTCAACAATTATATAGATACAAAATGTTGTCAAAGTATGGTTGTATAGTATACCAAAAAATCAGATGATGAGGTGAAGGAGAAATTGTTCAGAAACCCCTATCTTCACCACACAAACCAATGTTTTGAAACAAAGATTTATCCAAAAAGGATATAAAACTACAAGTATAGAATCCACCATCAATCAAACTTTAGTACTAAATAGAAGAGAATTTATACATAAAGAGAAAACTCAAAAAAAACAAGACTAACAAGACTACTTCTTACCCATCGTGATAGACTACAACAATAAAAATAAACAACTCAGAGGTATTATAAAAAAACACTGGCACCTGCTAAAATAAGATGACATATTAAAAAAAATATAATCCCAGACAAACCTAGAGTGATATTTAGAGGCGCACCTAACTTAAAGATGCACCTGTCAAAAATTTATACAAGAACAAGTCCAAAAAACCCTGATAATGTCATGATAAGCAGAAAAGGTTTTTATAAATGCAATTGCTGTATAGCTTGTAAGAAGACCAAGCCAACAGCCAAATTAACAACTACCTTTATATCCAACAAACCGGTAAAATATACAATATTAAAGATATAATTACTTGCAATAGTAAAAATGTAATATATTTATTGAAGTGTCTGTGTGGCCTTCAATATATTGGTAGAACTATTAGACCATTAAAAATAAGAATAGCAGAGCATTGCAGAAACAATCACAGGACATTCACAGGAATTGCAATTGTTAAAAACCACTGGAGGGGAGGAGATTTTGTAAAAAAGACTGGTACGACCAAAATGGAATGGGTGTATTATTTAGATACTTTACACCCAAATGGTCTTAATGTAGAATTTGTTATTTGAAAGAGATGAAAAAAAGAGAGAAAGGAGCCTTAGATTACTGGAACCTCCATGGGGGTTAACCCCTTATTGTTTTGACAGAAAGAAAAAAGAGAGGTTGGAGATTCACGTATTGTTTATGTTGTCACCAATGGAACACTGGTAAATTAAAACGTCACTTTTAATAAATCAAGTTAAAAGTCCCTTTTTAATAAGGACATTACACACACTCTTTTAATAAACACGTGTATACACACCACATCTAAATGAAAACCACATCTAAATGAAAATGGATAAATCCACTATAAATAATAATTCCACTAGAGGGAAAAAAATGCCCTCTAATGACTGTATTAGTCTACTGAAGTGGAATCCTACAAAATTAATAGTCTAGAAAAACTAAATCGTTTTAAAATAATTGTAGGGTGTACCCAACAGTACTAGAAAATCATAATTAGTTTACCGACAAATGTTATAAATTATTGGCACTCTATTGTTAGATAGATATTAACCCCCACCCCTAATAGAGTGGATTGCTAGAAAGTCTTATGCCTGTACACAAAGCTATGGCTTTGCTATCTGCTGGAACTAATTAGCACCGGTCCCTAATGAAACATTGTTACTGATTTCTGTTCACAGAATTGCCTTTGCAACAGTATATTAAAGTAACGAGGATCAGTGTATCGGTTCTCCGCCTATGCTTGTAGCTTGGTTAGACAGTATAGCTGCTTGTATAATTGTATATTCAATGTGGGAAGTCAAACAGCATCTAAAGAAGCTGCAATCAACACCTTGATAACCTAGTTTAACCTCTAGGACAATATATATTATCGGATAGCTATACAACCTATCCCCTCAATCCCACAATAGAAGATTAATGCGGCAAAGCTAATTGTCGAGTAGTAGAATTTCTCCAATTATATTTTAAATCTAAAACGGCTCTGCATCAATATACTGTCTGAGGGTTACTCGGTCTATATTTCATACCCCTCCGGTTCCCAGAGATTGTAAATAGATACTTTCTATGGTTGGAAAGATCGTCCTCTCTACAAAACAAGCTACTAGGCATAAAGATTCTCTCTAAGATATGTTATCTAAGTGAGCTAAGGCCGAGTAACCCTCAGACAGTATATTGATGCAGAGCCGTTTTAGATTTAAAATATAATTGGAGAAATTCTACTACTCGACAATTAGCTTTGCCGCATTAATCTTCTATTGTGGGATTGAGGGGATAGGTTGTATAGCTATCCGATAATATATATTGTCCTAGAGGTTAAACTAGGTTATCAAGGTGTTGATTGCAGCTTCTTTAGATGCTGTTTGACTTCCCACATTGAATATACAATTATACAAGCAGCTATACTGTCTAACCAAGCTACAAGCATAGGCGGAGAACCGATACACTGATCCTCGTTACTTTAATATACTGTTGCAAAGGCAATTCTGTGAACAGAAATCAGTAACAATGTTTCATTAGGGACCGGTGCTAATTAGTTCCAGCAGATAGCAAAGCCATAGCTTTGTGTACAGGCATAAGACTTTCTAGCAATCCACTCTATTAGGGGTGGGGGTTAATATCTATCTAACAATAGAGTGCCAATAATTTATAACATTTGTCGGTAAACTAATTATGATTTTCTAGTACTGTTGGGTACACCCTACAATTATTTTAAAACGATTTAGTTTTTCTAGACTATTAATTTTGTAGGATTCCACTTCAGTAGACTAATACAGTCATTAGAGGGCATTTTTTTCCCTCTAGTGGAATTATTATTTATAGTGGATTTATCCATTTTCATTTAGATGTGGTTTTCATTTAGATGTGGTGTGTATACACGTGTTTATTAAAAGAGTGTGTGTAATGTCCTTATTAAAAAGGGACTTTTAACTTGATTTATTAAAAGTGACGTTTTAATTTACCAGTGTTCCATTGGTGACAACATAAACAATACGTGAATCTCCAACCTCTCTTTTTTCTTAATGTAGAATTTGATTTATATAACTTTTAATAATATATGTTTTTAGTGTCAATGTTTATTTTTTATTTGTTGTTATTTTTTTATTTTTTTTCATTTTTATCTTTAAAAAAACTTGGTCTTCCATCTACATTACAACCCTCCTCCCATTATTTTCATTCATGTGTATGCAATATTATGATTTTTTTTTATTCACTTCATTCTTTATGGTTTAGATCCATACTTTTATAAAAAAGCTTACATATTACTTGAATTTATGCTGAAAATAGAGTCATACAATACTCTGGTCACTGGTAGTTAACCATAATGCCTTTTTTAAAAGATCATTATAGCTATTTTTTATGTTCTATACTTACTTTTTTATACTCATATTTATATTTATAGTAATATATCAATATTTATTCCTAATGGAATATCCGTATCATGCACTCTTAACAGTATATGTTTTTCAACTAGCATTCATACTAGTTTCCTTGCCCTTTCCTAATATGGCCACTCATGCTTTTTCTTTATATTTTGATGCTGGTTTTATTTTTATATATATATATATATATATATATATACACACACACGTCTGGAGGTCGCATCTGTATTCACTACCTTATTTGTAATACCATATTACCTCCATGAGTACATAGTTTTTTCTCCAGCATCAATAACTTACATACCATCCATAACCAAAAGAATTGTGTTTGGAACGCAGTGTACGCCATTGTGGCAATACGATGCGTTCTAATTACATGAGCAATAAGCCTATCTTAGGTACCAACGATGAAACAATGCCGCGTCACTTCCAGGGTGACGCGTGCATTCCAATAGAGGAACAGGAATCCGGAAATAAGCCCATCAACACCACCAAGGAAAGAGTATCGCCGCGTCACTTCTGGTGCGACATGTGTGCTTCAAGGAAACAGGAAATTGGACACACCAGGAAGCCATTTACAATCAAGACCTTTATGTAAAAACAGAACATTGTAAGGACTATCTCACACTTTTGAAAAAGCCTTGGAGAAGAAAAACGCGTCAAGTGGGACTCCTTATAGTAATTTTATACCTTTTTATGTTTTTTATTACTATTTTGGTTAAATAAAAGTTTACTTTTTATAGCTATTTATCTTTTATTTTTCCTCTACTTCCTGGTACCATCACATCCATAGGTGTGGATTATACTACCTATGCTGTTTTAACTAGAGCAAGTTCTGCTCTGGAAAATGTAAGTACATTACCTTATTTCCTTTTTATTTACAAGTACTTACTTCACCATTGGAGTTTTCTCCTCTTTGCATTTGTCTCCATATATACCATGCATGCTGCATTGCATTTGGAGCACCTGTATTGCCAATATCACCATATATCCATAGACAGGGATTATACCGTTGATGCACAACACAGCAAAGCTCTAAGGCAGCTCAATAAAATGTGAGTGGATCCTACACAGAGCCATTATCTTGATTATTATTTATTATAATGTATTTCACTATTACTGTATTCTTTTTTGTTGCTCTGCGGTCTATAGTATTATACGATCTGAAGATTTATGTACGTATATTTCTTCTATATTTAATTCTGCGTGCGGTATACGCTATTTCTATTGCTATTTGTACACTCACGAGGTTGGGGAATCCGTGTACTGTGTACTGCAGCCTACACAAGACATCCATTTATTATGCTATAGTGAGCGCCTATTACCCCAGCTGTCCAATTCCTGAAATGAATGTTAAAACTGTGTGCATGTACATCACTTTACTTTTTTGTTTATTTTAGGGTCGCCTTAAGCTGCAATCCACACACATGTGTTTCATAATTCAATTGTATTATAGCCATACATTTCCTTTTTTAAATAAATATTATGCAGCTTTTTGAACCCAAATGTATTGTTTAAAACTGCATTCATAATGCTGCATGACATATAAAAAAGTTATATATTTGTAAATTATATAATACATAAAAAGACAAGCAAGCAATCTTTCTAAATGGGTCTTCTCAAATAGGTTATATGACGTCACAATGAAATTTCCAAAACCTCCCAATAATCATCCTTATTGCCCATCTTGTTCAAAATATTCACCAAACTACAAGTATACTACATGCAGTCAGATAAAAAACAAAAACAGATGATACTATAATCAAGAATGTATTAATAAAGCACAGCTTTCCAATAAGCAGCAGACAGCAACACATTACTAAAGGCCAAGAAGCAACCTCAGAAGTTGCACTATAACTAGAACTGATAATATGCAGAACAATGCATCGTCTGTCTATTATACATTGAGAGTAGTACGCATATCTTTTGTACTATTTCTAAACTACAACAATGCCCCATATGTAATAACCAAAAATTATCTAGATGATATGTTAATTAAAGACACAAGTAATAATTTATACAAACAGCAGATGTTTACTCTCAAGCTTTCCCTCAAGAGCCACCACTCATCCTCAAAAATCCTGACAGCAATAGCAGCTGGTTAAATAGACACTATAGCCACCAGAGCAAGTACAGCTTATTCTATTTGTTCTGGTGAGTAAAATCATTCCCTTCAGGCTTTTTGCTGTAAACACTGTCTTTTCAGAGAAAATGCAGTGTTTACATTATAGCTTAGTGCTAATTCCACTGGACACTCCTAATATGACTACTAGTGGTGCCTTCTGCGGCAGTGCTGCACACTGTGCATGCAGACACTGAACTTTCCTCATAAAAATGCATTGATTCAATTGGCAAAGGCTGTGTTTGACTTGTGCCAGCTCTGCCCCAATTTGCCTCTTTGACAGACCTACACTTTTGATGATGTCAGCAGACAGCAGGCAGGTCAGAGGCAGACAGTGGCAGAAGCAGCAGTTGCAGACTGGAATATAAGTAAGAATTTACTATATTAAGGGAGGCAAGAGGGAGATAGAAGGGGCTAGATGGTTGTTTTAACACTATAGGGTCAGGAATACATGTTCCTGACCCTATAGTGTTCCTTTAAATATTTTGACTTTAAAAAAAAATGATTCATACACACTATGCTGGACATGCACATGTTAATGCTGGACTATAAAGCACAATATGCCTCCTGTACACTGAGCAAACCTTCTGCACACTGGCCTACAGGTTCTACAGCACCTAGGATTATGGAGTAGTTTGCTTTGAAAAGCACTTCTTTTGTGTGACTAGTAACACTATGTAAATGCATCAGACTCAAAATAAATAGCCTAGCCCAGCTTCCATCACACTGATGTAACAGCTACTGAGCTTAAATAGCCACAGCTCTGCACTTGGAATCAGAGAGGTGCATATAGACATTTTCAGTGTTGGCACATTCAATTCTAATGCAGAATGCTTGCACTATTAAATATGAGTAGCCTGAGCATGTCTGAGATATATACCTACACTGGACATTTTCTACAAATGTATTATAAGCTGACAACCTTGCACATTGAAAGGATTTTAAGTAGTATTTTTCTTTGCACACGACCCCTTTTGTCCATGGTGTCTGAGATCTATTCTTATAATGGACATTTTCCACGAATCCACCAAGATTATGACATGCTTAGTAGCTGAAATGGTTAAATTCTGTTAATATGAATCATAAGCTTTTACATAGTCTTTTACTTTGCACATGACCCCTTTTGCCCACAATAAAATAGAGACCCCCCCTGCCCCCGATTTGCTGCATGCCTGTATCATGCTGTTTGCACAAGTCTTTTCAAGCTGTTAGTTGGCAATATTTGATTGGTAATTAATGAACCCCCCTAGACCTCCCCTTTATTGTGTTTTGCATTATAAGCTTTGTTCTGTTTAATACATTTTGGACATTCTTTGAATTGACTTCTCTGTGTGGTCTACGTTATTGGTTTTCCTTAAGTATGCGGGGCGTGGTATGATCTGGATAGAACTTTAAGTCCATGGCATTTAAGTTCTGGTGATCATCAAGGAGAAGTTTCAACAGTAGCTCTCAACATTTTCTTGAGATAGATATTAATCAAGGGAAATTAAACACTGCAGAAGTGAGAGAGATGTGGCAGATGTTTTTTTTGTGGCATGGTTCTTATATATTAAAGATATATGGTTACCATATTTAGAAAAATATATGTATTTTTTACTATAATTACAATTATCGGGGGGGGGGGTAGGGGCTTTATCCAAATTCCTCCCTAGAGAGGTCATCACTGAACAGCAAACAACTCATAATGCATGTAAATACAAGAAGGGTAATCATTTTCCATAAATAAATATGGAAACTGCTAACTTTCTTGTAATGCTTTCATTCAGTCTTCCAGGTTGGTTCATAGAGTGTCTCCTTAAACTTGTCTATTCTGTGGCCAAAGAAAACTGTTTACTTTGGTTCCTACTTGTATATTGTCTGATTTTTGCTAACATTGCATCATTAAAGTGACAAATTAGAAGTTGATGCAACTTTCTGTTTTTCACTGCATATGGATGAAGACAGTCAAGAAGGTATCTGCTCATTTTAAAATTAAAAGAATGCAGACAGATAATTGCTAGCCAGCATTAGAGTTAAATCGCACTTTTATCACAATCTATGTTAAGTGCTAATGCATGCATTTTTTTTTTTGTCTACCTGCAAATACAACACCTAGATGGGCTGAAAACATGCATATCTTCTTATTCCCAAAGCTCTCACACCAGCTGATACACGAATGGACCACTGACCCGTTCTCCCTCACATGTACTTCGCCTGAGTGAGTCTTGAATAACAAAGAATATCTTGATTTCTATGGTTTAGCAAAATTAACTGACAATGCTTGCTATCAGAAGGAACATAAGTATTTCTTCATGTGTGAAATACAAACAGTTAATTTATTAACATCCTTATGATTTTCATTGTAAATGTTAAGGTACAAATCCAAAGCCTGCAGGCACAGAATTCTCAAGCAGCCCCCAATGTCCAGGTGCAAATCCATGACCAAATTTACTAAAAGAGAACCTGTAGTCAGGAGTCAAGTCATCACATGTGACTTAAAAAACAAATTCCAGGCAAGGATGAGGTTAACAAATTACCGAATTTGCAAAGGATTTAAATATAATTTGGTAGCAAATTTAAACATGTTTGTGCATTTTGGAAAATGACCAGCTAAATTGTTACTCTTGTGTTCAGATTTTGTCCATTTTGTCAATTGTATATTGTGTTTTGTATGTATTACAGCAGTATGTGTTAGTATCAAAGTAGCATGTTGGAAATAGCTTATTGGGAAGCTCATGTGTTGTCAAATGAGTTAAAAAAATGCAGAGACATGAGTGACGATGGGGAAAGACAGGCACTTAGAGAGAGGGGATAGGGGACGGACACTATACACACACGGGGGGGGGGTGGAAGGAGAGGGCAAACATCATGCCACCACAGTGCACCACACAGCAAGTCTGGTCACACGACACCTAAGCAGGGAAAAGTGCACCCCAGATGAATATATAGCTGAAGTGGAACGTAACCCAAGGGAAGCAAAGAAAGACATATAACATGGACAGACGCGATATACTTATAGATTATCAGGCGCACACCAACAATAATCATCTATGTGACAAATCTCTAACCAACCCCTAGCAACGACGAAATACAAGATACCAAACACTGCAAGTTTCTGGCAGCCAAAACATGCCTAGGGGGAAGCCGGACAGGTCTCCTGCTCTCAGTCAGACATAGGCCGACCCCCACACCGACCATATCACACTCGCACCCAAGACACTATTATCACTAATTTCATATTTTCATAATTTCATATGTTTAACCTATCACATTAACGTCTGGACTTACCATTTTTGAAAAATGTTACAAACTTTCTGCCAAAGACAAATGTTAATGATAACTAGCTATTTACTTACTACTAATCGCTACCGATACCATAGTACGATTTATATCGACCAGTTAACCTGTAAAATTGTCAAAATATGTCATGCCATTGTATACCATGAATAGCCAGCAGTTGCTGTTGTGGCACTGCGGGCACGACTGTTGACCTCATTGCACTATCAAAATAAAGAATTAAAAAAAAAAAAAAATGCAGGTCAGTTCAAAATGTTACTACATAGAGTTTGGCTGCTGTGATACACACCTGGAGCATAGATGTTTAGACTCTAGGTTGATAAATAAATAAATCTACTACAAGTCATTTTGTCATTTATTATTTAGCAAATAGAGGTGTCTGGGGTAATGGGGATTTGTACTGTTATAAAAACTAATTGAGCTGTTCCAGTACTTCTGGAAGCAGGGATCCATTCTATAAGAATTTAAAGATGCATCCATCATGCAACTTTATAAGAAGGGCAGTTGCCAGGCATGCAACAATCTCCATGGAATCTTTCAGCTCTTGACAGCAGGGAAGGTTCTTGCACAGGTACTGCAAACCAGTTGTTCACTCACTTGAAGCAGAGCTTATTGCAGGATTTGCAGTGCAGCTTCTGCAAGGGAGACGTGGGATCATTGACATGATATTTGCTGCATGGCAGCTACAGGACAAGTGCCAAGAGCAGAAATGTTAACTCTACATGACTTTTGTGGACCTCGCAAATTGTTTGACTCTGTTGTTTACCAGGGCCTGTGAAGGATCATGTTGAAATATGGCTGCCCTGACAGATACTATTGGTAAGTCTATTTCATGATGGTATGATGGCTTGTGTTCTGGATAATGGTGAAACAACTAAGATTCCCCAGCCAATCACATTAAACAAGGATCTGTTTTAGCACCCTCTCTGTTCTTCAGTATGTCTGAAGTACAGAACTAATGTGAAATTATTTGACCCGAGGTGATTACGTTCCATCGCCAGTCATCTGAGACTTTCTCTCTGCCAATACTTGTGCCCTGAATGCTATGACAGAGTCAGAAAAGCAAACCAGTATGAATATTTTTTTCATCAGCATGCTACAACTAAGGTTATGTGCCAGTCAGTTCTTCACATTCCATACTTTGAACCATCCATTTCTGTAAGTTTACACAAACATCAAGCAGTGGACCATTTGACAATACCCTTTCCTGAACAGAGTCAACTGATGCTTAAATAAACTGCAGAATTGATTTAACCAGCTCTGCCTCTGGGTGACTGAGCTCTGGTAACATCAAGGGATCAACTTACCAACAAGGTCTACCAAGCTGTGGTGCTTCCACCTCTGCTGTACACCTGTGAGACATGGACTGTCTAATGGAGTCATGCACATCAGCTCAATTACTGCCATATGTTCTACTCACAAAAGGATCTAAAAATAAAATGGCAGGACAAAGTGCCTGATACTGAAGTTCTTACCAGAGTCAGTTTGCCATCAGTTCACACAATACTGACAATAGCTCGGATAAACTGGATATATTGTGAGAATGTCAGGTGAACGCATTCTTTAACATCTCTGATAAAGAGAACATATCCAGTTAAAGCAACCACATGAATGAAAAATTAATTATTTAAAGATATGCTGAAGGCCTCTCTTAAGTGCCTCAAGATCAACACCGCCACATGGGGAACCCTGAAACTGTACTGACCTGCCTGATACAGCCATATTCACAGAGGCAGTAATATCCCTGAGGTACTGTTGAGGCTGAAAGATAGTGAGAGATGAATAAGTCCAGAGTTGCACGCACATTATAAGCTCCATCACATGTTGGTGTGACATGTGACAGGATTTTCCATGCCCCAATTGGACTGATCAGCCACCACACAATCCACAAAGTCCAGTTATCTTGAATTAGATTTTGAGGTCTTCAACTCCAGCGACAGACGAACATAATTTTGCAAATATGTTTCTGGTATGTTTATGTAAAGTTAGATCCGGAAACATTTAGACACTGACACAAGTTTTGTTATTGTCTACCGTAATAAATTCAGGTTACAGTGAAATAATGCATACGAGCTTAAAGTGCAGTCTCTCTGCTTTAATTTGAGGGTATTCACATTAAAATTGGAGGAAAGGTTTAGGAATTATGCCTCTTTAATGTGTAGGCACTTTTCTTTTATGGGATGAAATGTAATTGGACCATTGCCTCAAAAGCTGTTTCATGGGCAGGTGTGGGCTATTGCTTTGTTATTTCTTCACCAATTAAGCAGGTAAAAGGTCTGGAGTTGATTTCATTTGGTCAAAGAAGCTCTCAATACAAGTGAAACAGGCCATCCTTAGACTGCAAAAAAAATCCATCTGAGAAATAACAGAAACATTAAGAGTTGCCAAATCACCAGTTTGGTAAATTCTGAGAAAAAAAATAACACACTGGTGAGCTCTGCAACACAAAAGGGTGGGGAAGTCCACCAAAACAACAGTGGTGGATAATCGTCCTTGCCATGATAAAAAAAAACCTTCCCAACATCCAGCCAAGTGATGTAGACATATAATTATCCAAGAGGGTTCACTATAAGGTACAAACCATTGGTAACCCTCAGGAATAGAACGGCCAGGTTTGACTTTGCTGAAAAACATCTAAAAAAGCCAGCCCAGTTCTGGAACAACAATCTTTGGACAGATGAAGCTAAGATCAATCTGTACCAAAACGATGGAAAGACCCACAAACAAACAACTGAAGACAACTGTGGAAAAGGCCTGGCAAAGCATCACAAAGAAGGAAACCTAGCGTTTGGTGGTTAACAATTATATTTGAGCCACTGAAGTGTATGAAAATGGTTGCAATTCCTAAACATTGTATACAATATTTTTGTTCAGCCCAATGACTTAAAGCTGAAAGTCTGCACTTCAAAAGTCTTGCATCTTGGCTGTTTTATTTCAAACCCATTGTGGTGGCGTACAGAGCCAAAATTATGAAAATTGTGTCAGTGTTTAAATATTTATGGATCACTGCATTGAAAAACTTTTTTTTTTTTTTAATTCTTTATTTTTGTTGTGCAAAAAAATTACAGATATGCTTATTTTGCCACAACAGCAAATACAGGCATTTCACAAGGCAAGGCATAATACTGTGGCATATGAGAGAACTGCACATGTTTTAGGTAATTAACAGAATAATACAGATTGTGTCAGAGAATAGTAAGGCATTAGGTGTGATTGAAACTCGGGTAGCCTGATATGAACTTTGTCCAGGAGAAGTCGGTTAGATAATATGCTTAACTGTGAGTAACTATAAGTAACTTTTGAGGTTGAAAGCCACTGGGTACTTTGGTTGAGAATATATGGTAATAGAATACTTTAAGATGGAGGTTTAGCTAACATTCCCCTCATACGTATGCTAAGCTGCTATTCTGGGAGTACCTTGTCTCTGAGGTCATACAAAGTAATAAATAGTAGTATATAGGGGTACAATGTTTCAGAGGGGGCCCAGTTATATGGGTGTTATAATAGGCATATGAGGGCTCCCCTGTCGTGCCATCTAAGAAAGGCCAAACATGCATTTGTAATTGCTTAGTCTAGCATGAGCTGGTAGTGAGAAGTAGGTAACCTGCTAAATCAGTTTGGCTGGCCCACCACGCTTGGGAATATAGCTATTTGTGTAGTAACAGGCTGATCTACAGGTTAAATGATTAGCAGGGAACATTAGGACCGCTGGGTATGTAGCAGACAATAATAGTGTAAGCACACAAGTCCCGCTCATTTGTCCAGGAAAAACATTTTGACTTCTAACAAGAGCTTCACAATATTTTGTCACCGCAACCCCATAATGCTGATGCATATCCTCTGCTATGTCTCACTATAAGCCCAACAATGTGTAATACATGAGGAACTCCATTAACCTTTGTCACACTGCATCTTAAAAGGTCATCAGAACCAAAGGACAGGCCATTACCCCCTGTGTGGCTGCATCAAGTGAGTGACTGAGGGAGCAAACGTACGAGAGGAAGACGAGAGCCATAATCATGTGAAGCTGTCAGCAAAACATCGGTAATTATAAAAGGATTCTTTTTGTCTGCTGGTGATCATTAGACACTTATCTGTAAAAGAACCACATTAATGTTCCTTTGACAAGGATGCCTGGGTGCAAATATGCTAAGGATATTCCCATGATTCTATTGTGATATTGTTAGTAATAATTTAATCTTTGGGAAAGTATTTTTTTCTTTTCTACTTATTTTTTTACAAAACCTCCATCACACACAAAAGAAGAATTTAATACTAAACTAGTGCTGCACTGTCAGCACAAGTATCTGTAATTCTAACTTCTTCATTACATCTTCTTATTAGTATTATTATTCTTTTAGCATCTGCCAACTCTGCTGGGAGATTATCCTATGCAATTTTCATTGTTACACTGAGTAAACTAACAAATATAACGAACAAAGCTAACAAATACAGCAAATGAAATATGCTACAGGAATTTAAATGGCCAAAGGACACAATTGTAAATATTCTACTTTGTGGCGGAAACACTGCCTGTTCGTGACTTTCCCTTTTATATTATGTGTCTTTTCCTATGTTTTCATGTATTGCGCCTGCTCCCCGTTCGGGAGTGCTTCCAATATCTCATTTAGAATGTTAGGTTAGAATGTTCTCACCTCGCAACGTAAGTGTCAAGCCGCAAACCGCAAGGGTACAATTAATGAGCGCTCCCGTGGGTGGCCGCCATTTCTTTAGATGAACTCCAACTAGGGGGAGTGTTTGTGGGTTGTTTCCCGTCCCGTTCATTCCCCGAACGAGGACCCCCTCAGCGCCCCATTAGAACGTTTGCACCAATTAGTCAGAACGTTCGCACTTGCAACATAGGTGTAAAACCACAGGGGAAGTAATTAATGAGTGCTAACCTGGGTGGCTGCCAATCGTACCGATGAACTGCATCCAAGGGGAGCATTCATCCAACAAAAGGAGATGCCTCCCTTGTCCGGGTTCCACACCGGGACCTTGCGAATGGAGGTCTGTCGAAAGCCATGTGTGGCCAATAAAATTGTGTTGTACCTCCAGGACTGTGTGTAATCCAGTTACTGGGTGGAAATGGGTCTCTTCATATTCTAGAGTGTTTACCCCATGCTAGAGTTATGCTATGCCAGGTCCTATTAGTCACCCATTGTTCATATGGTTGAGAGGACAAGAACATTGCTGGAAAAGCAAGACTACTGATATTTCATTTTTCAGATATTTGGTAATTATAAATGGTATTTATTGTTTTTGTAATTACAGGTAACTTGGTGAATGAAGGATTGGACAGCCTGTAGATTATTGTAAATTTTGAGAGTAAGTCCTTGGTCTTTATAACACATTTAGAGAAGTCCTTGGTCTTTACCTCATTTCCGCTAACCACCACACGTGTCTAAAAGGTAGGAAACAGGAGGGTGACTAAATCATTTTGTATATGTGTGTGTTTGCATGTGTGTGTGTGTGTGTGTGTGTGTGTGTCTGTATGAATATTTCTCTGTATACATGTATGTGTGTATGTGTGTGTATGTGTGTGTGTATGTATGTGTGTATGTATGTCTGTGTGTCTCTATGTATGTGTGTGTGTATTTATATGTATGTATGTGTCTGTATTTCTGTGTCTGTGCGTGTATGTGTGTTTGTATGTATGTGTGTGTATGTCTGTCTGTATGTATGTGTCTCTGTGTGTGTGTGCTTGTATGTATGCATGTGGGCATGTATGTGTGCGTGTTGTATGTATGTGTGTGTGTCTGTATGTGTGTGCCTATATGTATGTTTGCCTGTATGTGTGTGTCTGTGTGTGTCTCTGTATATGAGTGTCTATGTGTGTGTCTGTATGTGTTTCTGTTTGTCTACATGTGTGTGGGGGGAACATATGGGAGGGGGAGGGGAAACATATGTGGGAGTGGCAAGGGGTAGACGCATTGGGGGGGCAAGGCAATTTTCGCACCGGGGCCCCATGGTTTCTAGTTACGCCACTGACTGCTAGGTAAAATAATTTTAAAATAGTCATTAAGGTTAATAACAATATAACTTTATTTACGATTTAGCACTTATTTTTAAAAAGATTTTTGAAATCTGTGATGTATGCATACAGTGTGTGTCTTAATGTAAGGTTGCACCTTCTTTTCTTTTAATGTTATTTTTTGTACATATTATCATTAAATTATTTTCTACACCAATTATCAGCCATAGTTTTGTATATTTGGTGAGCATGGATTTAACCAGAATAGTATTATAACCACTTTTATAAATTAATACAAATGGGCTCATTGATATAAAATATTGTAATCTAGTACAAAGTAGATACCCTATTACAAAGAAATGCTAGTGGATAGTGCAACAGAGTATTTACAGCATAATAGGAAATGGTTTCATGTGCAAGTGAGTCATTGTTTACCAATAGATTCCAAATGCTCACTTCATAATTTTTTTAGTGCTGCTTCAGTGTCAATGTTATGTGACATCAGCACACATTGCTATTATAGGGATACTCTAAGCACCAAAACAACTATCTCATAATGAAGCAGTTTTAATGTAAAGGTTATGCTCATGCAATCCCCCTGCTCAATCCTTTGCCTTTTAGGAGTTAAATCACTTTTGTTTCTGTTTGTGCAGTCCTAACCACAGCTACCCTGGATGTGACTCACAAAGCCTCCATTAAAAAATGGTTTAATTTTCAATCAAATATGACTACAGTGTGTTTACTTTAGAGGTTTTTTAAATCTCCTGCTATGTTAATTAAAGTTTAATAATATCCAGGAGTTAGAACTTTCTAAATTAAACAGATTGTGCAATAAAGTTTATACATACAATATCTATTTACAAGAAATGTGTAGGGAGACTGTGTAGGTCACATACAGGTGGGGTGTGACTAGGGTTGTATAAACAAAGGGATTTTACTCCTAATAATAATTGAGCAGTTAGACATGTTCTATGCACACACAAAAAAAAAAATTCCATTAAGCAAAAGTTCTTTTGGTGCCTATACTGTCTCTTTAATTAAACATGTCAAAGACCACATTACTCTAGTAGTGTATAGCCCTGGTACCTTGCTGATTCCTTTAAATATCAGGACCTTATGAAAGTTGAAGACCCTACATATTTTTACATTTTACAGAAAGAGAAGAGACTCTACTGAAAATTCACAGGTGGCACGCCGGGCCCTCTCTGTGGGCACGCGGCCATAGGTTTGCCATCACTGCAGAGAAGGCGCCTGCCTGCCCGAAACGGCAGGCACCTACTCTGCTTCCGTGTCGGCAGGACCGGAAGCAGGGAGGAGGGATCGAGGAAACAGCTCTCCTGTCCTCCCGCGAGCTGTGTGGATCGTTGCCGCGCGTTACCATGGCAACGCTCCACACAGCATCGCGCGGGAGGACGGGAGAGCTGCAGGACTTGTCATCCTGTCCTGCATACCACCACCAGGGATGGCTGTGTCCTCCACCTCCCCTTCACCAAAGGTTAGAAGAAGGGAGGGGGGATACTGATTTAATAACCTATCACCCCTACCCACAGAACCCTTACCCCCAGCACCCCCACTACCCCCAGCACCCCTACCCACAGAACCCTTACCCCCACAGCACCCCTACCCACAGCACCCCTACCCCCTACCCACAGCACCCCTACCCACAGCACCCGTACCCCCTACACACAGCACCCCTACCCCCCTACACACAGCACCACTAGTCACAGCACCCCTACCCCCCTACCCACAGCACCCCTACCCCCCTTCCCACAGCACCCCTACTCCCCTACACACAGCACCCCCCTACCCCTCTCTTACCCACATCCACCCCACTCCAGCACCCCTCTCCACTGCCACAGGGGGCCACTTGCCCCACCCCAGCTTCCCCACTACCCACAGCACCCCCACCCCTCTTACCCACATCACCCCTACTCAGCACCCCTACTCCCTACCCCAGCACCCCTACTCCTACCCCCAGCACCCCACACTCCCCTACCCCCCCCAGCGCCCCTACCCCAGCACCCCCACCCCCCTACCCCCAGCACCCCTACCCCCAAACACACACAGCACCCTTTCCCCCAAACACAACATTACACACAGACACATACACTGCACCCCTCAATGCAGTATATGTGTGTGTGTTCAGCAGTCTTTATGTATTCAGCAGTGTGTGTGTGTGTATTCAGCAGACTGCGTGCGTGTATTCAGCAGACTGCGTACTCAGGAGTGTGCGTGTATTTAGCGGACTGTGTGTGTATTTAGCAGTCTGTGTGTGTATTTAGCAGTCTGTCTGTGTCTTGGTGTGTGTATGTATTAAGCAGTTGGTGTGTGAATGTGTTCAGCAGTCTGTGTGTATGTATTGCATTTGTTGGAGATACTAATATAAGCTTAATTTATATCATTATTTAAAATTTGTATAATTTAACTCTCTGTGTTCTTCTTTTAAAACAAAAGTTGTTAACTGTACGAGTAGTTTTTTCTAAACGTAAACCTCAGTATTCAGGTTTAATTGCCATGTTGGCACTTTGAGGGAAAAAAAGTTGGCATGTATTGCGGTTTGGGCACTCGGGCTCAAAAAGGTTCGCCGTCACTGTTATAGTTAGATATATAAAAACCCTTGAAATAGGCATAGGACATCTAAATTCTTAAACATTAGCCTTCTGTCTATCCTTAGTGAAATATGCTCTTGTAATAAAATTTCTCATTAGATGGACTGCTTCTTTAAAGCAAATGAACGTAATAATAAATCAGCCATCCGGTAAAAAAAATACTTAAAATATAGGTGTTAGACATCAAGTCCAGGTGTTAAAGTAATGGAGAATTATGACACCAAATGCTATGTGCAATTAGATCATCACACTTAGCACTTCAAAGTGCAAGTGTAAGATTAATGCAAGGAATATTATGACACTTACAATTAAATTCTCCCGGGATATGTACAAGATATGAAAGATAGTGAATCACAATGATCCACCCTCAGAAGAATAAAAGAATAGAAACACAGAATTTAACCAACATTGCAAAGTGTTTCACCTACAAAGCCATCTCACTCTGTGATTTAGATATTTATTTATATTGATATTTATTTTGACGAGTATTTCTTTCACTGTTTTTAGTAATTTCTCGTTTTCATTTAATGGACTTTATTCAGAGTGGGCCAAAAAAGCTATGATATGTTTATTAGAATGTTCCTGCTCTGGAGAAAGTAAAAATGTAGGAGAAAGTAAAAATGTATTTAATTATCAAACAAATCTAAAAAGCTTGTAAATATTGAACAATAAGGTAATACCGTATACTCCCCATTAGTTACCAACCTATATATGATAGAGCAATGACTTCTAAACTTTCCCTCAATGTGTGTGGTTGGCAAATAAAACTAAGCAGGGTCTTCTTAAGGTTTCAACCCTCAAATTCCCTTGTACTTTAAAAGAGGACAATAATGATGAGCTAGGGGGGCCTGACATCATAACACCAATTATAAAATCAAGTAGGTAACTACTGCCTTTAGCCCTATTTCAATTTTAACATTGTCCTCTCCCCTAAGCCCTGTTAGTCAAAACACTGCGGTTTTGGAGAAACCGCATTTTTTTGATTACAGGGCTAATCCCACCTCTAGTTACAGTCTCTCAGACAGCCCCTAGATGGTGCTTCCATGTTCTCAGAGCATAAAAAGTGTTTTAAATGACGTTCAAAGTCCCCACGCTCTGCATGAGGACATCGAGCGCCGCCAGAATCCCCATAGGAAAGCATGTGCATTAGGTCTCCCCTGCCAGCAGCCGACGGCGGGGGAGGAGCGTGGACGGAGCTGAGCCAGCACGGAGGGCCCTCTTCAACCTATCGTTCCTGTAAGTTTTCTTGTAATTGTTTTATTTATAGTTAAATCCCCCCTCTAATAATATTTTGAAGCGCTACGGAATCTGTTGGCGCTATATAAATGGCGAAGATAATAATAATAACTTGCTTTAAATAAATGTTACCTCCTGCTCTGTAAATTGAACTTTAATCATATCCAAGAGTCTCCTGCAGGATCTACCAAGCTATTAACAGAGCAGGGAATAAAAAAATCTAAAGTAAACAGAATTTGCCATAAAGGCAGTGTAAATATGTTTCCTGTTTAGGAAGGTTATGTAGGTCAAATGCAGGGAGATGTGACTAGGGCTCCATAAACAAAGTGATTTAACGCCTAAATGGCAGAGAATTGAGCAGTGAGACTGCATGATCTATACAGCTTAATTAAGCTAAAATTATTTTGGTGACTATAGTGTACCTTTAACATAGATGTATGATCCTAAATCATTGGTCCCACCTACTCATTCCTACCCATGTACTGTGATTGGTTGGTTTTATCTCTCAGCTATTGACAATTTTCTATTGACTTGCATGCAAAGAAATAATGGCTCAACACTGCATGGAAAGAATACCCACACAATTACAAACCCACATTTCCCTCTTTTACCAAAAGCCATTAGTTCATATTTCATACAGGAGACATTATTTATGTGTGTGTTAATGTGTATGGTAGAGATTTTAGTTTTAGGCTGTAGTTTTCAAAGATTGTCATAGTATTTCCTTTGGCTGAAGATGCAAACCCAAGTTTGGCCGTAATTGGCATTACTGTTTAATCAGCTTAACTGAAAATATTATTGTATTTTGTAAGATTTTGTTTTAAGTTTGTTTTTTTATGATTTGAAATAACAGAAGATCTCTTCCTTTCTATTCAATTAAAGAGTTTATGCAGTACCATTATTTATTATTAGCATTATATTATACTGGTGAATGAAGAGACATTTTAAAGGAAAGGAAAGGGTTTTATAATTATCATATAATAAATACGTAGAAAGAGTAGCCCCAGCTAGGGGGAGACACAATGCTGATATGTGTGCATCGATAGAACAAAATAATACTTAACAGCTAAATAGCTTCCTACCGAGTTTTCTAATATATTGGAGGGTCTAATGCCCCACAGCTTGAAAATGTTGCCACATGTATCAAAAAATACGAATCACTTTTTTTCATTCCTATATAACAAAATACACTGTCTGTCGCTGGGTGGCAAAAAAATAATGAAATAAATAAAAAAAGCCACTGTCTGCTCTATCTCTGTCAAAATGGTCTTAAGCAGCAACAAAGACTATCTGGTAGACCTATATCCTAATTATTGCTGCTAAGACCAAGTACTAAAGAGAATAATATTTAGAGCAGGAAGAGATTCACTAAATGGTGAAAATTGGCTTTGTCCTCCTATGGCTATATGCAAAGATGAGCAACCAACATAGATGGAGAAAGGGTGATATAAACAAAGAATAGTTATAACAAGGTAATTGGGCAGTGCCATTGTGATAATCCACCCCTTTTAGGGGAAAGAAAGCACTTTAGTTCACACTTATGGATAGGTTTACAGCTAAAGCATTCCCTCTTTAAGCATAAATGGTAGAGGTGAGAGAAAAGAGAACCAAGTTCATTGCTACGTGCTGCTCACTCCAATTTATCGATAAGTACTATTGCTAATCCCTAAATCTCCTATGAAACACCTTCAAGGGTATTCTATTCTTGTGCTCAATCTATTGGCTGCCTAATCCCAATTTGTCCAGCCATGCAATAAAGAAACTATCAGGAAGGAACAGAAAAAGAAAAAAAGAAAACTATCTAATAAGGGGTACTAAATACCCAAAGAGTGCATAGTGAGTAATGCTCCATCTCTGTGATGTTAAAAACAAAATAAGCAAATAACCCGACGCGTGTTTCGGTATAATGACCTACACCTTCGTCAGGGGCTAACCTTACCTCAAGCTGGCTACAGATTATATATCCCTGTGAACCAATCCACCCCGATCCTCATGTCACACGGTACAAGCCTCAATTATATTCCTTGGGTCCAAGCCTGCAGGTGGAGCTGATACCAATATATTGACCTGGTCTCTAGTCCAACTTGTTTGGACATAGAGGCAAACTTTATTTTGCTTTTTATAATTATCAATCTTATGACAATATCTTGTGACTTAGTGGACTGATGACTTTTGAAAGTCTATGAAAGGGAGGTTGGAGATTCTATTACAACCTAGAGAGCTTTGGAGTATGATTGAGTCTTTTAATTATAGACCTATTGCTTGAAGACAATGAGATGCATCATAATTTCAGAGGGGATTGGGAATAGAAGTGGAGATATTTACAACCGTGTTTATACCTCCAGTGGTGCAACTAATGCAGAGAGGGCCCTGGTGCAATACATGTTTTGGACGCCCCTCTAGTTTAAGAGTTGTCATTCAACTCTGATATGCTGGCTGGGTATTTACAATTTGCCCATTCTTGCATGGTTTTATTTGTGAGCAGTGTTTGTGTGTTTGAATTTAAGCATGTTTTTGTATAGAGTATATGTGTGCATGTAGGAGTGTATTTGTATGTATTGCTGCCAATGCCAATGCTGTGGTGTACTCGTGTGTTGTATTTGTGTTTGAATGCAGTGGTGTGCTTGTATGTAATGTTTGTGTTTTAAGGCAGGGGTGTGTTTCCTATATACTATACATACTTACATAGATATACCTACACATTAACACACACATAGGTACACACACTGGCCACTGGGGTTTGAAGGAGACTACTTGCCAGCCTTTTACCCTGTGACTATGGCCCCTTTAATTTATTATGGTTGAGAGACCCTATTTGTGCCAATTGGGACTTGGAACAATTGTCTTCAAACTTTCGAAGTGGCACTTCAAATAGTCAAAGTGAGTCAAAGTAGTTGAAGTAGTTACATTTGAACACGTGGCGGCGGCCATATTGTTTAGTCGAATGTGTTCAGCGGCGTTTTGTCGTCGAGTTCATGGAACTCAAATAGGACACGTGACGGCACCGCTGAACTTTACCTTCCAAGGAACTTCGGCTATTCGACAGAAACCCACGAACAAGGGACACACATTAACTATGGTCATTCACCATTCCGTTCTGTAATTCGAATGGTTCTTCGACTGTTTAAAATAGACCTGCCGCACAACCTAATTCTCTAGGACTGTTTCGGGCATAAATCCATGCGTGTGGATGGTCAAAAAAAAACTTCCAGGAATTTCCTGAACCCCTGCTCTAATCTGGGTGATTTTTGGATATGTTGTTCACCCAGATCAGGGCTATCAGATGACATGTTGTATTTTGGGATACTTATTGGACTTTGTAAAAAAAAAAAAATTTTCTACCTGGAGATAATTAAGTTAATGCATTATCTGCCTTAATTATATCACAGACAGAGGGGAGGGATTGTTTACTGTGTCATTCATTGTTTTTATTGGCTTGTACACTTTATGTCCCTGTGCCCAACAAGGTCTACCTGGACGTCACCTTTGTTGGGAAACTTGTATAAAAATCCAGTGTGCCTCAATTAAAAATGAGTTCCGGGTTATCCCTCAACACATAGCTTGGTCTCATGATTGGAGGGGAACTGCTATATTCACACTCAGGATTGCTATACTCTTTATACTCCCCTGGGTTCTAATCACTAGCTCTTTTAAGAGCTGTTCCTGCTATGTTCTCTGGAGTAAGAGAGGTCTTTCCCACACGTTCCTGGATGTCAGAGGTGGGTCCAGGGTGGAAGGAAGACAGCGAGATTCCAGTTAAGCTATGGAGTCTACGGTTGTGGAGTCTGCGGTTCTTGTGGTGTCCAGTGCGGTGCTTATAGTCCTTAGCATCAGCTAGGAAGCATCTGTTGGCAGAGGTGCCCAGTCGGGGTGCCAGGTGATCCGATATACACAGATACACACCCTGACACATACACACTCTAGCACAGATACACAGAATGCGGGCCCCGGTGGAGCCGCACTGGCTGCACCAGTGGTAGTTCCTACTCTGTATACATGCTACCTTTACTTCATACCGATGTGGGGAACAGGAGATGTGATTAATGTTTTGCTAAGATCATATTACTGGATTTAGTTCCTCATTCAGAGGTCATGGAGAGTTTGAATAAGATCTGGGCTGTCATTCAATTCTACTGATTTTTTAATGTCACAGCATGATGAACATCAGAACATTTTCAAAACTTGGAGACAAATGTTTTCTATTATACATAGAATGCATTCTCATTATATTGATATATTTTCTCTGAAAAGAAAATATGGATTATATATATATTCCAGAGGGAAAATCTTCTGTGCACGACCAGTTTGAATGCCAAAAGTGTAGAGTGGGCAGATACTAAAAGATCTTGATTTACTAAAATAATTACATGAATAAAGTCTTTTTGCAAAGAAAAAAAACAACAACAAAAACAGATTCGTTGCAAATCATTACATTTCATTCAGAAGCTATTGGATATTTTAAACAATACATGAACAAAGACATATAGATGTTCTTGAATTGTAATTCCTTTGCAGGTTGGTCATTTGCTTTGGATAACCAATCATTTAGTCATATGAAGGACCAAGGTATGCACTGCCAAAGGCTAAACCTTACATTGATGAATAGGTTCACCTGCAGAATGGCCTGATCCACAAAGCTAAACACCTCTGCACTTCTAAGAAGTAAGTCAGCCTTAAACTTTGCAGTTGCTTCCTCAGAGACTTTGTGCCTGTGGCTGAGATGTTGAAAGGGGCTTTGGTGGATGCTGATAGTCAGGTATGAAAGACATCAAAGTATCTATCCATTTGACCCAAGGAAATAGAAGGGTCAGTTGCGGTAAAGTCAGGAACAGGGGACGCAGGATAATGAATTCTACTCCTTTTGTATCCAAGATTAGATCTGACATCGACTCACAAGAAACCTACTTCATTGCTGAGAGCCATCCTAAGATCAAGAAGCAGCATTGGAGACTCACCTGGCTTGAACTGACACATATTATCACCATTAGCACTCATATGCAACCTTAGACTATGAATTAACCCCATCTAGGTTGAAAACATTTTCTTCGCATAGCATAATACATTTATAAATGATTTGTTATTTTGTATCACAAATAATTGTTTAATGAATAAATACAACATAATTTGTAGTAAATGGTTACTTAAATGATCACTATAGGGTCAGGAACACAAACATGTATTATTAACCCTATAGGGTTAAAACTGCCATTCTAGCCCCCCCATTCTAACTGCCATCTAGCCCCCCCAAATATAGTAAAATCTTACTGAAATTCAAATCTGCAGTTGCATAGTGTAACGGATCACCTGGCACCCCGACTGGATACCTCCATTGAAGGATGCTCCTAACGCTTACAGAGGGCTCCAGACACCACAACCACCGCAGACCCCACGAACCGCCGCAGCTTGGTTGGGGTCTCGCCGTCTCCTACCCACCCTGGACCTACGACAAGGCTCTAGGTTTCAGTGGGTGAACCTCTCCTTCAAGAGAGTGAAGCAAGAATAAGCTCTTAAAAGAGCTTAGTAGTGATTAGCTAAGGGAGTATGCAGAGCATTGCAATCCCTTGTAGTGATATAGCAATTCCCCCAATAAGATACAGGACTCTAGATTGAGGGTGAAGAAGAACTCTGTTTACTTGGCACCAAAGGGCCTTCTTTTATGCAGGTTTAAAACATACAGGACCACCCACAGGGTTTTACAGAACAACCAATAAACACATAGTATACAGTACAAACACTCCCATACATCTCCTCCCCTTAGCCTGAGAGGTAACACAATTAGCCGTACAGTTTAAAACATACTTTTTACCCAACCTTTATAACTCTAAAACTATACATCCAATATTAATAAAGTCACATATTATTAATCAGCATATTTCAAATACAAACATACCCGAAAATCATTCGAATCCGTTCAGCCGTTCGGGAGATAGATATAAGTCACTTTTGACCGACCGCAAGCACATTTTCCTGCCCAAAACAGTTCCATAGATTTGGGCTGTGTGGTTGGTCAATTTAACACTGAAAAATGGGAATGGGACTTAGTCTCTGTGGCTGAAAACTCAGTGCAGGAAAAGGTAAGGGTCAGCGGTGTTTGTTGAAGTGTGTAGCCGATTTCAGTTTTGGATTTGGCTACACATACCGCTGACCTCGTTCGAATGAACAAAGATGGCCGCCGACGACTACTTCGGCACTTCGGCTGTATCCAAAGTGCCAATTTAAAGTTGCAACACTGCTCCAAAGTAATTAAAGGGCCAGAAACAGCATTATAAAAATCCATTATGTCCAAATACAGTTCTTAAAGGGTCAGTAACAGTATAATATATAACAGTATAATATAAGTCCATAAGCCCCAACCAGTGGCGGATCCAGGGGCAATTGCCCCCCCGAGAAATCCGCTGGTCTCCCTCTCCCTCCCCTGCCAGCATGGCAGGCACTGTGCTGAGAGCCGGCAGGGGAGGGAGGGAGTGAGAGAGAGGACCCGGAGCTCAGTCTGCAGCTCCTCCGGGTCCTCCTCTCGTGAGATTTGAAGCGTTGCCGCGGTTACCACGGCAACGCTCCAAATCTCGCGAGAGTGAACTCTAGCCTGGGAGCGCGGGCTAGAGTTCACTCTCCACACTGGACCACCAATGAATCCCCCACCGGACCACCAGGGATCGAAGTATGTCCCCCCTCCTCCCCAGTAAAGGTAAGAAGGGAGGGGGGACATATTTCAGATAAATAATTAAATAAAAAAATTTAATTCGAATTAAACAAAAAAATATATATTATAAAAAAAAGCCACAGACACATACATTGCACCCAATACTGCCCCCCCATTCACACAAACTGCCCCCCATCACACAAACTGCCCCCCATTCACACAACTGCCCCCATACACACACTGCCCCCCACATACACACACTGCCCCCATTCA
Organism: Pelobates cultripes; assembly: GCA_933207985.1. Classification (NCBI taxonomy): domain Eukaryota; kingdom Metazoa; phylum Chordata; class Amphibia; order Anura; family Pelobatidae; genus Pelobates; species Pelobates cultripes. Next base: position 191,708,639 of record OW240912.1, read on the forward strand.
CACAAACTGCCCCCCACACACACTGCCCCCCATACACACACAACTGCCCCCATTCACACAAACCCCCCATTCATAAACTGCCCCATTCACACAAACCGCCCCCATACACACACACGCACCCCCACATACACACATACTGCCCCCCACATACACACATACTGCCCCACATACACACACATACTGCCCCACATACACACACAACTGCCCCCATACACACAAACTGCCCCATACACACAAACTGCCCCCATACACACAAACTGCCCCTCATACACACGCACTGCCCCCACATACACACACTGCTCCCCCATACACACATACTGCCCCCCACATACACACACAGTGCCCCACATACACACACCCTGCAACTGTTACACACACATACTGTCCCACACACACACTGCACCCCTTACACATTGCACCACTCACACACACCACTGCTCCTATGCCCTACTACAGCCCCATTTCCCAGCAGATCTCAGGTAAGTTGTCAAACTGTTCTTAAACAGTTTGACTACTTACTGTGGGAGGGGGTCCCGGCACTATTGACACCATAACCACTACACTGAGCTGTAGTGGTTATTGTGTCTGGATTATTTCTTTATATAATCTACAAGTGCCCCTCCCGAGATCAGGCTCTGGATCCGCCACTGGCCCCAACTCAGTTCCTTAAAGGGCAATACATCCCAGGGGCCACAGTCACATGGCAGGATACTGGCAAATAGGCCCCTCCAAAAACCAGTGGCGAGGTCACTTTCACCACACATAGTTTGTCACTGTTTCCTTTTGACCTGCCTCTGACCTCTAACATTAGCAGAAGTGGTGGCCTGATCCAATCACAATGCTTCCGCATAGAATTTGCTGAGACTGACAAAGAGGCAGATCAGGGGCAGAGCCAGAATGATTCAAACACAGCCATGACCAATCAGCATCTCCTCATAGAGATGAATTGAATCACTGAATCTCTATGAGGAAAGTTCAGTGTCTGCATGCAGAGGGAGGAGACACTGAATGTTTGGATGCATTTTAGGCAGCCATGACCCAGGAAGGATCTCTAACAGCCATCTGAGGAGTGGCCAGTGAAGTTATCACTAGGCTGTAATGTAAACACTGCATTTTCTCTGAAAAGGCAGTGATTACAGCAAAAAGCCTGAAGGTAATGATTCTACTCACCAGAACAAATTCAAAATACTGTAGTTGTTCTGGGGACTATAGCGTCCCTTTAAAGAGGTTCCAACTTTGACTTTGGTGCTGTCCAAGGTTTTGTACAAAATAAACTAATGAAGCACCACATTCCTAAATATAGCAAAACATTTGTCAAATACATACGCATTTGCCTGATCCTCTGTTATTTTCTTTTCTGTAGTATGTATTGCATCCTGGAGTTCATATACCTAGCAAAAACATTTTAGAAATGTCTCTTAGAAGCCCATGCAGCAAACTCATGATTTATTATTTTACAAGACAGATGCCTGAATGCATAGGTATTGCTAGAGGAGGTTTCAGGGGCTAAAGTCTTTATAGCTGGAGGAAGGAAAAATTGGTTTATTAGTGGAGTTCTTAATTTATTTTTTTACATTTTTATCAGGCCACTGCTTCTCAAAGCAGCCTCCTATTACAAAAAATAACTATTTGTAGTATACTGCTTATGGGATGAGACCTCCCACAATATTGGATTTGGGTACCAAAATCAGATAGGCCACACCTGTGTACCAACTGCCCAGCAATTCTGAATTCCATAAAAATGTGGGATGCTACCGCATGTAAATACTCTCTTAAAAGCACCCTTCCCCCCTAACCCCATACCTTAGAAACAGAGCATTAGAACCTAGCATCAGAGCACAGGACTTCAGAGGCCTAGAAAACACTAGGCTACAATGTTACTGATAATGGCACAGATCCTTTGACGAATTAAAAGAGCAGGCCCCACTAACCACACAAGGCTACTTTAGATACATTCAGCTACAAGACTACGCTAGATATCCCCAAGTATGTGCAGCAGCACAAGCTCCATTAACGTTCTTTGAAAAAGTCTGTATAACCAAAGCCCACAAAAAGGTTTGATCACCACCACGTACACCCAGTTAAGTGCCCGTGATGATAAGGAGACAACCCTTATGTATATCACACAATGGTAAACTGACTTGCAACAAAAACTTGAGGAAGGGGACTGTCACGATCTGGGAAGCCGCCTCCAAAGCATCCATTTGCATGACACACCAAGAACAATGTTACAAAATTAAAGAAGCTTATCTTACGGATAAGATGACGGCGCATGTCCGGAATACTTATTCCACTTTTACAAAGGTCTGGCAACCATGGGAGAACTATAATGACTGACTAAGGGAGTGTGATGGGTGCACCTCCCCACCCCAGCGGGACAGGGGACAAACTTCACCATTAAACAAATTTCTCCCCTTTCCTTGCCCTCTCTATCTCCTCTTCCTCAAACATTTCTTGATCCTCTTCCAATCTCTCTTTAAGTTTTACTTTGGAACACAGTAGAGAATCTATTAAGGTCTGCACAAATACTGTAATTGACCAATCCAACTGCCATTACAAACCATGGCTGGATGGGATCCCTAAAAGTCAATTTTTACACCTATGAAGAAACTGTTCCCGTACTACAGATTTCGAAGACACTAAAGGATAAATTCATCAACAAAAACTACCCATTAGAACATTTAAACAAAATATTAAAGACTAATACATAAAATGATAGAAAAGACCCTATAGAATTGTTATGGACATAATATAAGAATTAGTAAAATACCTATTTACTCTGCATAACTATAATCAGTATTATTCAATGTTGACTCAAAATGGCTACTAGAAGCTTCCCTTCCCATCAACTAACCACCTCATGTAACAAGATAGCGCCGGAATCTGGAGGAGAATCCCATAATGACAGTGACATCACACCCTGTAGGATGGCAATAGATAAAACCAATTAACACCTAACCAATTATTTATGTATTTTCTCTGTTATCTATAATTATGCATATGATGTATTCTTTCTTTATAAGGGGCCTCCCGCCCCCTGAATAAACATTCCTCAAGTTTTTCATCAACCTGAAACTTGTGTCTGGTGTGAATTACTTTAGGAGCGTGCACGCATTTTATGTTAGCGATTTGGACAGGGGCAGATATTCAAATAATCAAACACTTGATTTGATCTACAACAAATTTGGCGCCCAACGTGTGGTACCGCGGCTGTGTCTGATGGACAGCCATCCTCAAGGGGACCGGAGAACAGACCTCCAGAGACGGGACAGAGATTGATCACCTCTGCATATATGGTAATGATCGCATTTTAGCACCTTGCCTATATCTCCTATCCCTGTGATTGGCCTGGCTCTGTCCCCACGCCGGCTGACGGAGGGCATCAAAGACAGGTAAATAGCTTGCCCAGAGTCTCTTTATAAGAACCTGTACATTGACTATCTGCCTCCTGGGTGTGAGTGTATTAGTATCAGGGGAGGGTTTTATTGCAATTTTTATAGATATTTGCCTGATTGTCTATTTTGTGTTTGCTTTACTGTTCGGGGGGAACAGGAACTGCAGTTATATTATTCTATTGCTGTCTGGTGGGGACAGGATTAGTGTTATTGTTTGGTGGGGACAGGATAAGTGTTATTGTCCAGGAGAGGACAAGATTAGTGTTACTGTCTGGTGGGGACAGGATTATGCAGATTTCATTGTTTACTGTATTTGTAGTGTAGGGGTTTGTGTTTTGTTTGCATTTATTGTAAAGGATTTGTGGATTGATTGTATCTGTATTTTGAACCTCCTGATGTGTATGTCTCTTTGTTTGCAATACATGTACCGTGCAAGTCTCTGTCCTTCTGTATTGTTACTTTAACCACTTAAGGACACATGACGGAAATATTCCGTCATGATTCCCTTTTATTCCAGACCTTGTGTTCTTAAGGGGTTAAAGTACTCACAGGGTTAACTTCCATCTCTGGAGCTATCTCTCTCTCTCTCTCCCTCCCACCCCTGTGTACTCTCCACCCCTGTGTGCTCCCTCCTCCTTCCGGTTTGCCTTCTTCTTCTCCCGCAGCAAGGTAATGCAGATTTCATTGTTAACTATTATTGTAGTGTGGTGGCTACTCAGTTGGAATCTTGTTAACTGTGACATGCTTGCGTCTGTGTGTGTGGCTTGGTATATCCTTGATTTATGTCTGTGAGTACGTTTCTTTGTTTGTGATTCTTGCAAACTTTTCCTCATTAGCATATTCACTTTCTCTCTCTCCCTCTTTTTCTCCTGTACCCTTTTTCCGGAGAAGTGTTAGTCATGCACTACTCGCCTCGCTCCAATCCGTGGCCACCTTGGGTGGGCGGACTCAGTAACTAGTCTACATTTTGGAAAGACGCATGCAGATTTATCTCATGGCAGTCGAGCACTGCTTCCTGTTTCTCTCTATCAAGTGACGACTTGTGTAGTGAAAATGGGACAGGAGCATGTGAGACCCTCTAAGGGCTGGCTGGCTGGCTTGTGATATTGTGAAAGAAAGAGCAGGGGAGGAAGCTGTAAACAAGGTGAAGAAGATTGCTAAGATATATGGTATTACCATGTCTCCCAGCGGCAGGCTACAGCCAGAAAGCTGGAGGAAACTGTTAAAAGACAAAAAAGGATTGTTGCACGATAATGGGTTAACTAAAGCTGCAGAAGCTTGGTATCGGGTAGCAAAAGGGAATGAAACATGAGGGGTGGATAGAGGAGGAACTAGAATTTCAAGGACAGAAAGTTTATGTGTATCATGAGAATGTTGAAAATGTTGAAAATGATGAAACTCCTGAATGTGTTCGTCCGCCACTGCCCTATGATGGCGCCTGGGATGGAGGCTAGCCCAACCTCCATAGCCCCATTGGCACCACCTCTTTGGCCCCTGCCCCTTTATACCTCGTCCTTGGGGCGGACGGATCTTATTACCCAGCCCCCATTGCTCCTCCCCTCCATATCCCGGTCCCGCCTTCCCCCCGTCTCCACTCCTCCTCCTCAACCTCTCCTGTCCGTCTGTGTCACTCAACCCTCCTTTCCGGCTCCTGTTGCTTCCGTCCTCGCACTCCTTTGTTTCCAGTAAAGAAGAAAACTGAAAAGGGTGAGCCTGACCAGTACCGGATGGTTCAAGATCTCCGCTCTGTCAATGATGTCACTGTTCTGGATACCCCCATCGTACCCAATCCTCACACTCTTCTATCACAGGTACCTCGTATAGCAAAGTTCTTCACTGTGATAGACCAGGCAAATGCCTTCTTCAGTATACCTTTGGATCCCTCATGTCAGTACCTTTTTGCATTCACCCATGACCGCCAGCAGTATACTTGGACTGTCATGCCTCAAGGAGCACAGAATTCACCAAGTCAGTTTGCAAAGGCCATGTTAATCATTCTGGAACCATGGCAAAAGTCTCGCACTGATGTGGTTCTTCTTCAATATGTGGATGACCTCCTCTGCGCAGATGACCTCCCAACTGCTGAGCATACTTCAGAAGACCTACTCTGCTTCCTGGCTGAACAAGGCTGCAAGGTCTCCAAAAAGAAACTCCAATGGTGCCGGCCCTCTGTGGTCTTCTTGGGACATTGTCTTTCCCATGACACCCGTCATCGAACCCGGGACAGAGTGCGAGGAATCACATCCATCTGTCCTCCAACAGCTCACAAGCCCCTTCATGCTTTCCTGGGTCTCATCTCTTACTGCAGAGCTTGGATACCTGAAGCCTCCACTCTTTCACAGCCTCTCTATGATGCCCTGAAGACTGAACCTTTCTCTCTATCTCCTGAGGCTCTCAACAGCTTCTTTGATTTGCAACGTGCCATTGCCTCTGCCCCTGCATTGGGCCTGCCTAATTACCAGAAGCCTTTCAAGCTCTTTGTCTCAGAAAGAATGGGACATGCATCTGGTGTTCTCACAAAGTCTCATGGCTAATGCCAACGTCCTATTGGCTACTACTCATGCCAGCTTAATCCAGTGGCCAGAGGAGGACACTCCTGTCTCCGAGCAGTCTTTGCAGCCAGTGCTCTCCTGGACAAGACAAATGACCTAATTCTTGGTCACAAGCTTACCATTCTTGCACCATGATAACACAGCTATTCTCAATCAAGTCCAGCCAAAGCACCTCACTTCTCAAAGACATTTCGGTCTGCAGACAGCTCCACTTCTGCCTAACAATGTCACATTGCAAAGGTGTTACTCTCTCAACCCGGCCACTCTTCTGCCACTTCCCGGGGGGGGGGTGGGGGGGGGAAACACCACACTATTGGTACAGCCTTGATATAGATCCTGACATCCTTTTTGAACTACAGATACAGAAACCCACAGTTCCACAAGATGAACAGCCACAGCCTTTCCTGCATTGTACCCTGTGGTTCAGAAATACCCCAGGACCAGATCCACACTATGAGGAAGAGCTGTTCAAGCTGGTAGAAGTACGTCTCATCATGACAGACCTGTTTTGTGATTCTAAGGGCAACTGTGTGGCCTTGATCTGCCTACCTCTGGAAGTACAACATATGTACCATCACTGGGAGGTGGCTGTTCCTCATGTTTCCTTCACCAAATCTCCAGAAATCTCGTGGAAGGAACATGGCCCTTTGGCTAAAACATGGAGCACTGCAGACCAAGACCAGCTTTCAGCAGAAGGTGTCACCAAGCGAACTGTGAACTGCAAGACAACTGGTTACCCTCAATACCACACAGAAATATGTGAATATGTGATCCTACGGATCAAAATCCACCGAAATTGTCTTCAGATATGGAGTTCCTTAAGTAATAGAAAGTGACCAAGGCACGTCCTTCACTGCACTGTTAACCATAGAGCTCTGGGCAGCACTGGGGGTGACCCTTGCATTCCACACGCCCTATCACCCACAGAGTAGTGGTAAGGTAGAATGCATGAATGGCACCTTAAAAGCCAGAATGCTTAAGATGTCCCAAGTAATTAATTTGCCCTGGCAAGAGAGTCCCCCTATAGCTCTGTTTAGTGTAAGGTACACACCAAGAGGGAAATTTGGCCTGTCCCCATATGAGATTTTGTTTGGTTCAGCTCCTATCCAAAAATAGGCTGTTATTTTCCTCAGCAGCTCCAACTTCAATCAGATGCAATGGTTAACTATGTAACTGCTCTTTCTCAAGCCTTAACCAAAATCCATGCACAGGTGTTTTCTTCCATTCCAGATCCAGAATCTGATACGGGCACCCACAAGTTGCTTCCTGGTGATTGGGTTCTGGTAAAGAAATTCCTGAGAAAACACACTCTTGAGCCAAGATATGATGGTCCCTTCCAAGTCCTCTTAACAACGTCTACCTCAGTTAAACTGGCCGGGAAGAACAGTTGGATACACGCCTCTAACTGCAAGAAAGTTCCAGCTCCAGAGGAAGCAGATCCCGCTGAGTCATGAGCTTCCTGTAACTCTTTTTGCTGCCAGGCCTAATAGAGGCCCAACAAGTTGCTATTACTAAATAGAATCATGTTTACACATTTTGGTACAATTCTTCTAACACACATTTAGCTACCTTTGCATTTGATTACTGTGATATTGTCAATTGTGCATTCCCACAGTCATTGCTATCAACAGTATATAAAGACATACCCCACAAGAAGGACCCATATATATGTGTGAAAGATGACTATTGGGGACATGACTGTAGTTCCTGGAAGGCGGCGGGTTGGAACACATGACAAGCATGGGGTTACAAACCACAGAGTGCCCTTAACAGAGTGGACAAAAAAAGTCCTTACTATACAGGATGACTTTACGGAAGCCAACAGGGCAACTCCAATGAAACTGACTTTAAATATAGAACACCCCCGGGGAGGCAGGTGAATATGTAATGGGGAGGTACTGGAAAGGAGGGGGATCATACAACAAACAGGGGACCTTCTATTTGCAGCACATGTCCATTTGTTATCTTTACTTAGACTCCAAAAACATGGCCGGGGCCATGTGTAGATAATTCCATTTCCTTTTTATTTCCTCACTTTTAGACCTTGATCTAAAATGTCCTCCCTCTAATACTTTTCACCTAGCAGGGACCAGACTTCTGACGCAACTACATATCCCACCATGCTTAGCGCGTGGTCACGTGACCCACTTTTCTATTCATTTTAATATAGTTAGAAGCTTTGTTTTGCCCTGCTATTCACTACACTAGCTCCCATAAGTATTTACTACTGTTCTACTCTATTTATTTACCATTTTTGAAAAATTAAAGAAAAAAATATATATATATTGTGATCCTTGTCTGCAGGTAGCACGGTCCTCTAGGTTAAACAACAGACACAGTCCTTTGGTTTGCATATAATCCAGGCAGTTTTATTTATAAGTCCACACAGGAGACAGCAGCAAATAAAAAAAACAACAACAATAACACAAATCCCTATAAACAAAAGCCTAGCTCGTCTGAGCGCTAACTAACATCAGATTCCCTCTCTCTTAGGGGTTAAACTAGAACAAAATAATATTTGGGTTCACCAACCTAGTGCCTTTGTCAGATCTCTGCACTCCACACTCGGTTAGCATTTGGCTTCCATTCCTCCTAGAAATAAACAGAATTCTCTCTCTTTTCCACACTCCCAGTGCTCCAAGCCAGCCTTGACTGCTTCCTTCTGCGCTCCCAGTGCTCAGTCTCCTTGACTCTCTCACTGGAGAGAACAGCCTCTCTCCAACCTGCTTCCAGGGAGGAAGCCAGCAATCCCCCTCTTTTCCTGCATAGCATGGAGGGGTTTATTCCCACTGCTACAGCTGATTATCTGCAGCTGAGCAGTGGGTTGGAGACAGATCCCAAAAACTCTGGCCTGGACCTTATTTCTCCCAGTTGTGTATAAACTGAGGAGTGGAGCATTGGCCCACCCTGCTCTCCAAATGCACCACCCCAGGGGTCCATAACTAAACGGTAGTTTGTGTTGCCTAAAACACATACTACACATGCTGCCCCTGGGGTTAAATGTTATAGGCCTATCTGCCTTCACTTTATCACAATATATATACTTTAATTATGTTATTTAGGTGCCAAATTTAAAAAGGCAATGTCTGCATTGCCTATAAAAACCCTTACCTGCCAGTTTAGACTCTTATATGTCCACTTGAAAAAGTGTTGAGGATATTTTATATTGTCTATTTTATATCAATAAAGGTAGTTTTGCAACTTCCTATTGTGAGTGATTTAACTTTTTTTATTTGTTACTATTTTATATTTTTACCTTCTACGTGGCATCCAATTTAACTGTTCCAGTGAGGACTACTCCTAAAGAATCCTAGGTGGGGTTTATACCACTTATGCCTACACATTGAGCAGTCTGCCTGCTCAATTAAATGTGAGTAACCATTTATTATTTTATACTTCTGCAACCTTTCATACTATTGTTGTCTCTTTTATACTAGTTATAGTCTTCATATTGACGAAACACCTGTCTATCAACATCTCCTCACATATCCTATAAGTGGGGATTGTACCACTGTATGCTATTCATACTAGAGCTGGGTTTAAGCTCTAACAAATGTGAGTAGGACCATAAATACTTATTTTACTGTTCTCACTTTTCTCTGGGATATATTGCACCATTAATAATGTTTCTCTGTTTTTATACACGGCTCCAAAGGATACCCTGATCTGGCTCTTTTATAGAAGAATTTCTCTGACAAAACTGAGACTATATCTTCTGGTAAGTTTTATATTGGGACTTTATATTGGACATTTTATTGTTATTATTCTACTACCTATCTGTTTTATTATATTTTTTCTTATTTATACTAGTGTTTTTTTACTTGACGCTACCTCTATTCCCCTTGTTTGTACTAATCTCTCTGTTTACCTTTCTACAAATAAATCTATAAAAATAAAGTTTGTTGTAGTACAACATAGAGGAGAGACATCACTGTAACCGTAAGTAGCACTCTTAATGGAGACAATGTCACTGCACTGTATTGTTGAATGCTGTTAGCTCATTGTAATACCTACATGATGGTAGGTGATCTTACACATTGTTTCAAATGATTAATGGCTATAAGACTGTACCAGCACAGTATGTACTTGTCTATCTCTGCTGTTTTTCACCATAACTTCATGGACTTATAAATAAAGAATAATAAAAATAAAAAAAAGATTAGTAGTATAGAGCTCCCTATTCTGACTGCGCAAGCTGTCAGATAATGGATGGACTGTGAGCCTGTTTAAATAATAATGGGCACGCGCTGAATCCAGATTACGCAGTCAATGTAGCTGGGAGCTACCACCAGAAAATGGACCGAGCGCGCGCCTGTTAAAATAGTAAAAGGTGCGCTGTATCCCTTCTGACAGGTGGACAGGAGGACGGTGAATCACTGGAAAAGTACTATTGGTCCAAGCTGTGCAATAAAAATGCTGCAGGGGAGACAGCTATGATAGCTGCCTCTCACTGACAGTCACAGGAAGGAGGCATGTATCTATAATGTATGCATATTCAGGTGCAGTCTCTTGATTAGTATATATATATATATTTTAATCAAGAGACTGCACCTGAACATGCATACATTATAGGGTGCTGGTTGGGCCAATTCATACAACATACAAGGTCCAACATACAAGCACACTCACTCATTCACTAAAATTCAAGTGTCACAGGTGCCTCATTCAACGGCCCTATTTAGCCTTGACCTGCAGAGAGTCCCAGGAGGAAGCATTTCCCAAGTAAATGGATAAATCTCATAAGAGGCATTAGGAGGCTAGATTAGAACCTGCTAAGAATGGGGTACATTGATGTTGTGGAAGGCTTATGCAATGTATGATCATATACTGTAACTAAACCCCCATAGGTTTTTTGCCTAGGTGAGGTTTTTTAAAATAAAATGTTACATTCTGTGAGACCTGAAATTGCTGTTTATCGAATGAGTGAGTGCGCTGGATCTTGTATGCTATTTAAATATACAGTATTTTATATTTTATTTTCTCAGTGTCTTGAAATTTAGTAAAAGCTGTTGTTCTAAGCCATATCATATATAATATCTCTTTATTAATAATGCAATAGCTAGTGTGGAGTTCTCAGAGTTCCACAACCAACGCACCAACTACTACTTAAGCGTTTTGATCATGAGCCTTATTGTTGTAAATATCTCTCAAACTGGATATACATCTTTACAAAACAGGGAAGAGCGATGTTAGTCCTTCTATAGATCACTTAATGAAGCGACTGAAAAACAAATTAACACTTTTCTCAATTATCTACAGTATGTCACGCTCAACTCAAATCATCAGTATCTTTGATTTTAATACTTAATGGTAATATAAAATTCTGTAAAACATAAACAGACTTTTTATATGTTTGAATCCTTTCCATTTGTAAAATTCAATGCTAAGTGGGACCACAGCTTTAAGAAATGAGAAGGAGATAAATGGCTTTGCTGGTAGTCGATGTGGCCTTTACTTAAACAGAGCTATAAATCATTAGTCTGCCATTGCATGGGAATACTAGTGGAAGAGCCAACTCTGCTTCAGGCGAACTACACAAGGACACAGTGTATATTTCTAATGAAACCAAAGCTACGTAGACATTAACCCTACAGGAGACGAGGTAAAAAGGGACATTGGAGGCTTAAAATGCTTTGAACAAAACAAAGGGCAGAGGCACACTAAAGTATAACAAATATCAAAATAAGTTTCTTCTATATAATTCTGTCCAATCTTCTAATTGTCTGGTGATATATAATTTAGAAGCATTTTAAATTTTTTTTTTAAAAAAATCCAGAAAACAATTAATGAATCATAAAGTGAGAGAACCTGTACCTGACTCTTACAGCTGTAAAAAGGAACTAGGTGTGTGCCCTTTCAAATACTTCCCATTAATCAAAATGGTTTACTAGTCAGCCTGTGACTGAAGTTGTATCAATATGTACAAGAAAACTATTTTTTCCCTACTTAAATTCTCATCTCTGTCAAGTTTCAATATTGCATATCTTCAAAACAGTTCTGAATTTTGGTCCCTGTCCTGCTGTCCTGGATTTCTTCTCTGATGTCCCATTTCTGGGGAAAAGTCCGCAGTAAGAGCTTTGCAAGCACACCATTAGATACGCTAATGCTGTACATGCTGTTCTCGTTATATTCAGTCCAAGAACCCTTCCAGGACACGACTACACATGACAACCCCCATCCTCCTCCTATCCTGTGTTCATTCTCTTTAGTGTTGAAAAGTATGATAATATCCTCTTTGGAAAACAGTGATTTACTTATAGTTAAATATAGCAATAGATATAAAACCATAAATGACTGTAGCAAGCCTATTTTGTCCACAGATTAATCTAATTGCAATATATTTTGTTTATTTTGTCCTATGTTAACTTAGTGTTCACTATTTGCATAAATATATTTGTTTGCTAAGATTCAACTAGTGCCTCAAGAAAATAAAATACATTATGAACTAAGAATAAATCTGGAAATAATAAAGAATAAACAAATTTTCTCTTCATAATTTGTTTAAGAGCCCTAAGTACTATCACATTTATAATATTGTTTGGACAACTTCAGTATATAATTAATTCAAGTTAAAAAACAAAAAGTTTGCTGGAGAAAGTATTTGTACGTAAACACTTTTATGATGTTATTCCAGAGAGCCACATGAAGATAGTATAGAAGAAAGTATATTTAAATGTAACCAGATAAAGATTAACCTCACTTCGGAATGGTTTCAGAAACATTCCCAGAAATGTTCTAGCTGAGTTTGCGAACAATTTTTGACACCTTTTTTCAGAGATCACCATATGGAGATTATGAGAAAATAATATTAACAGTAACAAAAAGAAAATCATATATATTTTTAATTATTTAGTTAAATTTGGAAATGAGTTAGCCATGTTAAAAAAAAAAAATATATATATATATATTTTTATATATATATATGTTACGGTACCCTCAGCATGAAATGTACAAACTGCCGTTTAGTGAATGCTCCCCGTTCGCAATAACCCAGGCTGCATGCGTATCCAGTGTAATCATACGAACCGCAAGCAAGGGAACGCTGTAAACTCACGAACGGGATCCGTACGGGCACTTCACTCCACGAGCTCCAAACTCATGAATCGCCAATATTAGCCGAAGGCAGGTATCTCCCAAGCGGCTAATAATCCCATCCAGCAGTCTCTAGTCGTCGGTAATAAATCCCCCCAATAACGAGACCAAGCTCCGCATTGGGGGTAAAGAACTGGCTTTACTGTGGGCTACCTGCCCGTGTTTATGCAGGTCTCCCACTTGGTGGACACTCCCTTAGGGGACCAAATGGGAGACTGTGACAACAGATAGACATATGGCAAGTTCAGATACACAGACACAAAATATTCCCAGCATGCATTAGTAATTCCTCCCCTCTGCCCTGGAGATAATTGAGAAGTAATTCAATTATCTCCAGGACAGAGGCAAATCGCCATTTTAAATTCAACACATAAAAACACATAAAAATAGATAACTTTACATTTGTCGAATGCTACCCATTCGTATCACATATCCCCAGATAGCCTGGATCTGTGTGCATATTATTGGCGAATAGCGCTCAGATCCCATACGCATAGTTCAATCGCCATGGAGCCACAGTCTATTACAGTCCTTCGGTATGCGATTGACTCCATGGGAAGGCTATCTGGGGTAAGTCCATTCGTGCACTTAAACCTCCCGAACGGCCGGTGTTCGCAAACTTCTGTCGATTGAGAAGGGAGGTCGGCGGCTTCAGCGGTGTTCGGCTGAAAAAGTGTCCGTTTTCAGTTCCATGAAATCAATGCCGAACACCGCTGGTCTTTCGCATGGTTTAAAATGGCCGCCGCTTCGTGGTCGACATATGAACAACGACCACCCTGTATTCGGTTTTAATTGAGAAGTGTCTGTGGTTAACCGCAATGTTCTAATTGGGATCAATAGGTTAACCAGCAGCACACTTCTCTTCTGGGTGGCCATCCGTTCGGCAGTTTCATTCGGCAGAAAAGTCAATTCACTTAAGTAAAGGCATACGAACGGGTAAATTCGTGAAAAAGGCAAAACAGACGAATCCAGCAATCTTAGTCTATACAGATGGATCTGTCACAATATATATATACATATAGGGGGTGTGGCTCCTCCGACCTGCGGTGTTTACAGCTTGACAACACAGCATACAACCCTTAACTACAGCACCACGAGTGGGCAAACACCCTGTGGCCCCGATGGCATCGAAATCATGCAAAAGATTGAAGCAGCGATCTATCCAAATGCACCTTACACAGTCACAGAAATGTGGGCCTGAAGCTCAAGATGGCGCCGACGGCACCAGATCGTCAGCCTCGTTTTCAGAACTAAGCGAGGGAGTACACAATGCCTCAGAACTCACAATGCCTCACTAACGCTCAAGCCATGCTAGTAGACCTGAAGTCTACCTTTCACACTGACATGCTACAAGTAGCATCTGACATACGATCGGATATACAATCCCTGGGCGACCGGACGGCACACCTAGAGGAATGCACAGAAGAGATCGTAGATGCACACAATACTCTGGAAGAAGCCTACACTTCCTTGGAGCACAAGCTCAAAGCCCTAGAAGAGAAAGTCGCCAATCATGAAGATCGAGATAGGCGCAATAACGTGTGGATACGGGGGATCACAGAATTCATGATGCCACCTGAGTTGACCGCCTATGTACAGGATCTATTCAGGTCTTAACATACCGGCCCTAACGGACATTTTGCTAGATCGCATGCACTGATTACCCTGGCCCAGACATCTGGGTCCCACAGTCCCAAGAGACGTAATCACTAAGTTTCATTACTTCACTGTCAAAGACAGGATAATGCAGGCTTCCAGGGACAACCCACTACCTCCAGGCCCATTCAAGCATATTATGCTGTTTATAGATATATCCTCAGCCACTATGATCAAAAGGAGAACTTTTGCCCCTATTATAGCAGCACTGAGGACGGCTAATATACCTTATAAATGGGGATTCCCGGCCAAGTTATTAGTTAAAAGGAATGGAGCAGACAAGACCATATTTTCCCCAGATGACGGCAAGAAAATACTCCAGGAATGAAATATACCAGTGCAATCCACAGACAAATCAGCTTATAACGGACACTCCCCTGTTAAGTAGATATTGGTGCGGTGTAAGTGACAAGGACTTACACCTATAAGTGGAGCGCTCAAACACAGATAAATCTTACCAAAACGTAGTCTCATTCAATGGTAAAATATGGGGTACATGTCAAAATAAAATACAGAAAATACAATATAGTGTAGACAGTACTAAAAAATGGCTTCATAGTGATTATAATAATATCGTGTTGAATATTACACTCACATTTCAAGGAGCCTGTATATAGAAAACACTGGCTCCGTATAAAGGCTTGTGTGCTGTTATGGTAGCACCACCCTCCTACTTCAGCTTGAAGAATTTCTCGGGAACACGAAAAAAAGAAAGAAAGCAAACCAATGTGTAGACTTATGGTGATAAATGACACAGATATGTGTTCAATAAATGGGGTGCTCACCTGGTCCTGAGCCTACGAATCCCGGCTCTAGGTATGTGGATTTTGTGCCAATTTGAATGGGGATGGCACTACCCCTGTGAAGATTCCTTGGAGGCTCCAAAAAGAACTTGGATGAGGTATTGAATGAAAATGGTGAATTTATTAGTTTAAAATAAACATAAAAACAAAGATGATAAAAGTCCTCAAATAAAACTCCTCTGTTAAACTTAATCAGGACTGGTCCAAGATTACCGACATCAAGCACCACAAGGCTTCCTGAATCCCTAGGGATGGGTAACTGCTCTCACTACAACTGTACTCTGTGCAGGGTTATACATGCATACCACTTCTCTCTTTTTGTTCTTTTTTTGGTTGTTTTGTTCCTTTTTAAAGGGAGGGGGATGGTGAGGGACAGAAGGGAATGATAGGGTAAATACCTAGTTCTCCCCAGAGAAAATGTTAGACTACGGTCAGCAACATACGGATTGTTATAAGAAATGTTACTACCAGCACCACTGTCGGGGGCCTATGTCCTATACTAGACAGATGGCTCTTTTTACTTTTTACCAGGTCACACCGCTGGCTAACCACCCCAGGGGTGGCTTTGGGAACAAGCCACAAATGTTACCGTTATCTGACGTGCCGACACTAGTCGACAAATTTTTTTTGTAAATAGTTACTTATTTAGTTTAAGTTTTCTATTATTCTGTTCATTGCAGAAGCTTTGCTTTTTTTTCTCCTGGTCTGGGTCCTTGCATTTGTTGGTTGAGGTGCAGAGGTTCTGCCCCATGCCGTTAACACACCAGTGCCCTTTCGCATTCAGCGACTTGACATACCATGGTATTGAAACATTTCTAGCTAAATGCGAAAGGGCTTAATTCACCCAATAAACGGCGATTAGCGCTGGAAGAGGACAGATCGCAGAACGCACATATTGCCTTTTACCAAGAAGCACATTTTAAGTGGGGCTACAGACCCACATTTAACTGCAAAAATGTTCCTATTGACTTCCACTCATGTTATACTGCTAAGAGTATAAAAATAGGGGTATATATTCTAATTAGTAAAGATGTTGCCTTCTCCCTAGTTCAGAAGATCAGTGATAAGAAAGGGAGATATCTTGTTCTGCAGTGCGATGTCAATAATAACCTTTTTACCTTTATCAATGTATATGGTCCTAATGAGAATCAACTTGTATTTATACTCAAAGCCACCATCTTCCTCCTGGTCCAGCATCTTCAGCCACGTTAACCACTGCTGTCCTCCTTGCCCCCTCTCAACCATCCGCCCCTCCGTCTCCCGCCTTGAGCAGTTCCTGCTCATCTGCCCACAGTCAGGTGTCTGTCAAGGACATGTTTAAGCGTAAGAAGCCAATGTCACAAAGTCACCCCCTTGCCCGGCGTCTGACAGCTGGCTTGACTGAACTCTTAGCCCGCCAGCTTTTACCATACAAGCTGGTGGAGTCTGAGGCGTTCAAAAAATGTGTAGCTATTGGGACACCGCAGTGGAAGGTACCCGGCCAAAATTTCTTTGCAAAAAAGGCAATCCCCAACCTGTACTCGATTGTGCAAAAGGAAGTAATGGCATGTCTGGCACACAGTGTTGGGGCAAGGGTCCATCTGACCACTGATATCTGGTCTGCAAAGCATGGTCAGGGCAGGTATATCACCTACACTGCGCATTGGGTAAACCTGCTGACGGCTGCCAAGCATGGAATGCGTGGCTCTGCAGAGGAGTTGGTGACACCGCCACGACTTGCAGGCAGGCCTGCTGCCACCTCCTCTACTCCTCCTACTCCATCCTCTTCCATAACCTCCTCGGCTGAGTCCTCTTCTGCTGCTGCGTCTTGCTCCACATCAACGGCACCCCCCCAGCTCCCCAGGTACTATTCCACATCCCGGATACGGCAGTGTCACGCCGTCTTGGGGTTGACTTGCCTGAAAGCAGAGAGTCACACCGGACCAGCACTCCTGTCCGCCCTGAACGCACAGGTGGATCAGTGGCTGACTCCGCACCAACTGGAGATCGGCAAAGTGGTTTGTGACAACGGAAGAAATTTGTTGGCGGCATTGCATTTGGGCAAGTTGACACATGTGCCGTGCATGGCACATGTGTGTAATCTGATCGTACAACGCTTTGTTCATAAGTACCCAGGCTTACAGGACGTCCTGAAGCAGGCCAGGAAGGTGTGTGGCCATTTCAGGCGTTCCAACACGGCCATGGCGCACTTTTCAGATATCCAGTGGCGAAAAAACATGCCAGTGAGGCGCTTGATTTGCGACAGCCCGACAAGTTGGAAATTAAACACTCCTAATGTTCGACCGCCTGCTCCAACAAGAAAAAGCCGTTAATGAGTATTTGTATGACCGGGGTGCTAGGACAGCCTCTGTGGAGCTGGGAATTTTTTTGCCACGTTACTGGACGCTCATGCGCAATGCTTGTAGGCTCATGCGTCCTTTTGAGGAGGTGACAAACCTAGTCAGTCGCACCGAAGGCACCATCAGCAACATCATACCATTTGTTTTCTTCCTGGAACGTTACTGGACGCTCATGTGCAATGCTTGTAGGCTCATGCATCCTTTTGAGGAGGTGACAAACCTAGTCAGTCGCACCGAAGGCACCATCAGCGACATCATACCATTTGTTTTCTTCCTGGAGCGTGCCTTGAGAAGAGTGCTGGATCAGGCCGTAGATGAGCGTGAAGAGGAAGAGTTGTGGTCACCATCACCACCAGAAACAGCCTTATCAGCATCGCTTGCTGGACCTGCAGCAACGCTGGAAGAGGATTGTGAGGAAGAGGAGTCAGAGGAGGAATGTGGCTTTGAGGAGGAGAAGGAAGACCAACCACAACAGGCATCCCAGGGTGCTCGTTGTCACCTATCTGGTACCCGTGGTGTTGTACGTGGCTGGGGGGAAGAACATACCTTCAGTGAGATCACTGAGGACGAGGAACAGGACATGAGTAGCTCGGCATCCAACCTTGTGCAAATGGGGTCTTTCATGCTGTCGTGCCTGTTGAGGGACCCTCGTATAAAAAGGCTGAAGGAGAGCGACCTGTACTGGGTGTCCACGCTACTAGACCCCCGGTATAAGCAGAAAGTGGCGGAAATGTTACCGAATTACGGCAAGTCGGAAAGGATGCAGCAGTTCCAAAATCAATTAAAAAGTATGCTTTACACAGCGTATAAGGGTGATGTCACAGCACAACGGGAATCTAACAGGGGAAGAGGTGAAAGTAATCCTCCTCCTCCCACGACCACGCCGGCAAGGACAGGACGCTTTACAGACATGTTGTTGATGGAGGACATGCGAGCTTTTTAAGTCCTACGCATCGCCACAGCCCTTCGGGGTCCACCCTCAGAGAACGACTCGACCGACAGGTAGCAGACTACCTCGCCTTAACTGCAGATATCGACACTCTGAGGAGCGATGAACCCCTTGACTACTGAGTGTGCAGGCTTGACCTGTGGCCTGAGCTATCCCAATTTGCGATAGAACTTCTGGCCTGCCCCGCTTCAAGTGTCCTGTCAGAAAGGACCTTCAGTGCAGCAGGAGGTATTGTCACTGAGAAGAGAAGTCGCCTAGGTCAAAAAAGTCTAGATTACCTCACCTTTATTAAGATGAATGAGGGATGGATCCTGAAGGGACTGACAGTGGGCGATACATTTGACTAAAAAAGGCCTGATGAGTGGGACGTAACAAGGTGTCGCGGCTGCCGGCCCGCCGCGTGATATTTAAATCCCTAGCTCACCCCAGTACCTTGTCGTGGTTTCCTGTTCCTGGTTTCCTGAGAGTGCTTTACCATTGTGAATCTGATTTCCTGATATCCCGATCTTGGCTTTTCCCTGGTTATTCTGAATTCTGGTTTCCCTGACTTGGCTTGTGTAAACGGTATTGTGTATTTTCTGGCTTCCTTGACCTTGGCTTTCCCTTTGACCATTCTCTGTCTCTAGCGTATTCTAAGGTCCGGTTTATGCTCTGTCCTTTTATTTTCCTTTTCTTGCCTATGTATATGTTTACATAGTTTCTGCGTGCTGGACCACACTAGTAGTCGTGACATTGGGATTAAACTGATAAGAATAGTACTACTTAACACACCACTCCTCTCTGGTGGCACATTAGATTGCACGCGCAGTGCCCCAAATTTAAAGAAGGAGGACAGACCAAGCATCTTTTTCCATCTCCCGGTTCCTAAAATCAATGCCATACACACGTCCCCTGATAGGGGACGTAACAGGGATTAAACTGATAGGAATAGTACTACTTAACACCTTATAATAATGCAGAGAGAGGCAACGCAGAGAGAGGAGTCTGAAGAAGAGGAGTCAGAGGAGGAAGGTGGCTTTGAGGAGGTGGAAGACCAAAGACCAAACATTTTCCTTTTCTTGCCTATGTATATGTTTACATAGTTTCTGCGTGCTGGACCACACTAGTAGTCGTGACATTGGGATTAAACTTATAAGAATAGTACTACTTAACACACCACTCCTATCTGGTGGCACATTAGATTGCACGCGCAGTGCCCCAAATTTGAAGAAGGAGGACCAACCAAGCATCTTTTTCCATCTCCCGGTTCCTAAAATCGATGCCATATACCCGTTCCCTGATAGGGGATGTAACAGGGATTAAACTGATAAGAATAGTACTACTTAACACACCACTCCTATCTGGTGGCACATTAGATTGCACGCGCAGTGCCCCAAATTTGAAGTAGGAGGACCGACCAAGCATATTTTTCCATCTCCCGGTTCCTAAAATCGATGCCATATACACGTCCCCTGATAGGGGACGTAACAGGGATTAAACTGATAGGAATAGTACTACTTAACACACCTTATAATAACGCAGAGAGAGGCAATGCAGAGAGAGGAGTCTGAAGAAGAGGAGTCAGAGGAGGAAGGTGGCTTTGAGGAGGTGGAAGACCAAACACAGTAGGCGTCCCAGGGGGCTTGTTGTCACCTTTTGGGGACCCTTGGTGTTGTACGTGAAAGGGGGGAGGAAGAGACCTTCAATGACATCAGTGAGGACAAGGAACGGGACATGGCTAGCTTGGTATCCAACCTTGTGCAAATGGGGAGTTTGCGGTTGTGCAAATGGACTGTTTGTGGTTGTTTGCGGTGCGTTAAACGGGGAGTTTGGTCTGTCACTGTGAAGCGGGCGTAACCCTTACACTACCTGATCGATACAACATCATATCTGATGTTTTAAAGCACGTTATTCCAAACAATTTAGGAATGTTAGGTGATTTATGCCCTTTATGTATTAAAACCAGACTCTGCATCAACTATGTAATTTTCCATGGGAGTTTTGCCATGGATCCCCCTCCGGCATGCCACAGTCCAGGTGTTAGTCCCCTTGAAACAACTTTTCCATCACTATTGTGGCCAGAAAGAGTCCCTGTGGGTTTTAAAATTCGCCTGCCCATTGAAGTCTATGGCGGTTCGCCCGGTTCGCGAACATTTGCGGAAGTTCGCGTTTGCGAACCGAAAATTTTATGTTCACAACATCACTAATGACGAAGCATAGTTCATGGGACACAGGTGTAAATGGAATTAATGAATGGGACACAGGTAGGGATGCAGTTATAAATAGCGGGACATTTAGAGAGGAGGGATAAAACAAAAAGTTGGAAAAAGGAAGATATAGCAGGGGTTAACATGAAGGAAAAATGGAGATTCCGGTGGCTGAAATCGGTGAGTGATAGGACCGTGCATAATTTCAGATACTAAAGGAGGAGAATTGGTGAATTAGATATATTGTAGGAAAGGAAGGCTGGTTAAAAATATAAAAAATATGTGTGGCAAGAAAAATGGGGCTATATGAAATAAATGTGGTAAAAATAACTGTTAAAAGATGTACCGAAAAAAACTTCAAAGTGAGAGAAGGGAAATGTCAGGGGATGCTTAAAGAAACAGTGAAATAAATAGAAGAAAGACAAGTATATACATATAGACTAGGAGAAGAAAAAATATTAAAATGCATTAGGAAAATGAAACTTGTAGAAAGACAAGGAAACACTATAATAGGGTGTGGGGAAAATACAGTTTAGTGATGAGTAGGGGTGTAAATACTGCAATAAAAAGGGGGAAGACAGACTATCATAAAAATATTGGGAAGTGAGAATGTACAGAGAGGATAAAAAAGTTGGTGCAGAAGGGGAATGCAAAGAGTGACACACAGAGGATAAGAAATAAATGTAATATATTTCAAACAGAAACTCTCCATAAAGATATACTAGGAATGAGATGGAGGTGGCATCTTCTCACATATGAGATTACATGTAAAATACATTTTTCAGAAACTTTGGTGAGATCACTGGACAGCCAATCTGTAATAAGGCAAACAATGGCACTGAACATGAATTTCCCCTTCAATATTTACTCAAGACTATCCTGAAACTGTAAGGTTAACAATCAAGTAACCATTTACAGCTTGGCAGAAAATACCCTATTTGGTGAATATCATCGACTGTCAAATTCCATGTTCAGCATATTATCTATTCTGTGTGTTGTAGAATGTTAAGCAGAATGAAGCTCAGTTAGAGAAGTTTCTTCGGCCAGAATCCACTGCTGTCTTGCTGCCAAAACAAGGAAGATGTCAGTTGGAATCTAAAATGATCACAGAAAACAGCTTGGAACTTATAAATAGCGCACACACAAAAAACAATGTAAACTTCCTCCTGTTACACTTACAATTTTTAGTACAGGAGAGAACATAGTTCTTTTACCAACTACTCTTTTAAAAGGCAAAATGTTAATCTCCAAAGAAGTGCATTTTCCTGTAAAAGAGGTTCCATTGATAGACAATTAAGGAACAATTGGCCAATCAGGCTGCACTTTAGCTCACGGCTTCTAAATCTCATACTATTGTTGTCTCTTGGCCACATTTCATATTTTTGATAAGCTGATGTTTAATTCAAGAGGTTGTGAATTAATGTAATATATCTGACTCTCACACTTCTCCAGGGAAGTTATTCCGTCAGTAAAGCTGTTTTTCTGTAAAGTAGCTGTGCTTCAACCAGACCTTTTTTTTCTCAAGAGAGTGGCAGTTTATGGGTTCAGGTCAACAGTATCAACAATACAATACATGTGTATGTCAGTGTATATACAGCAAACGTATGTAAGCTGCTTGTGGTACTGTATGTGTGAATGTGGACTGCCTTTTGTGTTATATATGTCTGTGGACTATCTGGGGTTTGTGTGTGCTGTCTGTGATGTTAAGTTAGTGTGTGTGGGTTGCCTGTTATATTTTTGTGTGTGTGGTAGGGGGCTTATCTGTGATGCTGTGTATGTGGACTCTTTGTGGTATCGTGTTTGTATATGGGCTGTCTGTGATGTTATGTGTGTGCATGTGAGTTGCCTGATGTATTCAATTGTGTGGTAGGGGCTGCCTGTGGTATTGTTTGTGTTTATGTAGACTGTCTGTTGTGTTGTATGTGGGGGCTGTTTGGGGGGCTGTATGTAGTGTTGTGTGTATATTGTGTATGAAGGTATTTACAGGTGATGCATTTAACAAACATTAAATATTATTCATTTTTGCCCCTCGTCCCACCTGCCTATCTTTGGCCAGGGAAAATACTGGTGGTCCAGTGGAGGAAATTGTAGTGTGTAAAATGCAGACTAATTCTGGTGCTTTACAAGTAAATCAGAGCATTGCCAAGGTAACCCAGGAAGCGCAGGATCACAATGGAGATTTACGTGTGGTGTCTGCACTTGCTGTAGGTGGATACCACAGGCTTCTCTGAGCTGGCCAATCTCCACATCTTGCCTATTTGGGTCTGGCAACCTTGCATGCCATGCAATGGCACCCCACGTCTTGCATGGCACTTGTACCATAGATTGCAGACCCCTGCCCTAGATTTACTAGTTTCCAGAAAAGTGGAGTATCTCTAAAAAGTAGTAAAATATATTCTATTTACTTAGCAAGTCACATGTACTGATTTCAGGGTTTATCATCACTGTCCTCCCTCAGCACTTTCAAGCACAGATACAAAGTTTACATTATATCAGGACAAAACATGGTGAACATGGTAAGTTACAGTTTTAAACAGAGAAAGATTTCTATACACTGCCAATACTTTAAGAATATAATGCATGGGACTCATGAGAACCCAGCAGGTGAACAGAGAGATACTATTATCTCTCTTGTCCACAGAGTGCAAGAATTGGCTCTCTTTTACCTGCATTAATTAAATAAAAAATAAAAATTATGGTCCCATGAACCCGCATTTAGCTGGAGCATGTTGACTATTGTGCTCTCTGGTTCTCTGATTTGGTTTTGATATTAATGTGTTGGTTCAAAACACATTGTGATATACTACCTCTTCCATATAACCAGATCTAGTGTGTGTGTATATATGTGTGTGTGTCTACACTGTGTCAACACTCACCAATTTCATTGTTTTGCCTGCATAAATATGGTGTTTGCCTTACACTTGCAGAAAACATGATGCAAGTTAAAATGTATAGTTTGAAAAAGTTAAATGCACTGCAATTGTTTAAGAAATTAATATATGGAGTCCATGAGACCCCAGCATGCAACAAGAGAGACTATCAACACTCATACCAGAGTGAATCAATTAGCTCTCTCACCTGCTTTTATCAAATAAAATAAAAGAAATATAAGGTGAACAGTTTACCCTCTTCTACTGTCTCCCATATCGCTACAGGGCAAGTGATTGGCAATTCAAACTGGCCCAAATTATATACCTCATCTACCCATCCCATCCTTCATAACTGGACCAAGGGATGGCCAGTCCACACTATGATGATTAGATGCCCCTAAGCCTCTAGTCCCAAAGCCAACCTACTCCCAATAACAATGTACTCTAACTACCCTTCTAACCATAACCAAATGCAACTGTAAAATCATATATGATTAAAAAGAAAATTCAACAGATAAAAAGGAAAAAATGAATCCAGGTCCTCGAGACTCTTGGATGGGATAGGCATGTTCTTAGAATACAAGTTATGTTACTAAGATACAGTAGTTATTTTTGCTTGTGTTACATAGAAAAGATGTTACAGCATGTGATACAAGCAGAGTACAAGAGAACACGAATAAGCAAGCAGTCTCTGTAACATGTTCATTGCACATTAATTATTATGTTATGTTATCATAAATAATGAAGAAGTCTGTTTGAATTTGGATTACTGCATTATTTGTTATACGAGACAGCCAAACAAGTAGTTTAGGAATAAGATTAACAAATAATAATTCTGATCGCTATGTACTTTGAATCAACCACTCTTTTGGCAACATATTTACTGCAGGTAAAAAAAAAAAAAAAACACACAAAACAAAACAGATTTTATTTGAATTAATTTCGTTAATTATTTTCATCATTGAGAGACAACCCCTATCATCTCTTTCAAAAACCATATTTGTCACTCCTGTAGACAAAAAGAAAGGTAAGGGTGCGCCTAAATGAATAAATGTAACGGATATATAAAATATAAAATATAGGATAAGATAAATGAGATAAAAGTCCAGAACACTTATCAAATGTCCGTTATAGTAGTTTCTCCTTGTAGAGACAACAGATCTTGGGACGTCAGACAGGGTTGAAACTTCACGGTGATGTGCTTGAATCCGGTGAGGTACATATATAAAAGGAAAACAGAAAAAAGGAAAACTCCAATGGTACAGTATATACAGTATATACTGTACCATTGGAGTTTTCCTTTTTTCTGTTTTCTGTGCTGCCTTCTTACCCATTCTGTGGCAGTTAAGCGCTGATTTTTCCTATTTTTATCCTTTTGAGTTGTCACTCCTGTGCATGCAATTTTAAGTATTAAACAGGGTAGTTAAAAAAAATTTTTAAAAAAAACTTTTGAAGAATAATATAGTTTATACTTCCTATTTTTGCTTTTTAAGAAGGATTTTGTATTGCCATTGTCTTTATCCTTTTTAAACAGGGAGAGACCCTCAAAAAACATGTTTTTTGGTTGTTGTTTTTTAAAGTCAGATAGAAAAGTAATATTATGAAGGCTCCATAAACTATGTATGCATGCAAATCACATACTGTAACCCAAGGGCCATGTCTGAATAAAGACTTAGGTTGCACATGCAGGTGAGTGGGTAATTCTACAATTTTGTTGTTGTCCTATTTGACAAAAGATGTGTGAACATGGGAATTTCTAGTTGATAAAAATATGTCCCATGGCTTAATCTCTCTAAATTACTTATTTAAAATATAATACAAAAAATTCTAAAAATGATGCACTGCAGAATATGTCAGCATCACGGAACAAAAGCAAAACACAATACAGAAATTCTAGACACCAGTATTGATTGTGAGCTGCCAAATGAGTAGCTTCCACATATTCATTTATTTTGCATTCACTATGCAAACACAAACCTGAATTTGAGCTTCTGAGGCACAATCTGGTGCCGTCTGTTATTAGTTGTATTATTTTTATTATGGTTTTTCATTTTAATCCCCCCCCCTTCCTAACTTGGAAACATTTATTCTTGGATCGTAAAGCAACCAAACTGCCTTTTTGTCAGCTTAGCTGAACGTCAGCCAATCAAGAGCCAGAGGGTGGGTGGAAGCAGATACAAATGCCTATTCATGATGCAAGCAACCTCCCCCACAAAATCTAGCATGATCAGCCTAAATGAGGTAATGTGGCTTTTCTCTTACATATGCTAGCAGCTATTGTAATTCTCAATACATTTTTTTCCCAGGCTTGGAAAGCTCAGGGTGGCACATGACAGTCTCTTGTCTTTTGTTCCGAAAGGGCTTCCCGCTCTGCATTCTGTTTAATAATCATAGCAGAGCTGTTAACGTCTACAATGCCTAAACCCACAAAAAATATGTAATATCAAAATCATGTTTTTTTTTACTTTTGGATGGAAATGGAAACAAAAATTTAGGGGAAAACAAACCACAACCGCGAAAGTATCTTCTGATAGTTTTCTAATAAAGTAACATCTGATATTATTTGCTAATATAACAGTTTGTAAGATGTCGCTCATCAAAAGTGACCAAAATGGCTAAAATGTTACTTCTTGCTATTGAATATAATTTTACAGTTAATTTAACCGTCCCCCCAAAAAGGGCTATTTTGTACTTTTTGTCGATAGTTAAATTGCCTCTTTCAGTCGTTTAGTGCACAAGCACAAACTCATTGCTTTTTTTCAAAAAAGGATAATTGTGCCTTTTACTTTTATACCATATAAATATATAATTCCTCATTTAGCACGGAAAAAATGGCAGTATTATTTAAACGATACGTATACTTTTTCACAGCTTTGCCTATCTTAATTTGCCAACAACTAGTGCTAGCTAAAGAAATTAGCTAAAGAAAAGTTTGTGAAAACAGATTCAAAAATTTGTCTTGCTTTTGGGAACATTTGATATGCAGAGAATTTTCACATATATTTGACAGTTAAAGAATGAAGCCAAAAAACATCCCTATTTTAAAGCTAAACATTTACAACCTTTCATGTGTTGAGTATCTAACTTTAATAGTTATCACCAAACCAAAACTATGTTTTTGTTGTTTTAAACAGAGACCCCCTATGCATTTACCTATCATGCTTTTGATGCTATTAACACAGACTTTTTATTACCAGTCTCTGACAAACTGTAAGGTAACTTTCTTTTATTAAAGGGACACTCCAGGCACCCAGACCATTTCTGCCCATTCGAGTGGTCTGGGTGCCAACTCCCACTACTCTTAACCCTGCAACTGTAATTATTGCAGTTTTTTATAAACTGTAATAATTACAGTTGCAGGGTTAACTCCACCTCTAGTGGCTGTCTACTAGACAGCCACTAGAGGGCACTTCCTGGTTTCGCTATGTGAGGACCTCCAGCGTCGCTCATTTCCCCATAGGAAAGCATTGAAAAGCATTTTCAATGCTTTCCTATGGGGAGCTCTAATGCGCATGCGCGGCATTGCCGTGCATGCGCATTAGGTCTCCCCGGATCAGTCTCGCCCACCGGATCAGTCTCGCCTACCGGCTGACGCAATCACAGGGAAGAGCGGCAGCGGAGGAAGCTGCCTCTGGTAAGTCACTGAAGGGGTTTTCACCCCTTCAGCAACCGGGGATTGGTGGGTGGGAGGGAGAGGGGACCTGCAATTCATGAAATTCATATACAAAATGTGACGTTTCTGTATATGTTAAAGGGAAACTCCAGTGCCAGGAAAGCAATCTGTTTTCCTGGCACTGGAGTTTCCCTTTAACATATACAGAAACATCAAATTTTTTATATGAATTTCATAAACCTAATTAATTCCACTACAGTAATATACCCAGAGTTTTGTTCAGCTAAATCTTCCTAATAGAAAAAATGTCCTCTATGTATAACTTTGATAATCTTTTTGTGATATTACAAGGCCAAATTCTAGATTTGGTAATTTTTTTCAAATATGGAATTGGGACTCCTATTTTGAGTAGCTAAGAAGGCAATCAATTACGTTTTGCGAAATACCGGTAACATACCTCTGAACATTTCAAAGGATGTGGCCTGATAAAGTTTAGGCAACTTACTAATAATTTATGCAACTAAAATGTAATTTAGAACAAGAACAATGTATCTTTTTTACACAAACTGGTTTCTAAGCAAATTTATTATAATGTATAGACATTACTGTGAGTATTGTTACTGTGGAGCTCTGTTATACACTCAGACACACTAACAAATTGGAACTCCTAGAAAATGGGAAATTAGGATAGAAAAGATGGACAGAGGGATTTGGACCCAACATTGGGACTGTCCCTTCTAAATAGGGACACTTGGGAGGCATGCAGTAAATGTCTGTTATTGACAGCTGATCTTATGCTTACCCCATTCTCCAAACAATAACTCTCCGAGGCACCAACTCATTCTCTAGGGTCAATTTTAGGACTATCCTAGCATATCACCCACTGTGAAGAGGATAACGAGGATATATTTCATTAAAGATATTGAAATTATCTGAAAGTACAATTTGATGCATGCATTTAAACTGCAGTCCCTTGAAAGCCAAGTAGCAAAATGTACACTGATGTAGAAAGTTTCCTAACCTCAGCCATTTTAGGCTACATTGTGCAACTCTGGAGTCTATCCACTAGAGGTCACGTTGCACTGACTATATTAGACTAATATAAATAGTATTTTAAATTACTTTTTTCGAGACTTAAATAAAAACCTCTATGTTGGCTACCATTAAAGATGCAAAGTTTCAAATTTATGTTATTACTTGGGCAGCAGAAGTATAGATCAGGGTGTTGCAACAGGTGTCTACTTGGACACCCATTGGTCTACTTGGATTTTGCTAGGAGACTGTACATGCAAGTGGTAAATTAAATTTAAAGTTGATAAAGGAGTGTTATTCATTTTGGATGAGTAACCCACAAGGAAATGTATAGCCCAAATGGGAATGACTTAGGAATAACTGTACATAAGAAATATAATACACAATTATAAACAACACGTGTATCATTTCAAAAGCTGTCTGATGGGAACTATATAATTATATAAAGGGCCAATACAAACAGCTTTGTGTTAACCTGTTCAGAAACCCTTTCACTACCAAGCTATGCTTGAAAAATATTAGCATAAAATATATTTGACGTGAAGGGATTACTAGGACATAAATGTATGTCATTTTTTTTGTATTGATGTTCAAAAATAAAAACAATAAATTATGAAATTTTACACCATTTTAATTTTTTTATTTATTCGCCCTAATTGATGAACTGGGAAAAAATATTATTTAAACAGCATACAGTATTCTTTCCCTTGTAATATTTCACGCAGGGTTTGAAATCTGAGTATAAAATCATGAATGCAATTTTTCTCACATACAGGAGGTGTGACAAGAATAGATAAATAAAAATGGTCAAACACTGCTTATAATTATTTATAGGTCCCTGATGACATTACTACCTGTGCAGCATACTAAAAATAGCAACAGAATAAAATAAAAAAATAATAATGTTTGCATTTGAATATCAATCCACATACAGTAAATTATATATTTCTAAAATAGATGTGTTTAAGGGAACTCCAGTATTATATATAAATAAATTGATTGGTTGACACCTGGGAGAGTTCAACCTTTTCAGTAGATAAAAGAGCCTTTTTCAAATTTCTCTTGAAATGATCAGTTTTATCAAGTGGCAAAGAGGGAACACTCTAGTAATCCTTGAAGCACTTACCTTAACCCCTTAAGGACACATGACGTGTGACATGTCATGATTCCCTTTTATTCCAGATGTTTAGTCCTTAAGGGGTTAAAGCAAGCTGTAGAGCTTTATGGGTTAGGTGTATTCCTTTGAAATGTTTTATAGAAATGTTTGTAATACTAATGTAATGCTTAAAGGCATAAGAGGGACACAAGAGAACGTATTCACTCCGTCCCCTTATTGACTGTAGGAATGGTATGACCTTTGAATCTTTCTTCCTTGTATGGAAGATTTGGTAGGGGCTGCAATTTTCTTTCTTTTTACAGACATAAAATGAGGGGAACAGGTTCTTGATAGACCACTAGATCATGAGATTTATTTATTTACAAATGCAATTCCTCAGTATGTGGGCCAATCGAATGATCGTACGAATTCCCAAACTCTGAGACAAAATGTAGCTGAATCATGAATCAAATGAAACGAGCATGTTTATTTTGATTTGTGATTCAAAATTTCACCCATGGAATGACAAAAAGAGATGATTGAAGGCTAGGGGATGGTCACTAAATGTGAGATGTGACCAATAGAGGACAAAATGTGAAGCAGTTAAAATAATGAATCTAATCAACATATATATGTTTATATATTTATTAGCTATACTATATATATATATATATATATATATATATATATATATATATATATATATATATCTGTGGTGGTATACAATAAGCCGAGTTATAGTAATGGTGTAAGTCAGTTGAGGTGTGCCAGTACCGACGTTCGGGTAGGCCTGTAAAAGAGAGCCAACCAAGATGAATGGCTTAATAAAGGGAGTGGTAAGTGGGCTGAACCAGGCAGTCTCAGCCCAGAGGAAGAAGAGGTCTGTTTATTTATTGGCCGGGTAACTCCCCCCACAACTCCAGGCTTCACCTAATGGCTCAGCCTTTCCATTTGTGGTCGTATACAATAAGCCGAGTTATAGTAACGGTGTAAGTAAGTTATGGTGTGCCGGTACCGACGTTCGGGTAGGCCTGTAAAAGAGGGCAAAAAGTTTAACACTGAATAAGTGTTGACATTACATAACTGATACTTAAATGCATGTCTCAATTCCCTCTCAGGTTGAGAAATATATATGGCATATGCAGATGACTCTACTGTCCCAGTCATCAGATGATATGTACTGGGATATTACTAGAGGTAGTAGGAGCAGCACGTATTCTTTTAGAATGACCTGAAAATGTTAATGGTTGTATTCGAGTAACTCTAAGTGTTGTAAGCTAGTTAAAGGTTGAGGAGGCAAAAAATATGTGAAAGCCGCCATGGAATCGAATGAGTATGGTTTGATTTCTTGATATGCAGAAGTGAGTTTATTGAAAATGGCCAGAGTCCAGCTTATGAACAGGTGGCATTGGCAGAGAGTGTTTCTTGTGCCAGCAATTAAATACTGGAATGTAGGAGTTTGGTAGGTTGTTTGGCCACCGTGGGGAGAGTTCATAAGAATACTAAAAATTGTGATCAAATCATCTCATCGGTTGCTATGTTGTGACAGCCTGGTATGGGTATGTGAACAAGTAGAGTTTCTGTGATTCTGCCAGTCAGATCTCTTCCTAATCAAGCTTATTATTGTTAGTGAGGGGGACTGGCCGGTAATAATCCCCGTGCTGCTGATTTACTAAAAGAGGGTAGGTTCCGTGTCACTATGGGAAATGTGTCACGGACCCAGTTAACTATGAAATTGGCTGTAATCCAGTGTGGGCGGCTGTATTAGTCCTAGAAATGAGGGACAATGATGGAGTGAACATGGTTTTCCTGTTCCGGTGGGATAGAAAGTTTAGCGACTGTGTGTGTTGAATGTAACAGTGCTATTGTTGACAGGTGAACCTGGGAGCAGGTTGAGTGGATGGGAAATGAATGAGCTCCCTTGTGTAAGGTGCATGGTAAAGTTCAGCAGACCAAGGAGAGACTGGAGATCCATATGGAAAACAGGCATCATTGCCCAGAAAGTATTTTTCCTTTCCCTGATATGTTTGACTTAGTCTGCAGGGAGGCTGAACTGCAATGAAATAAAGTTTAATGTATTTCCAGAAATTTAAATTGGTGTAGGGGCCAAAGGTTAATCAAGACAGTTCCAAAGCACATACCAGATACAAAAGACACATTTGCTTCAGAGTATGGCATTCAGTTCCATAATCGTTACAATCATGTAGAGAATGTATCACTGAGGGACAGTACTGATGTACAAGAGGAGCCTACAGAGAGATTATGCAACAATATTGTATAGTTTGGGCATCTCTCTGCTCCAAACGTAAGACGGGTGGCAAAGTAGAATGCTCAGTTCACTAAATATCGTGCAAATGCCACTGGGATCAATGCACTGGGAGCAACTTGAAAATAAGGAATATTCTTTTTCCTAGTCATGCTGCTTCTGTGGCTCTTAAAATAGGCCAAATACCATGGCCAAATCCTGGGAACTTTAAAGAACGTGTAGCCGATAATAAAATTGAGCAGTGTATTCCCATTCATTAGGCTAATATGGTAGATGCACAAGCAAAGAAAGAGGTTGTCAGAAGGACCTCAGCAAGAAACAATACTTGATTCTGCCACTAATAGTTATGAAGTTGAATGAGTCTTAACTAGTAGATTAGAGGTTAGGACAAACCCTAGTACTTGATCGAAGTGAAATGATGCCTATGCGGAAACCTACTGTGAAACCTGTAATTAGAAACTCAACAAGAGGAGGCAAAGTCTGAGTATTAAGGTTTGAACTACTGACAAGTCTCGTAGCTCTGAACTTCCAAAGGACAGGGGAACTTACTGTACAGATAATAACATTAGACGAGGAAACGTGCTGAATAGCAACTGGTGGTATAATGTTGAGGGAATGGAAGTAAGGAACATGACGTAGGGTACTACATGGTAGGGTAAGACTTCCACAGTCAGGAGATTCTAAACATCACTATTGTCAACAGTTGTTCATAGGGATGAAAGGATGGGAGCCATCCTGTCATGCTGTCTGTGTTTCCAGCTTGGGTGCCAACAGAACTAGAAACCGGAGTCTATACATCATAGTTTTCTGAGACAAAGAAGGGAATGGCACGCCTTTACGGAGCTCGGCGGTAAAAGTGGAATGGAACAAGATCGACAGGAACTGGGGCTGGGGTATCCTGGATTACGGCTGGAGTGCATGGACTAGGTGGGGTAAAGGGTTTGGCTGGGGAGCCTGGCTTGAAATATCTTACTAGTTCTGAGGTGTGCAACATCTACATGTAGAGTAAATGAGACAGTCATGAAGGTGATAATATAACAACTGGCAGCTTGCATTGTGCCGAATGGCAAAAAATTAGCTAAATGAGGGAAAGGTGAGGTCCTACTAATTGCCAAGTGGCTCTGAGAGGCTCTAGCTATGAATTGGCCAAGGGATTGAGGCCACCAAATGAAGTGGCAGGAATGTTGGCCTTTCGGTGACAAGTAAGAGATTCAAAAGAGTTGCTGTGACATGTCAGGCCCTATCTATAACATAGAGAGGTAGAAGCAAGGCTCTAGCTATGAGTTGGGTCAATGGACGAATACCTCCACATGAGGATGGTTGTAGGCCCTGCATGGCTGAATTACAAATATACAATAATATGGCACACACCAATACTGCTAACAGCCAGTTGATCTGTCCCTAAGGGGAATAGAAAAATAATGATTTGATGGAATGTACGTATCTTGCTCAACTAGTCTGTGGTTGAGCTTGAGAAAGGAATATTATAGAAAGGAACCTAAAGACAGATGGGAACATTAATGGAAATATGTCCAGTATGGTGTAAGTGCTTATTAAGGTAAGGGTATAAAGTACCTGTATTGTGGTTGAGGATTAAAACATTAACAAGATGCTAATTAGGGATAGTAGAAACCTAGGTAATAATAGAACTTATGATTGTCAATATGGATATCGAAGAGAATCTTAATAGTTCTGTGTTCTGTGTCTAATTATGAGTTCACACTGTGCCTCCTTCCACAAGAAGGACCTGAAGTATGTATGAGAAAGATCAGAACATCTATAGTTGTGGCGAAAGTCACTTCGCCACAGAGGTTTGGAGGGGACTACTTGCCAGCCTTTTACCCTGTGACAATGGTCCTTTTAATTTATTGTGGTTGAGAGACCCTAATTGTGCATATTGGGACTTTGGACAAAATCTTTTGAACTTTTGAAGTGCCACTTCGAACCACCGAACAGCTGGACCACATGCAAGTGGAGTGTGCAGCCTATTTACCTCCCAGGCTGGCAGTTAACTGCAGCCAAATTGACGAACATCTGGGTGGTCGCCGTTCGTATAGTCGAACACGTGACGGCGGCCATCTTGTTTAGTCGAACGTGTTCAGCTGTGTTTTGTCGTCGAGTTCATGGAACTCAAATCAGACACGCGACATCATGAACACCGCTGAACAGTTACCTTCCATGGAACTTCGGCTATTCGAACGGTGTTCAGTGGGCAGAAACCCACGAACAAGGGATATATACTGACTATATGCACGAATGACTACGTTCGGTAATTTGAACGGTATTTCGACTATTTGAAATAGACCGGCCGCACAGCCTGATTCTCTGAAACTGTTTTGGAACTGCACTATACCAGGCAGTCTCAGCCCACAGGAAGGGGAGGTCTGTGTATTTAGAGGTTGGGTAACTCCTCGCACAACTCCAGGCTGGAGATGGAACTGCACTATACCAGGCAGTCTCAGCCCACAGGAAGAGGAGGTTTGTGTATTTATAGGTTGGGTAACTCCTCGCACAACTCCAGGCTTGCCTAACGGCTCAGTCCTCCGAGATATATATATATAAAATTACTTTTATTTTTTTACTGGTCCTCCTTTTTCCCTATATTGGCAATGTTTTTTTTCACTTAATCTGTAAAACCAAATGGCAGTGAAATGCACCCATAACTATATAATACATATTTTCCAGTGTATGGATTGGTCCATTTTTGCCGGCCCATACAGGTATGATTTGCTTTCCTAAATACTTTTTTGTTAATGAAATTTGGAAAAGCAGAACTGCTGTATGAGCAAAATGCATCCATCTTAAATTGTTTTATAGTTGGACAGAATGATTCGGCCAAAGCTATTTTTTTTTAGCTGTGTACAAGTCTATTGAACATTGTACATTGTAGCTGAAGCCACACTCTATCACATTTGTTTGATTTTCCTTTTTTTGTGCTTGCTGTCACACTTTTATTCTCTCACAGGGAGTCTGTCTTGCTTCAGGCATCCTCTGGTACTACTGTACATAGGGTCTTGTATTGTATAGTTATTATTGGCAACAATTCAATGAAATGCAAACCATAGTATGCAAAGAATACAATAGATTTTACTCAGCTTGAAACACGAATACAATGGAAAAAAATAATTCTCATTGCTTAGATAAAGCACAGCTCAAAGAACAGAGGAGTTAATATAGACACAATATTTCAAGGGTATATTTCTGGAACAATAACAGTTCATTGATTGATAAGATCAGTGCCTTAGTCCAGGGTAAATCTTTTGTGAGAATATGGCTTGATCAATCAAATTATGTAAAACCGGTGGGTTTTACTGGCAGACAGTTACCCAGTGGAGGCTCATCCATAGGAGAACTTGGGGCAACACCCCACCACATTGTATATGGGGAAATATATTTTCAGTAGGTTAGAACACTAAAATTATTTTTCTGGAGGGAAGGGTGGCAAGCCAAAATATATGGGAAAAATTAGTGTGTCTTTAATTATGTAATAGGTTTCAATTCTACAGGGCCCCTCCCTCCTTATTGGTAGCTGTTTGGAGAAGCTTACTGGAGAGCATCTAAGCTTGTCAAAAATGGGTCTGGTTTGAAATATGTCCTGTTTCAGCTGATTTTTCCCATTCCTAGTGTCCTTTAAGAACGAATTTCCATTGAGTTACCTTTCGAGCAACATAGCAAGCCACCCATGAGTGGAGGCATGCTATTGGCCTCTCTATTCAGGGGACATCATTGGCTCATAGCACCATGTAGTGGGGTTAGAGTATTCATAGGAGAAAGAAGTAAGAAAGCCATCTTGGAAGTAACACAGACAAAGCACAGGAACAGCCTAGTCCCTGCCATATGTAAGAGTATACTATTATCTTTTTCTCTCTTGTATGTACTCAAATACATAAGATATATATATATATATATATATATATATATATATATAAATACATATACATATATATATATATATATATTTTTTTTTATATATATATATCTCAAGCAAGGAGTGAGGAGGGGAGGGGGTCATTTCTGACACACAGCACACTGCTGCCTGTCACTAATAGTTTCAATAACTCCTACTGCACATACCAACCATGCTCAGTCACTCCACAGCTGAGACCTGAGACATTCATGCTTTGACTAGTTGAAAAGTTGTGAATTGTTAAACTGCAGGACTGAGGCTGTGACTTTGAGTACGGATTTCATTTTTATTTCAATCTGTAGTTCATGCTGTGACTAGTTGAAAAGTTGTGAATTGTTAAACTGCAGGACTGAGGCTGTGACTTTAAGTACGGATTTCATTTTTATTTCAATCTGTAGTAATCTGTAATGATTGTTGATTCTGTTAACCATGTCTTCTACTTTTTGGCTAGATATTACAATGGCAGATTAATTATATTGTCAGCTTTAACAGTAATAAGGAGCCTATCAGTATTCTGCTGCTTTAATCCTGTGTACACTGTGTGCTATTAGTTAGTCAGGAGTAGCTAACATGTTTGGAGTCTATAAGTATGTTGATGCATTAAATACCAAGTGCACAGTTCCAAACGTGTAAATCCCTAAGTGCTCTACCTGTGTGGGAGTCCATGAATCCACACCTATAAAATACAGCAAAAGTACACACAATGGGTGCAGCAATATAAGACAACACTTCTCTGTTACTGGGTATAATGGTTATCTAAAAAAGAAAACAAAGAGAAGATACAACAGTACAGAGACACTGATGTATAAGGTATAACTAAATAAAATGTAGCCACACTCATAAACTTAGAGCCAGTTAAACCACTTGGCTCAAGTGTGTTGCATGGTAGGATGATTATGGAAGATCCTGATTCCTCTTCTAAGGGATGGCTTGTGGCTATATGAACAGGAGAAGCCTCATAGTATAATGCTATATTATACAAGTGAATGGTCTGTATACATAAATGCCCTCACATGGTTTTATATTAACCATTTATCATATAGATATCCTTACATGGGAGGTTTGGAGGATTTAAAGGTATGCGACTGCATCACAGTGTGGAACACAGTATGACAACAACCATATCAGTGTATTCTGGTACTCTGTGGCATTAACATTTTAGGACTCCCCTCCTCATCCCTCTGTCTCTAATGTGCATACCATATACATCATAACATAATATATAACATAATGTGCATATGCATATACATTATACATCCTAACTTGACCAAGTTGTTTTGCAGAAATAGCTAGCTTTAGCTAGAACGTCTGGATGCAAGAGTCCTTAGTAAACCAGAAACCTAAGCAACAGAATAACAATCTTAAGGAAGTGATTTGGGGACACATATGCTTAGTCTGCAACCTTATAAATGAAAACAATGACATTTCTAAGAATGGAAACTATTTATACTTTGCAATCCTTACACCTACAATTGGTTGTCAGACAGACAGACACTAGTCGCTCTGTGTTACAGATACTGAAAATTCACAGATTCTTTGAGATTTGTTCAGAGGGTTTGTATGCTTGTTAAGATGCAGTATTTGATATCTTGAAGAAATGAACGTTTAAATGCATATCATTGCTCACCTTTTCATGCTAATGTTGGATGCTGTGCACGTCCATTATGTCCCATAGAATCCTCAATGAAAAGCATCTGATTGGACACAGATCAACATGCTTTATGATCTCACCACAGGAGGGTCAGCCTGCGATGAAGAGACTGCCCCAGCACTAGAAATATTGTACCTGCAATAATTTTTTAAATTATATTAATTTGAAAAATGGGGCCTAGTAATTTAAAGTAGTCAAGTAACAATTCTAAATATATTTCAACTACATCAGAAAGTTTGTGGCCGGATGGAATACCTTCTTAGCCTCAAATAAAGTAGACGCAATTGAAATTTGAATTTGAAATGACAAGGGATAATCATCGTTATCCAAAATAGACAGAAGATTTTTTCGAGCGTATACATCAAAAGCAGAGAAAAGCTGGACGGACTTTGGATAAGTATTTCCAATCTGTCTCCTGACTCTGCCAGCTCAATACCATTCATTTACATGTGTTTTTTGAAACATAACTGCACTTACTAAACTATTACAAAATCACATTAGCACCAATTGTAAGAATTGCAAAGCTTAATAGATGAAATAACAAATTCAAGAGCCACAGTTACAAGGCTCATTACACATCTTGATACAATGCTGATTTGTACATAATTCAATTCAGCTCCGTTTAAGATCCTTAAGTGACTGCCAGTCATATGTAAACACAGCTTCAGTTTCTCCATTAACTTGGATACATTTCATGTTCTAGATAAAGGAGCTATATAAGAAATGTACAATAAATAAAACAGTTATTGCACAGTAAAAAAAATATGTATTTTTTTATTTATTTCTTTGTTCCATGCCATATTGTGAATTATGCACGGGAGCCAGTCTTTTTTATGAGCAGAATTAAATCTTTACAAACACAATCATCAGGCTCAGTAATTTGAACTTTTATACATGTAGTGATAAGTATGGAATAAATACACCCTAAAGGCTAACAATTAGCGTATCTATGGGTGCCATAAAGTGAAAATTAAACATATAATTAAGAAATCACAATAACAGTGAATGACTATCACGTATAAAAAAGGATGCTAATAAATTTCCTTGGATGTTGTAAACCCAAATAGGCATATACCTATATACAGTTAGCCCTTATTTTATGTACCTGTAAGAGAACCAATACACTTTCACACACAAGTATTGTAAATTATGACTCTTTTTAATCTCAGCTATCCAGCAATGTGCTTGTCTCTTGCCACAGCAACAGTAAATTAATTAATACATAATTGTTTATTCCGTCTAACTCAATTGTGATATTGAGCTCAGCGGGATCTATTTATGATATTGAATATGTCCGATGAGAATCATTTCACTGCATATTGGTATTTACAGAGCCAATCGATTTAAGTCCCAATACTATTAACAATTTTTCACAAGGATTCCACACTGTGCTAGTGTCACTCCCCATAGGTACCATAGAATGTCCTAACCTCCTATCCACGGTACACGAACCACAAACAGTTGATGATCTCATTGGGAAAGAAGTTCAAAAGGGTTTCATGATAGGCCCCTTTCTCTCCCCCTTCACTCCCCCCCCCCTTTTCTTCCTGGTGCACAAATCTGTTGGGATAGCCTCTAGTAAATACTCAAATATAAAAAATGTCTAATCGTTGATCTGTCGGCTCCTCATTCGTCTACAAACCCAAGCCTAAACTCCCTCATACTGTCCACCGAATTCTCTCTATACTACGCTACTGTGGATAATGCTATACTGACAATCTTGAAAGCTGGTAGAACTGCATGGCTCAGCAAAACCGATATCACCAATGCTTTCAAGTTGCTACCTACCCATCCCTCATTATGGCATGTTCATGGCTTCTCCTTAACATCACTAGGTACCCCACAGTGATACACTATTGACACAACTTTTTAATGGTGGAAAGTAGCAGTAGCACTCCTCTAAGCCTAAAGAGAACTACAGCACTATTTGCAACTCTAGACATTCCACTTTCACAAGACAAAACCACTGAATCCACCACCAGACTTAATTTTCTAGGTATCATGCTGGATTCCAATACAATGCAGTTAAGTCTTCCCGAGGATAAACTTCTACGCATTTACGAAGACGTGGACAGGTTCCTGCAACTAAGAACTTGCACACGGAAGGTTCTACAATCTTTGTTAGGTTCATTAAACTTCGCCATGTGCATTATCCCTCAGGGGATATCGTTTATATCTAGACTGCTACGCCTATTACCAGGTCTGCCCAATGGCAATACTGGTCATTTAGATCCTTCAGCTAGGGCAGATCTGGTCATGTGGCAAGAGTTCCTCGAACACTGGAATGGAATTTCGATGTTCATTCCCCCGACATCTGACCAATCCCCAGTCTTTTGAACAGATGCAGCCGCTAACACTGGGTTTGCAGCAATCTACAAAAATCACTGGTTGAGAGATTGCTGGCCGAAAGAGACACTCAAACTGCCTTCCTTTTGCGAGACGTCCGCTTTATTTGAAATGTACCCGATAGTAGCGGCTGCATACACATGGGGCAAATCCTGGTCGATTATGGCAGTCAAATGTTATACTGACAACATGGCAGCCTGTGATATAATTAATAAGGGTCAGTCATCCTCATTGAGGTTAGTTCGTAGGCTGACCTGGTTGGCTGCCACATATCAGTTCTTCCTCTTCTGCGAACATACACCAGGCTACTCAAATTCTGCTGCTGATGCCTTATATCGTTGTAAATTTCAGGAATTCTTCGTTCTTAACCCATCAGCCAACAAATACCCGACCCGAACCCCAGAGTTCAACAATTTAATACTGGACTAACGCGGCTATTGGCGCATGGCAGGGAATTGGCACAAGCAGCTTTGTCCATAAACACTAAGAAAATTTACAATAGAGCTATGGTAATTTTTCAGAGGTTCACTGTAGAATTCAACAGTCACGATAATTCGATCCAAATCATGGTAGCATTTGCCGCATTTTGCCACCTTCATCTCAAACTTTCATATAACACTATCAAACTCTATGTATTAGGTGTACAACACCACATTTTGACCGCCATGCCAAATCAAGCTCCTTTTCTTTCTGCTTACCCTGTTAAGAATATACTAAAAGGCATAAACAAATTAGATTATCACACTACACAGAAAAGTCAGCCCATATATGGAGAGACATTATGGGCTCTATCAGACATACTGGGCACACAACCATTTGACCCCCATACATACCTGGTCATAAAAACCTCTATGTATGTAGCATTCTATGGATTCCTGAGACCTAGAGAATTCACGATAACAACCCAGTCAGACAGACATTTGTGTCTCATCATGAAAGACTTAAAAAAGGTGAACGATTACTATCTTTTGTCACCTAGGCACAGGGCCGGACTGGCCCACCGGGATACTGGGAAATTTCCCAGTGGGCCACGGCACCTGGGGGCTGGGCACATAGGTGCCACTGGGTGGCCGGTCCGGTGGCACACTCAGAGGGGGCCGGCCGCGATCCAGACTGGAGCCGCCGGGCCGGGTGGCAGCTTCGCAGGTCCAGCGGCACTCCTGTCACTGATGATGCTGAGGGGGGAGGAGCATGTCTACCATGCTCCCTCGCGGTTCCTGTGCTAGGATTTGTTGGAACCGTGAGGAAGCATGGTAGACATGCTCCTCCTCCTTCAGCCACCAGCAACAGCAGTGCCGCCGGACCGGCGAAACTGCCACCTGTTCTTAAACGGTTTGACTACTTACTCTGGGAGGGGGTCCCGACACTCCTGGCACCATAACCACTACACAGAGGAGTAGTGGTTATTGTGCATGGAATATTTATTTAAATAATCTACAAGTGCCCCTCCGGGGAGCAGGCTCTGGATCCGCCACTGGTATATGACATGTATATTAATGTGTGTATTAGTTTTATATATATATATATATATATATATATATATATATATATATATATATAATGCCTATTATATTTACACATATTAATGTACATTTATATATGCATAATGCACAGAGAAATGTCATTAATATGTACCATACGTAATGAGCAGATATTGGCCCAGTCTTGTTGCTAGGTGCATACTCCAGCACAATAACATATTTAAAGTGAAAAGCACACCCACAGGACTTCAAAATAAACATTTTTTACAGTTGTGCCCTACATACATTCACCATTTCAGTCCCATTAACAAGCTTTTCTTAATATGTCAAGGTAGTTGGACTGAAACATTGATTAAATGCAAAGGCACGTCTGCTTAAAATAAATATGCACTTTTGTTTATTTTGAAGCCTATGAGTGCGCTTTTTACATTGGAGTACTTTTTAATTTTAAGTTATCTGTTCTAACTCTGTATCTGCACACTATGCTGGCGCGACGCATTATGGGGCTGGTAAATATTTTTTTTCCAGGGCTGCTTTTAATTCCCAGTCAGGCCCTGCCTAGGCATTCCAAAACCAAACAATTGGGCCATGCGCTAGAAGTGCCCTTCTACCCTACCGAGAATCATTGGTGCCCTGTCAAAGTTTTAGACACTTATCTAAACCAGGTTACGGACAATTCCAGCCACTCTCCACTTTTCACCCTGCTAGGCAGTCCCCTCACTACTTCCAAGTTCATGTTCTACATTAGAACTCTGTGCATCAGATTAGGTTGGGATCTTACCTCTTATTCTGGGCATTCATTCAGAATAGGGGCTGCATCAGCCGCATCCAGTATCACTACACCAGTACACATCATCAAAAAGTTGGGACGTTGGAAATCCGCAGTATACAATAGAGATACATACCACACCCAGAGAAAGAGTTAAGGAAAGCATTTAAAAGTCTTGTATTATAATCATGTTTGTAATAAAGTGTCTTTTCTGCATTTCTTTTGCCCTCTTTATTACAGGCCTACCCCTACGTCAGTTTCGGCACACCACACCAACTTGCTCCAATCACAAGGTATATCATGGTCTCTATATAAACTGACTACAAGTTTAAAGGCCGCAGGCCAGTATTTGTGGGAGGAGTTAGCGTTCCTATAAAAACGCTACTCCCCCTTCTTACCTTCGCCATGTCGTTCTGTTCACCCCACCCACCTCACCCTCTTCATACCTAAACAATTCCTACAGGGGGCCCTCTTTATTACAGGCCTACCCCTATTCCGACTTGCTCCAATCACAAGGTATATCACGGTCTCTTTATTAATCGACCACAAATAAATAAATAAATAAATATATATATATATATATATATATATATATATTCCTTAGATCATTGCACTAGTTTGCACAACACATATCATCACAGGCATGGGCATATCTGTATAAGTGGATTTATATAATGTACATTTTAAAAGAGGCTAATCCAGTGTAATGGACCATGATCCTTAAATATATATATATAGAAATCAGCTTTGCAGGTTTAATGAATATGTTGTATTTATTTATTTGTGGTAAGTATATTTTATGTTCAGTATTAGTTGGTGTCAGAGAAGCCTCTCTTTCACCCCTCATGTCCAATCGATCACCAAATCCTGCCACTTCCATCTCAAAAATGTAGCTCGCATCTGCCCCTATTTAACACCAGACATGACTAAGGTGCTCATCCATGCCATTGTTCTTTCTCGCCTTGACTACTGCAATACCCTTCTCAGTGGTCTTACGTGTTCCCAGATTGCACCACTGCAATCTATAATGAATGCGGCGTTTTGGGTTATTTTCCTGTCTGGCCACACCTCCCACGCCTCCCCACTCTGTCAGTGCCTACATTGGCTTCCAGTTAGATATAGGGCTCAATTTAAGATTCTGGTGCTTGCTTACAAGCCCCTACATAAAGCTGCTCCAACCTACCTATCCTCCCTAATACACAAGTATGTCCCGTTGTGACCCCTGCGCTCTGCAGAAGACCTACGTCTTACCTCTATCCGTACTCCCACATTTGATGCTCGCCTCCAAGACTTCTCCAGGGCTGCACCTTTTCTGTGGAACTCCCTTCCCTTCTCCATTAGACTTTCACCCAGTCTCCGCTCCTTCAAAAAAAATCTTTAAAAACACACTTCTTCACATCGTTTAAACTGTTAGCGTATTTTCACCCCCTCCCTCCATGGCTCCTCTCCTGCAACTGTCAAAATAATAATAAGTTCTATGTAAATACTTTTCTAGCAACTGATTTCATTACCCCTTCTTATACCTTTTGTGTCACTATACCCCATCCCCATCTAGCATGTAAGCTCATTGAGCAGGTCCCTCAACCCCTCTGTTCCTGTGCGTTCATTTGTCTGGTTACAATTACGTGTCTGTTACGTAATTACGAGTCCACCCATTGTACAGCGCTACGGAATTTGCTGGCGCTATATAAATAATAAAATAATAATAATAATAATAATAAGTTGCATTAACAACGAAACAGCTGTCCATGAGTGGTTTACCGGCTTTGCTCCTCTTTCTGAAATGTGTTTCAAAGCTGTTGTATGCAGCAGACACATACTCCACGCTTTTTTCCACACCACAACTCTTTTGGTATATATATATATATATATATATATATATATATATATATATATATATATTGTGACAAACTTACTTTCCTGTGTGTGTTTGTCCAGGATCTTTTGGCAACCGCACAGCCCTCTAGGGTAAGAAAACCAGGTCAAGACAAAGTCCAGTTTCAAAAAGGCCTCTGGCCTGTTTATTTTCTGTTGTTGTGAAGTAACAGGATACAATGAACAGCAAATCTTCTTTCTCCACAAAACACCTTCTTTCTCCACAAAACACCTTCTTTCTCCACAAAACACCTTCTTTCTCCACAAAACACCTTCTTTCTCCACAAAACACCTTCTTTCTCCTCCAAAACACTTCCCTCACTTCACCCTGCTTTAACTGCAGTTATATAGCTGCTCACAGCCCCTACAGGTGAGGCTAATGACCTCGTTAGGCAGTGAGCCAGAACTCTATGGAAAATCTGGGCTGGACTCATGCACAACCACTCTGACAGTGGGTGGAGAATCGGCCCACCCTGCTCTTCCGAATACTCCACCCCAGGGACCCAAATAACAACAGAGGAAAAAAAACTACATTTAAACTTCACTTTCCCTGGGGCTGCATGCAGGGCCGGATTAACATAGGGGCTGATGGAGCTGCAGCTCCAGGCCCAGGCCCAGGCCCATGGAATAGGCCCATTTAAAAAAAAAAAAAACACTACTCT
Source organism: Pelobates cultripes (assembly GCA_933207985.1). Taxonomy (NCBI): domain Eukaryota; kingdom Metazoa; phylum Chordata; class Amphibia; order Anura; family Pelobatidae; genus Pelobates; species Pelobates cultripes. The sequence goes on from OW240912.1 coordinate 191,753,179, forward strand.
TAGGTTTGCCACATGACTGGTATTTTACTGGTACAGCCGGTATTTGAGGCTGCCTGGCCATGTCGGTATCACAGTAATACCGGCAATACAAATGCAGGTATTTTTCTCAGAATAAATGGAGATTACTCTGCAATACCAGCACCAGCCAGTAGGGGTCACTGTGTGTGGAGAAAGGCAGGAATAGGAAGTTACAGCATATCCCTGCCTCTCTCTACTACTTACTGATCCGTGGGGGAGCAGCAACACAGCACAGAGTCCAGATAGCAGCTCTACAGCTCAGGTGAGGGATGGGGGGAAAGGCAGCAGGGACACTGAGACACTAGGGGACACATGTGGACACTGAGACACTAGGGGACACTGAGACACTAGGGGACATATGGGGACACTGAGACACTAGGGGACACTGAGACACTAGGGGACATATGGGGACACTGAGACACTAGGGGACACAGACACTAGGGGACACATGGGGACACAGACACTAGGGGACACTGAGACACTAGGACACATGGGGGCACAGACACTGGAAGACCTGGAAACACTGAGACACTTGGGGACACTGGAAAACATGGGGACACTGAGACACTAGGGGATACTGGGATACATGGGGATGCTGAGACACATGGGGATGCTGTGAGACATAGGGACATTGGGAGACACTGAGACATTGGGAAACTGAGACACTATGTCCCCATTTCTCCCAGTGTCTGTGTCCCATGTCTCTCAATGTGGCTAGTGTCCCTATATGTCCCCATGTCTATGTCCACAACTGTCCCCAAGTCTCCCAGTGTCTGTGTCCCATAGTCTCCCAGTGTCCCCATGTCTCTGTGTCCCTAGTGTCTTAGTGTCCCCTAAATGTTTCAGTGTCCCCATGTCTCCCAGTGTCTTTGTTCCTAGTGTCTCAGTGTGCCTAGTGTCCCCATGTCTCCCAGTGTCCCTATATGTCCCAGTGTCCCCATGTTTATGTCCACAACTGTCCCCATGTCTCCCAGTGTCCCCAAGTTTCTGTCTCCCAGCCAGTGTCCCCCTGTCTCCCAGTGTCTGTGTTCCCATGTCTCTGTGTCCCTAGTGTCTTAGTGTCCCCAAATGTTTCAGTGTCCCCGTGTCTGCTAGTGTCTCAGTGTCCCCATTTCTCCCAGTTTCCCTAAATGTTTCAGTGTCCCCATGTCTCCCAGTGTCCCTATGTCTCCGTGTCCCCGGGAGTTATATTTTACTATACTTAGGGAGGCAAGAAGGGGCCAGGGTGGTGGTTTTAGCATAATAGGGTCAGAAATACATGAATGTGTTCCTGACCCTATAGTGCTCCTTTAAGCAAGAGTATGTGAAGATTAGTTAGGGTTGCCACCTGTCTTGGAAAAAATACCAGCCTTAATCATTTGTATAATCACAAATTCTGTAAAATCACCAACAAACTACTCACAGTTTGATTATGCTGTATCGATGGATTGCTCCCAGTGTCTCAGTCTCGCAAGTCACCCAGTGTCTCAGTGTCCCTATGTATCACAGTGCCAGTGTCCTCATGTCGCCCAGTCCCATAGTCTCCCAAACTCTCAGTGTCCCCATGTCTCTCAGTGTCCCCATGTGACATGGGGACACACTGAGACATTGGGACACTGGGAGAAATGAGGACACTGGGAGACTAGGAGACTGGGCGACATGTGGACACTGACACTGTGATACATAGGGACACTGAGACACTGGGTGACTTGCGAGACTGAGAAACTGGGAGCAATCCATCTATACAGCATAATCAAACTGTGAGTAGTTTGTTGGTGATTTTACAGAATTTGTGATTATACAAATGATTAAGGCTGGTATTTTTTCCAAGAAAGGTGGCAACCCTAACTAATCTTCACATACTCTTGCTTAAAGGAGCACTATAGGGTCAGGAACACATTCATGTATTTCTGACCCTATTATGCTAAAACCACCACCCTGGCCCCTTCTTGCCTCCCTAAGTATAGTAAAATATAACTAGTCTGCAGCTGCTGGCTCTGCCTCTGAATTGACTGTCTGCTGACATCATCAGAAGTGGTGGTCTGAGCAAATTACAAAACTTCCCCATAGGATTGGCTGAGACTGTCAACTAGGCAGATCAGGGGCAGAGACAGCACAAGTCCAACATAGCCCTGGCCAATCAGCATCTCCTCATAAAGATAAATTGAATCAATGTCTCTATGAGGAAAGTTCAGTGTCTGCATGCAGAGGGTGGAGACACTGAATGGCAGTGCTGCACACTAGGCAGTACTGCCCCAGGAAGCACCTCTAGCAGCCATCTAAGGAGTGGCCAGTGGAGTTATTTTCTCTGAAAAGACAGTGTTTACTGCAAAAGGCCTAAATGGAATGATTCTATTTACCAGAACAAATACAATAAGCTGTAGTTGTTCTGGTGACTATAGTGTCCCTTTAAGTTTGGAAGCTTAAGAGGGATGTATGGAAACAAAACTTGTGTGGACTAGCTGACAATAAAATTAGTTTAGGTAATGCAGACGCTGATCTCTCTAAAACTGTGGCATGTCCCCTTTCTTCTACACTCACTACATACACCTTTTCTCTGTCTCAGACTATATACCAGGAACTTCTGCCTGCTAGTAAGAAGGTAAGGAGACAAGTGGACCAGCGAGTGCTAGGGGACAGTCCTTAGAAAGAATGGAGTGAGCGCATCATCAGACACATTTATGTCAAGCTCATGGTGCTGCCTGCATAGTATGCCCTTAGTTGGAGAGCCTGACATGCATTCATGCCAGGTTGTCCTTCAAATTCTTTGGACAGACATGCCCTCTTTTTGAGCATGTTCTCCCCTTTTGGCAGGTCTGGTCATGTGATTCGCGCCAGTGGCACACTCTTTTACCCTGCCCATTGACTTCCTACTTCATTGGACACTGATGTTAGGGGGTATGGATTGATTTGAAGGATGAAAGCATAAATTAGAGAGAGATTAGCATAGAGTATGTTTTTTTTTATAGCTTTGAGTTTCCCTCCAGCACCATCTCCATCAGATACATGACGCTTGGGAGGTATGATTGGTTTAGTGTTTTTGGTCGATAAGATTCCGTAATTAGGCCCATCATAATTGTCAGCACCAGGCCCACCGGGCTCTTAATCCGGCCCTGGCTGCATGTGCTTACCCACATGTCAGGATAGTGGCTGTGCAAAAGTCTGGGTGCCAGATATACACCCCTGACCACCATCCCCAACACTCTGTTACAATATATATATATATATATATATACATACACATACACATACTACTGTTATACTACTTCCTCCTGGGACAGTCTGCACTTATGGGTATGGGTATGGGTATGGATGTGGGTGCAAAACCAAGGAGTTTGATTATACTCCCAAATATACATGTATGTAATCTTTTTACATAATTATGTAATTTTATTCATTACAATTTGAGTAACATGTCTGACAACCCAGGCAGAAAGTCCAGAGAATCTAATTTGCAAGCCATATATTTAGCACAGTAACTTTCCAAAACACCATAAAACCTGTATGTGAGGGTACTGTTGTAATCAGGAGACCTCGTCGAACACTTTTATTGATTTGTAAGGGCAATGTTTCAGCTCTGCATTAAAGCCTATCTCAAGTTATTGGCCAGCTGGCCTAACTTGACAGGCATAGATTTCTCTACCTACACCATATTCCAGAATCGCACTGCTAAATTTATTGCGACACCATCTGTACAGTGCAGAACTTAGTATTAAACTGAAGGCAATATTAACACATCAAGTTATATTGTAAAGCGCTACGGAATCGGTTGGCGCTATATAAATGGCAATAATAATAATACGGATGTAATAGAAGTACAACTTTATAAGATATGTAAAAAAAACAAAGCTAAACACATATATGTACACTTTCTATTACAGTAATTTGCATACTGATATTATACAAATCAAAACAGTTTTACTCAAACAACAAAGGGTGCTGCAGAGTCCTCATAGTCAGTAATGGCATAAGTGAAGCTAATGTTTCTATGAGATCTGAGTTGGGATTCAACAAAAGGCAAGCTATTACGCTTCTACCCATATTCTCATAAACTCTATTTTTGGATTAATTTTTCCTACATTTTGGTATTTAGATTCGATTAACTACAATTTGTTGTCTTGCGAATAAACCCTGTAGTGAGTTTTTAAAAATATTAATTGACTAACAACACAAAACAAATAAAGCAGGTATTATAATACACAAATTGTATTTATTCAAATTGTTTTGAGATCCTGGTTTAAAAGTGGACTTTTGTGCTTTTTAATTGACTGGCCCTATTTTTAATCTGAATCCAGCCCTGTATAAAGCTAATTTACTAATCTAATTGTAATGCATGTTCACTACTAAAGCATTAAATGTTTTATCAAAAAGCATTGTGTGCCTGAGGTATTACAAAATATTACTCAAAGCCTTTTTGTTGAAAGAGTTAACTAGGTGAACGTTACACAACATGCACAGTTCTCGTATTATTGCAGAGCAATATTATAGTTTATAATAAAGAAAACAACCTCTCCGTAGAACATATGCATTTCAAAAAACCACCGTACAGACATTAACTAACCCACACACCACAGATACCTACAGAGAGAGAAAGGTCCTATTTATTTTAACAGATGCACTCCTCTAATACAGGCTCTGGGATTTCTGTCTCATTTCCATGACACATGAGCATTACTATAGGGTAAGAAAGTAATATAACATGATATAATATCTCTGCAGCTCATCAAACTTACCAGCTCCTACTACTTCACCCCCTGATTTACAGTTAAGATTGTGCACTTCTATCAGCCTGTGATGTCAGGGAAGGCGATTATTTTTCCCTTGCCATAAAAAAAAATGTTAAGAAGCCAGAGGGGGCAGGGGGGAATCAATTTAAAGAGAAGTTTAGTAGGTGAATCATGTTTTGCATGTACAGTGTATCAGGTAAGTATGGCTGCCACAAACTGAGAGCAATTAGCCATGGTTTCTTGTCGTCTCCGTTAATCAGGCGTGTGTCAATCTGTTAACAAAAAAATGCCATAAAAATAAATATATTTATAGTCAACAATAAATGTACATTTAAAAAATGTGATTTCTGTGGGGTTTGTTGGTTTACAGTTTCTAAAGAATTAAAAACAGTATGTGCTACCTAATAGACCAAGATAGCCCAAATTTAGCCCTCAGGTAACTGGGGCAGATTGTATTCTAGCAGGGATACCACAATTATACATCCCTCAGGTTGAACAAATGTACAGGTTTCTAACATTTTAAACATAATACATTTATTTTATTAGTTTCATTGGACACTATGCAATTGAGTTGTAGTTTGAACTTCATAGTTTCCTATACAGAATGGAAGGAAACCTAGCGAACAAAGATCTGAAGGGTTATGCACTAAAATGAGAATTATTGGTAATTCAAAGTGAATATTAAATTTAAAGCTATAGTAGCAGAATGGAAGCAAAGATGACTTGGGACATTTTGCAGTTCTTAAATTTTAATTTCCCTTTGAATTCCCAACAATTCTCATGTTAGTGAATAACCCTGACAATAGTGCACACTAAGAATACATTAGATATTAGCACTCGCAACTGAGAACTTTGATTAATGAAGAAGTATTTTTTCCACTTTTTGTCTAGTTAAAGTATGCATTTCTGAGCCACAATTATGTGAAACATTTGTTTTATGTTCAATGGGTCTAAACGCAATTTGCTAGCTCCTGCATATACGCCAACACAGAGGTTGCATCATGCACTCCCTACATAACATTACGTAGCAACCGACCATTCCCCAGAATGCAAATCAAAACATTTCTTATATATGTTTGCATAGGTCTTACTGTAGTCAGTGATCAATTGGCAGGGAAGGGGTTAATTTTTTTTATTTAAAATGGGTAAAGGGGGTGGGATTTTAAACTAACTTTATTTTTATTTTTTTAACAGGGACAAGATCATCACTGATCCATCTCCCTGTACTTCACACAGAACGCGGAAGAGCAGGGAGGTAGATCAGAAGTCCCTGCACATTTGAGACACAGCCATTCCAGTTTTTTTTCAAACTTTGAACTGTTACGCTGTGTCCATGTCCCATTTTAGAGTATTTAAAGCAAACCAAATTATATCATGTGTCTATTTGTGACTAAGCTGGAGTAGAAGATGAAACACGCCGGATCTTAAAGTGAGTTAATCAGTTTCCAGTGATGCTGACATACCATTACTCATATAGTATATTGTTGATATTTTGTGTTATAGTGGTGGTCTGTCCAGTGTTGACACTAGTACATTTATAAAGCATTAGCCAGAATAATTTCCACTTTCATAGAAAAGTAGGACACAAATGTGTTATTTACTAACATGGGAGTGATTTGTAGTCATGCAGGGTTATTTACTAAAGTGAGAATTCAAAGTGAATTTCAATTTTAAGGACAGAGCAGCCTAACTGTAGCATAGATTTTTTTTTTTTATTGTAATTAAAGTGACATTACTATCCAAAAACCCATCACATTTATACTTTCCTGTGGTCACCTCCATAGGGGAACCTTAAGATGGGGGATAGGGCAGGGTGCTCAACCCAAAAGGAATCTGATCTGGAATCCAAATTTACATAGTAAAAGCAAAAAGGGAATTGGGGGAACATCCAGAGCATGCATTTTACAGGAATGGTGCTGCCGTTGAGATCAAAATGTATACATAATACAGATTAAGGAACAGTTCTGCAGTACACCTTCTTCTTAATGGGAAAACCATGCAGTATACGTCAAGAGGGGATCATGAACATAGGACTGGTCTTGGCTAAAGAGACTTAGCTTTATCCATGACCAGCACCCTAAAATCCTTGCAGCCTTTCATATATAATTCTTTTAATATGAACTCAGGATACAAGCTTAATGACACTAAATGTCATGCTTTTTCAATCCTAGCTCTACCGTGTTTCCCCGAAAATAAACCCTACCCCAAAAATAAGCCCTAGCCGGATTATCGGGGTGGGCTGCAATATAAGCCCTACGCCGAAAATAAGACCTAGGCATTGCACCTTTGTGGCCCGGCGAGACTTCCTTCTTCTACAGCATGAGGAGGAGGGGGAGGAGCGTTGCGGGCCGCGGCATCGCGCAACGTGATAAAGACCTTTCGCAGCGCCGTCAGTCTGCCTTCACGGATCTTCAGCGGAAGGATCCATTTCCGGACGGTGAGGCACCCAGTGGTCGGACTCGGCGGGCAAGGAATCTTTGAAATGTGAGTAGATATTTTATGTCTGGGACTGAATTAATTAAAGGGGGGGTGAATTAATTAAAGGGTGGGCTAGATTAATTAAAGGGGGTGGATTAATTAGAGGGGGTGGATTAAAGGGGGTGGATTAATTAAAGGGGGTGAATTAAGGGGGGTGGATTAATTAAAGGGGGGTGGATTAATTAAAGGGGGTGGATTTATTAAAGGGGGGTGGATTTATTAAAGAGGGGGTGGATTAATTAAAGGGGGTGGATTAATTAAAGGGTGGGCTGGATTAATTAGAGGGGGGTGGATTAATTAAAGGTGGTGGATTAATTAGAGGGGGTGGATTTATTAAAGGGGGTGGATTTATTAAAGGGGGGGTGGATTAATTAGACAGTATGGTATTTTGATCCCCAGACAAGATGAGTGCAAAGAGAAAGAGCTGTACATACTGGTAACGTAAATAAATAAGCCCTACCCTGAAAATAAGCCCTAGTGTGTTTTTTGTGACTAAAATTAATATAAGACCCGGTCTTATTTTCGGAGAAACACGGTAGTTTGGTTTTCAAATGGAGTAACAATAATAAGGATCCCTGGCACCTAACTCCATTAGTCTGTTTGTGATAAGATAATGATGACTTCTCACCTCCCATTGTTCATTCAAAGAATTTGTACAAGAATGTAGAATTCAACTACACTGAATTGCCATTAACCCTTTCACTGGAGCCATAATGACTCAGACTCCCAAATGAGAACTGCTTGTTTACCCATTAACTCTTATCTTGCTTTCATGCCCCCTTTACAGTTTCCAAAGGCTTTTCAACTCTATGGAATCCCTTTAGCATCATATTAAACATTATCATAATATCCAGCCATTAAACTCCCTGAAATTAACCATTTAATTATTCTACCTATTGCATTACTTCCCTGCCCTGACTCCTTATTGCCTGTGCTAGCCATAGCCAACTATTCTTTATCATTCTATACATTTAAATGTGTTTTTCAATGTTTTGTTAAGTTCCTGTGAAGTATAATTATAAGTAATAAAATTACAGGGCACCCTACCTTTGAGACAGGCAGTTCCTATCTATAGGTGTGATTTATAGGCCCCCTGGACAAATTGAAGAGTTAGATAATCTACTAGTTGAGGAAATAGCTAAAATGACAATGAAGGGGGAAGTTATCATCATGGGTGACTTTAATCTTCCTGATGTAAATTGGAAAACAAAATTAGCTACTTGTACCAGGAGCACACATATTCTAAACTCCCTACTGGGATTGTCTCTAAAAACAAGTCTTTGAGGAGCCAACTCGTAAGGAGGACATACTAGATTTAGTGTTAACAAATGGAGATTTGGTATCAGATATT
>OW240912.1:191761831-191773336 GCA_933207985.1 Pelobates cultripes
GCATCCATCCCAACGCAGTGGCGGTACTAAAGTAGAATGAATTTTAGTGGGACCCCCAATTGCAAGGTTGGACTAAAGGTAGAACCCCATCTGTCGTGCAACTCCAACAATGCTTTGACAGCTGGGACTCTACCAATTTCCCATGCTTGCAGGGTTGTATTTAGCACTGAGCCATGTTAGTATGTTTGAATGTAAGCATGTGTTTGTATGGGGTATGTTTGTGTGAATGTGTTTGTATGTGGTACTGGAGTTTGAATGCAAGTGTGCATTTATGTGTAGTGTTTGTTTTGAATGTAGGAGTGTGCTTGTATGTAGTGTTGACGTTTCAATGCAGGAGTGTGTTTTATATGTAGTGTTGAAGTTTGAATGGAGGGGTGTATTTGTATTTAAAGTTGCGGCTCAGATGCACAGGTACACACTCTGAAGCACAAGCAGATACACAGATACATACACTGACTACATACAGATAAACAGGCACATACACTGACAGACACACTGACACAGGTACATATATTGACACACACACAGACACATACACTGGTAGATGTACTGACAGACATACTGACACAGGCACATATACAGACATACTGACACACAGACACATATACCGACATACTGACACACAGACACATACACTGATCAACATACTGACACACATACACTGACAGAAATACTGACACCCACACGCTGACAGATATACTGACACCCACATACACTGAGAAATACTGACACACACACACAGGCACATACACTGACACACACAGACTGATATACTGACACACACACACACACACAGACATACTGGCACACAGACAGATATACTGACACATGCATACACATGCACTAACAGACATACTGACGCACTGACAGACATACTGACACACACAGATATACACACACATATATATACTGACACACATACACTGACAGAAATACTGACACCCACACACTGACAGATATACTGACACCCACATACACTGAGAAATACTGACACACACACACAGGCACATACACTGACACACACAGACTGATATACTGACACACACACACACAGACATACTGGCACACAGACAGATATACTGATACATGCATACACATGCACTAACAGACATACTGACGCACTGACAGACATACTGACACATACACATACTGACACACACAGATATACTGACACACAGACAGACAGACATACTGACACACACACACACAGACATGCTGACACACACACACATACACTAACACACAGATACACTAACACACAGATACACTAACACACACATACACTAACACACACATACACTAGCACACTAACACACACACTAACACACACACACTAACACACAAACACACATACACTAACACACATATACACTAACACACATACACACACACTAACACACATACACAAACACACACACTAACACACATACACTAACACACAAACACACACACTAACACACATAAACACACACATACATACACTAACACACACATACACTAACACACAAACACTAACACACACATACACTAACACACACAAACACACACACTAACACACATACACTAACACACACAAACACACACATACATACACTAACACACACATACATACACTAACACACACATACACTAACACACATACACTAACACACAAACACTAACACACAAACACATACACTAACACACAAACACATACACACTAACACACACATACACAAACACACACACTAACACACACAAACACACATTTTTAAAAAAAAAAAATGTAATCCCCCCAGCCTCCTTACCTTTTGGAGTGCTGGGGGGATTCCCTGGGGTCCAGTGGTGCTGCTGGGCTCCTGGGCGCGTGGCCGGTCGGGCAGGAGGGCGGGCGCGCGAGGGAGCACTCACTGCTTCCTCTTCAGCTCCCTCGCGCGCCGCGTAGGGATGCCGGCGCCGGAAGATGACGTCATCTTCCGGCTCCAGCATCAGTGCGGTGCGCGAGGGAGCTGAAGAGGAAGCAGTGAGTGCTCCCTCGCGCGCCCGCCTGCCTGCCCGACCGGCCACCCGCCCGCCGGGGTCAGCGGGGCCCACGGGGCAGGTGCCTCGGGCCCCCCAAGAGAAACTGGGCCCGGGGCAACTGCCCCGTTTGCCCCGCGTTAAAGACGGCCCTGACAGTAGATGAAATAGCTGCAATCCAGAACTGTAACTCTCACTAATTGCAGGCAACATTGATACATGCATGTCAGTGCATGCCAGTGCAGCTCATGCAGTAAAGTTCTTCTTTAACGCCTAAAGTACCTTAAAGAAACGCTATAACGTTAGGAATACAAAAGTGTATTCCTAACACAATTATGTTCCTTACCCTGTTCTTACCCGATTCCAGCGCCGATATCCCTCAGCGCTGGGTTGAAGCTCCACCTCCAACTGACGGAGGGGCTAATGCACATGCGTGACGAACACCGCATGCACATTAGGTCCTCCCCACAGGAATGCATTGTGTCAATGCTTTTCAATAGGGATTTAACTGACAATGGATGTCATGCAAAGTGTGAAAATATCCAGTGTCTGTCAGGCGACCAAAAGTCACCTAGCAAGCATGAAAAACCTCTAGTGGCTGTCTGATTGACAGCCACTAGAGGCAGTCTTAACTTTGAAATGTAATTAGTACAGTTTCTCAGAAACTGCAATAATCAACATTGCAGGATTAAGGGGACATGAGCACTGCATCCTGACAACTTTAATGAGCTGAAGTGGCTTGGGTGCCAATAGAGTCCCTTTAACACAATTTGCTACACTACACAGTAACCTTTATTGTAACCGTAACACACTACACTATACTGCATGCTACCATTTACATTACCCTTAGAAACTTCACTATGACTAAACATTAACACATTACACTGACACTGCATATTAACCCCTACACCTAATATTAACCCCTACACTACATTAACACACAAACAGTAACCCTTATCTAAAAATATCATGAGATATTAAAGATATATCACGATTAAGCATGAATGCCTTGTCAGAGGTTGATGACTTGTATAAACCAACCTTTGGTCTTGTGGGTTTTTAAGATGTCTCCAGAACCTATTGATGACATTATTTCCCATAATACATGTTTCACTATTATTTATGATATAATTACATATAAATATATTTTTTCCTGATCTTATAGAGTTAGAGAATCTCCCAGTATATACTCATGGTCAGAATGGTACTAAAAATAGGCCTATATATTTACATCACAAAATAAACAACGTTAAATGAACACTCCAAGCACCATAACAACTATAGCCTGCTCCCAGAGTTGATTTGTGGGGATATGCGGGTTGTGCTCACTTCTTGAAAGTGTCAGCTGTGCGCACTCAGCCAATGAGTGTAGTCCTATATTGGTATACTTCAGTAAATATATGCAGCAGGAAAAAACAGATGTGGAGTGGGCACTTAGGGTATCTAGACCCCTCCTGGCACCATTACCACTACACCGGACCGTATCAGTGTCACGGAAAACCAGGGTTCACATAATTCGCTATTCATGTTTTCTCGGGTGACAGACTGTCCAGCTGGGAAGTTAATCAGAGATGCCCATACAACAACTGCTCCTTTAGCACTTATGTATGGGCTTAATACCTTGAATTAACTCTAAGTGAACCGAGAGTCCAGTTAAACAGGCTCACATATGTTCTCAAAGAAACTTCCCATATTGTAATCAGGGAACACTGATATATTGGATGTGTTGTTTGTAATGGGAAAAGGGATTAACAAACTCACTGCAATAAAATATAAACAATCCCTCCAAAAAATAAAAATACAAAGTCATATAAATATATCTATGCAGCCAGATGTGCCCCAGACAGAATATTTTCATTTTCTACATGCAGTGAACGGAAAAAAAAGTTTTCTTTTGAGTAAACAGTTTAACCCCTTAAGGACACATGACGTGTGACATGTCATGATTCCCTTTTATTCCAGAAGTTTGGTCCTTAAGGGGTTAAGGTATATGCTAAGCACCATTTAGTATATAAACCCCCTCTGATAGATTTGCATTCACAAGGTGTGTTCTCTCCCACTGGGTCCTGGACTCTTCTACCCTTGGCAGCAAGTCTTCAGTGGAACCATATGAACAGATTGAAAATAAAATGTATTCAATATTAAAAGCAAGCAGGTCCCATGCGATAACACCACATAGTAAAAAAAAAAAAAATCAAACCACAAATTACTTTGTATCAGTAAGCACTACTTATTGCAATTGTAGCAATATACTTCTAAAGGAGGATGGAAAAGAAAATAGAAGCACCAGTATATAAAATATAAACTTAGGGACCACAAACAGTTACAATGTCAAGGGCACATTAAATAACATAAAATAAGTGAAGAAGAGGCACCCCAGTATGCCTGTTTTTAGTATAGCTTGCAAGTGCAATTCTTTTTAAAATAAATACTGTTATACTATTGTGTTTTTTTTTCTTTTTAGATTCTAGCCATATTCCCACATTTTTTGGTTTTACTACATGATTCTTTGTAAGAGACTATAAGAAAAAGTCTGCAGAACTCTAGCATTCCCCTCACCCTACCCCCCCAGCACAGAAAGAGTTAAATAACCCTTTTAACACTTTTCTAGTCCTGATCTCTCTCTGCATTGGGTTGGCGCTTCACCTCCTCTGCCTCCTCCTGTGCAGGGAGCGTTGCAAGCACATTAGACCCTCCACATAGGAAAGCATTGCTTTAATGCTTTCCTATGGGGATTTGTACTGATGCTGGGTGTCCTCATGCAGAGCCTGAGGATGTCCAGCATCAGTTTGACTACCAAAAGTCAGTTAGCCACCAGGAAGTGCCACTAGTGGTTGTCTGATTGACAGCCACTAGAGTCAGTCTTAGTCCTGCAATGTAATTATTGCAGTGATTTACATTGCAGGACTAAGGGGGGCAGGGGCATTGCACCCAGACCAGTTCAATAAGATGAAGTAGTCTAGGAGACTATAGTGTCCCCTTAAGTACTACATACTCATCAAGCTGTTGTCTTTTACAGTGGTGCTGAAATATTTTGCTTTGTAGTGATACATAGTCAAAATTTACTTTGTAGCCTGCTTTGTTTAGTTTTTTACTCTTCAATTCATATACAACCCCATGTCATATCACAATTACTCCAAATCGCAACCCCTAAACTTCCCCTTTTATTTTACAATCCTTTAAACCTCTTGTCATATCACCCCCAACTTTTTCACATTTTTTTAACCCCTAACCATATTACAATTCCCCTTGTCATATTATAATAAATTGACCCCCATTCTAAATCCCAACTTCCTCATAATTTATAATTATTTAAATCCCCAGCTGTGTCCCAATACACCCATATAATCTAACATACCATTTTCCCATATCATAAACTCATCATTTATTTAATATAGCTTGGCATTGCTAGCACAATGACCTTCAACACATGTTTCATTAAAGGGACACTACGGTCAGTAGAAAATTGTCAGCTAAATGTAGTTATTCTGGTGTCTGCTGTCTGTCCCTGTAGGCTGAGCTCTGTAAACAATGCCTTTACAGTGAAAAGGTAGTATTTCCATTACTGCCTAAGAACACCTCCAGTGGCAGTCACTCAGACAGGCACCAGATGGACTTCTTGTTCAGTGTGCAGCACTGACATTCAGCGTCTCCATGCTCTGCATGAAGGCGCTGAACATTCCTTTTAGAGATGCATTGATTCAATGCATCTCTATAAGAAGATGCTGACTGGCACAGGACAGTGTTTTGCTGCGCATGTGAGATAGCTATGGAAAAGCATTGGATTGGCTTAGATCATCAAATTTGATGATTTAAGCCCAGGGGGCGGAGCAGGGGCAGAGGAGGGGCAGGGGAAGCCGTGGCTATTCAGACCTATAATGTCAGGAACACATGTTTGGATTCCTTTAGGCACATTCCAAGAAAATGGTTTCCATATTTTTTTAAGGAGGTCCATAGGCTGCAGTCATGTCATTAAGGAGATACAAATTAATTTCAGTGCTCTAGAATCCTGCTTCCATTTATGGCTAATAATTACGGTCATGACCATCCCTAATTAGTAGAGAGATTTGCCAAGTTCATTTAGATAGGTATGTGCTCTATTTATTATGAAATTGTAATAAATGCATCCGCATATCTTTTTATTTATTTTTTTACATATTTACTGGATTTGCCACAGGAAAAATAAGTAGCTGCTTTTGATAGAATTACATGTTTACTTATTTATCTTGTGGGTATATATCGGTGGATAAAGTTTCTGTGTGGTCTTCACTCTTCATGATCCTTTTGGGGATAGGAATAAAAAGGGAGAAACTAAGAAAAGGCTTGTAGACAAGCTGTAGACAAGATTTATGAAGTGGTAAAAATATATAGTTGATATAGATAATAATCCCACAGTTCCTTAGTTGTTCTACGGATATGATTTATCAAGCAAAGAGATCATTTTTTATTGATATCTAACCTAATTAGGCAATTCCTATAGTCTTCTGAATGCATTATAAATATAGGCTATTTGTTGTTGTTTTTTACAGGAGATAAAAGATGATCATTAATCCATATTATAGAAAAAATCCCACCTCCACCTGTTTAATATTTTACATAGATTTGTAAAACTCCACACATTTTTTTGTTAATTTTTTTTTCTCCTTAGTGATTTTGTCCCATCTAACCAAAAGCATGCATTAACTAATTACGTAACTTTTTACTTCATTAATGCCCTTTAAGCAGTAAATGTGTCATATTGAATTATTGCCAAATGGAACATTAATATTAATTTTGCAGTGTGCCGAATATTCAATCTATAAAACAATGGCTTGCTATGATTTTCCTTTCATTTGCTTTTATATGTCAGTTAAGTAATCATTAAATGGCATGCAAGCATCCTGTATATTATATATTTGTGGCATCATGAGTGGTGGGCATATAAATAGATCACTGCATCCAACATATCTAGAAACACA
This sequence comes from Pelobates cultripes, assembly GCA_933207985.1. Lineage (NCBI taxonomy): Eukaryota > Metazoa > Chordata > Amphibia > Anura > Pelobatidae > Pelobates > Pelobates cultripes. Next base: position 191,768,788 of record OW240912.1, read on the forward strand.
CAGTAACACTGTATATTCTTATATTTTTGCCTATTAGTTATTTCAAACAGGCATATGGCAAATAGATAAATGGATGTAAATAAATGTATAAGCAGAGACATACAGTGCCTTGCAAAAGTATTCACCCCCTTGACTTTTTACCTATTTTGTTACATTACAGCCTTAAGTTCAATGTTTTATTAATCTGAATTTTATGTGATGGATCAGAACACAATAGTCTAAGTTGGTGAAGTGAAATGAGAAAAATATATACATAAAACTATTTTTTAGAAATAGAAAACAGAATATTGGCATGTGCGTATGTATTCACCCCGTTTGTTATGAAGCCCATAAAAAGCTCTGGTGCCTCCAATTACCTTCAGAAGTCACATGATTAGTGAAATAATGTCCACCTGTGTGCAATCTAAGTGTCACATGATATGTCATTACATATACACACCTTTTTTAAAGGCTGCAACACCTAAGCAAGAGGCACCACTAACCAAACACTGCCATGAAGACCAAGGAACTCTCCAAACAAGTAAGGGACAATGTTGTTGAGAAGTACAAGTCAGGGTTAGGTTATAAAAAAATATCCAAATATTTGATGATCCCCAGGAGCACCATCAAATCTATCATAACCAAATGGAAAGAACATGGCACAACAGCAAACCTGCCAAGAGACGGCCGCCCACCAAAACTCATAGACCGGGCAAGGAGGGCATTAATCAGAGAGGCAGAATAGAGACCTAAGGTAACCATGGAGGAGCTGCAGAGTTCCACAGCAGAGACTGGAGTATCTGTACATAGGATGACAATAAGCCGTACACTCCATAGAGTTGGGCTTTATGGCAGAGTGGCCAGAAGAAAGCCATTACTTTCAGCAAAAAACAAAATGGCATGTTTTGAGTTTGCGAAAAGGCATGTGGGAGACTCCCAAAATGTATGGAGGAAGGTGCGCTGGTCTGATGAGTCTAAAATTGAACTTTTCGGCCATAATAGAAAACCCTTTGTCTGGCGCAAACCCAACACATCACATCACCCAAAGAACACCATCCCCACACTGAAACATGATGGTGGCAGCATCATGATGTGGGGATGTTTTTCAGCGGCTGAGACTGGGAAACTGGTCAGAGTTGAGGGAAAGATGGATGGTGCTAAATACAGGGATATTCTTGAGCAAAACCTGTACCACTCTGTGCGTGATTTGAGGCTAGGACAGACTTTCCCCTTCGAGCAGGACAAAGTCCCTAAACACACTGCCTTTAGCAACACTTGAGTGGTTTAAGGGGAAACATGTAAATGTGTTGGAATGGCCTAGTCAAAACCCAGACCTCAATCCAATAGAAAATCTGTGGTCAGACTTAGAGATTTCTGTTCACAAGCGCAAACCATCCAACTTAAAGGAGCTGGAGCAGTTTTGCTAGGAGGAATGGGCAAAAATCCCAGTGGTAAGATGTGGCAAGCTCATAGAGACATATCCAAAGCGACTTGGAGCTGTGATTGCCGCAAAAGGTGGCTCTGCTATTTTTCTGCTATTTTGTCCTATTTGTTGTTTGCTTCACAATAAAAAAAAGTAAAAAAAAAAATACATCCAAGTTGTGGGCATGTTCTGTAAATTAAATGATGCAAATCCTCAAACAAACCATGTTAATTCCAGGTTGTGAGGCAAAACACGAAAAATGCCAAGGGGGTGAATACTTTTGCAAGGCACTGTATATCTGTCTATCTACTTATCCATCCACCTATCTGTCATTCTGCTTACCAGTCTGTCTGTCTGTTTGTCTATAGTGGTACAATTGAACCTTTTGCAGCCATCACATGATTATCATTAAAAAAGAACTGTAATTTTTCCAATAGTGACCTTCATGTGCACTTGGGAATTTGATTACAATATGAGCACTCTGGAATTAATTCCAAAATGCTAAATGTGGAAACATTCACTGCATTTATGTACACGTTAACATGTAAATTCACTCAGGTATCACTTACTTCAGCATATACTGAGAATGAATCATGTTCATCTGTAGTCATACCCCTCACACCATGAGAACATCAGCCCAACCACCAGGGCAGCCATCAGAAATTTTGTGACCCTTGACACAGCTCAAGATCTGGGCCCCCCCGGTCAGCCCCCTAGTCTGCCCACAGGGCCCATCCTGATGGACTGTGTGTGTAGAGGATGCAGTGTGTGTGCGTGTACTAAATGTGTTCTGTGTATAGTGGATGACGAGTGCGTGTGTAAAGTTGATGCGGTGTATAGTGGAAGCAGATTGTATGCTTGTTTAATGGATGTAGTGTTTTTGTGCATTAGATGTAGTGTGTAGTGAATGCAGAGAGTGTGTAGTGGATGTAGTGTGTGTATAGTGAATGCAGAGTGGATGTTTGTGTAGTGAGTGCTGTGTGTAGTGGATGCAAAGAGTGTATTGTTTGTGTAGTTTATGTAGTGTGTGTAAATGTTGTGCAAAATAGGGGCTGCAATCTGTGTAAAAAAATAGCTTTTTTACTTTTTGCATTAATTTTAATACATTTTATTTTATTCCCCCCCCCCTCTGCTTCTTACTTCTGGCCAGGGAGGGGGAAGATTACATTCCCTGGTGGTCCTGTGGCACCGTTCCTGTGGAACTCGCTTCCCTCCTACGTTAGATGCTCACCCAGTCTCCACTCCTTCAAAAAATCGTTAAAAACCCACTTCTTCATAAAAGCGTATCAATTAAACTGTTAATAGCTCCTGACTGATTCCTATTCTGCAACTGTCACTAGTCTAATACTATCCTTACCTTTTTGTGTCATTTTACCCCACTCCCTCTAGCATGTAAGCTCATTGAGCAGGGCCCTCAACCCCTCTGTTCCTGTGTGTCCAACTTGTCTGGTTACAAATACATGTCTGTTCGTCCACCCATTGTAAAGCGCTGGGGAATTTGACGGCGCTCTATAAATATAATAATAATAATAATAATTGTTCAGGCCCCCAGCTAACTGTATACTGCAGAGGTGGCGCAGCCAGTGCCATCTTCACTTTCTAGCTGATGCTCTCTCTCTAACTCTTGCCAGCCTTGCCTGTCTGCTGCAGGGTTTGCAATAGTTAGAGAGAACTGCTGTAAAGTGAAAACAGAATGTGTTGAGCCTCTTCTGCAATATACAGAGTGTCAGGGGCCTGCACGTGCACATATATATGTGCCCATAGGGAATATATATGTGCACATAGGGAATGTGGGACCCAGGACTCCCAGAGTAGTCAGGGCCCCACAAGACTGCTGAGCCAATGACAACTGTCATGGCTACCATGCCCTGAGCTAAAATGAACCCTTGATTTCCACAATCCCACCACAAAACACCTGGCTTTGAGGAATTTTTGACTGACCAATGTGTTATTCATTTAACCATTCCTCTATTTTGACATCCAAATAAGAAATCCTTACATATAAGTTGTACCTTCTTCCCAGAACATCAAAGATGAAATTAAATACCTCCATCTACAGATACATCTAACACACTTGAAAAAGAAAGCCTTCAAAATTGACATTCAAGGATAGTTTATGAGAAGTCTATAATTAAAGTACATTGTATGCACAAAGCAGAAAGTATCATAAGGTGAACCTAGGTGACTGCCTTGGGACTCAGAGGCTAGACCGGGGCCCCCATAACCAGGAATAGGCTTGGCCCTCTTAATCATTGGAGAGTTGGAGAGAGTGCAATGGAATTTAGAGAACACATCAGTACCGTGTTTCTCCGAAAATAAGACCGGGTCTTATATTAATTTAAGTCACAAAAAACACACTAGGGCTTATTTTCGGGGTAGGGCTTATTTATTTACGGTACCGGTATGTACATTGAACAACATTAATCCACCCCCTCTAATTAATCCACCTCCTCTAATTAATCCACCACCCCTCTAATTAATCCACCCCCCCTCTAATTAATCCACCCCCTTTAATTAATCCACTCCCCTTTAATAAATCCACCCCCTCTAATTAATCCACCCCCTTTAATTAATCCACCCCCCTCTTTAATAAATCCACCCCCTTTAATTAATCCACCCCCTCTAATTAATCCACCACCCCTTTAATTATTCCACTGTCTAATTAATCCACCCCCCCTCTAATTAATCCACCCCCTCTAATTAATCCACCACCCCTTTAATTAATCCACCCCCTTTAATTAATCCACCCCCCCTCTAATTAATCCACCCCCCTTTAATTAATCCACCCCCCCTTTAATAAATCCACCCTAATTAATCCACCCCCTTAATTAATCCACCCTCTTTTAATTAATCCACCTCTTTAATTAATCCCAAACCCCTTAAATTAATCCACACCCCCTTTAATTAATCCACCCCCCTTTAGTTAAACCTCCCCCTTTAATTCTTTAATCCTCACCCCCTTTAATTAATCCACACCCCCCTTAATTAATCCACAGCTCCTTTAATTAATACACCCCCTTAAATTAATCCACCCCTTTAATTAATCCCAACCCCCTTTAATTAATCCACCCCCTTTAATTAAACCTCCCCCTTTAATTCTTTAATCCACACCCCCTTTAATGAATCCACCCCCCTTAATTAATCCAC
>OW240912.1:191773436-191893847 GCA_933207985.1 Pelobates cultripes
AAGGACAGGACGCTTTAGAGACGTGTTGTTGATGGAGGACATGCGGACCTTTTTAAGTCCTAAGCATCGCCACAGCCCTTCGGGATCCACCCTCAGAGAGCGACTCGACCGACAGGTAGCAGACTACCTCGCCTTAACTGCAGATATCGACACTCTGAGGAGCGATGAACCCCTTGACTACTGGTGTGCAGGCTTGACCTGTGGCCTGAGCTATCCCAATTTGCGATAGAACTTCTGGCCTGCCCCGCTTCAAGTGTCCTGTCAGAAAGGACCTTCAGTGCAGCAGGAGGTATTGTCACTGAGAAAAGAAGTCGCCTAGGTCAAAAAAGTCTAGATTACCTCACCTTTATTAAGATGAATGAGGGATGGATCCTGAAGGGACTGACAGTGGGCGATACATTTGACTAAAAAAGGCCTGATGAGTGGGACGTAACAAGGTGTCGCGGCTGCCGGCCCGCCGCGTGATATTTAAATCCCTAGCTCACCCCAGTACCTTGTCGTGGTTTCCTGTTCCTGGTTTCCTGAGAGTGCTTTACCATTGTGAATCTGATTTCCTGGTATCCTGATCTTGGCTTTTCCCTGGTTATTCTGAATTCTGGTTTCCCTGACTTGGCCATTCTAAGGTCCGGTTTATGCTCTGTCCTTTTATTTTCCTTTTCTTGCCTATGTATATGTTTACATAGTTTCTGCTTGCTGGACCACACTAGTAGTCGTGACATTGGGATTAAACTGATAAGAATAGTACTACTTAACACACCACTGCTCTCTGGTGGCACATTAGATTGCACGCGCAGTGCCCCAAATTTAAAGAAGGAGGACAGACCAAGAATCTTTTTCCATCTCCCGGTTCCTAAAATCGATGCCATATACACGTCCCCTGATAGGGGACGTAACAGGGATTAAACTGATAGGAATAGTACTACTTAACAGCTTATAATAATGCAGAGAGAGGCAACGCAGAGAGAGGAGTCTGAAGAAGAGGAGTCAGAGGAGGAAGGTGGCTTTGAGGAGGTGGAAGACCAAACACAGTAGGCGTCCCAGGGGGCTTGTTGTCACCTTTTGGGGACCCTTGGTGTTGTACGTGACTGGGTGGAGGAAGAGACCTTCAATGACATCAGTGAGGACAAGGAACGGGACATGGCTAGCTTGGTATCCAACCTTGTGTAAATGGGGAGTTTGCGGTTGTGCAAATGGACAGTTTGTGGTTGTTTGCGGTGCGTTAAACGGGGAGTTTGGTCTGTCACTGTGAAGCGGGCATAACCCTTACACTACCTGATCAATACAACATCATATCTGATGTTTTAAAGCACGTTATTCCAAACAATTTAGGAATGTTAGGTGATTTATGCCCTTTATGTATTAAAACCAGACTCTGCATCAACTATGTTTTGCCATGGATCCCCCTCCGGCATGCCACAGTCCAGGTGTTAGTCCCCTTGAAACAACTTTTCCATCACTATTGTGGCCAGAAAGAGTCCCTGTGGGTTTTAAAATTCGCCTGCCTATTGAAGTCTATGGCGGTTCGCGTTTGCGAACCGAAAATTTTATGTTCACGACATCACTAATGACGAAGCATAGTTCATGGGACACAGGTGTAAATGGAATTAATGAATGGGACACAGGTAGGGATGCAGTTAAAAATAGCGGGACATTTAGAGAGGAGGGATAAAACAAAAAGTTGGAAAAAGGAAGATATAGCAGGGGTTAACATGAAGGAAAAACGGAGATTCCGGTGGCTGAAATCGGTGAGTGATAGGACCGTGCATAATTTCAGATACTAATTGAGGTGAATTGGTGAATTAGATATATTGTAGGAAAGGTAGGTTGGTTAAAAATATAAAAAATATGTGTGGCAAGAAAAATGGGGCTATATGAAATAAATGTGGTAAAAATAACTGTTAAAAGATGTACCGAAAAAAACTTCAAAGTGAGAGAAGGGAAATGTCAGGGGATGCTTAAAGAAACAGTGAAATAAATAGAAGAAAGACAAGTATATACATATAGACTAGGAGAAGAAAAAATATTAAAATGCATTAGGAAAATGAAACTTGTAGAAAGACAAGGAAACACTATAATAGGGTGTGGGGAAAATACAGTTTAGTGATGAGTAGGGGTGTAAATACTGCAATAAAAAGGGGGAAGACAGACTATCATAAACATATTGGGAAGTGAGAATGTACAGAGAGGATAAAAAAGTTGGTGCAGGAGGGGAATGCAAAGAGTGACACACAGAGGATAAGAAATAAATGTAATATATTTCAAACAGAAACTCTCCATAAAGATATACTAGGAATGAGATGGAGGTGGCATCTTCTCACATATGAGATTACATGTAAAATACATTTTTCAGAAACTTTGGTGAGATCACTGGACAGCCAATCTGTAATAAGGCAAACAATGGCACTGAACATGAATTTCCGCTGGAATATTTACTCAAGACTATCCTGAAACTGTAAGGTTAACAATCAAGTAACCATTTACAGCTTGGCAGAAAATACCCTATTTGGTGAATATCATCGACTGTCAAATTCCATGTTCAGCATATTATCTATTCTGTGTGTTGTAGAATGTTAAGCAGAATGAAGCTCAGTTAGAGAAGTTTCTTCGGCCAGAATCCACTGCTGTCTTGCTGCCAAAACAAGGAAGATGTCAGTTGGAATCTAAAATGATCACAGAAAACAGCTTGGAACTTATAAATAGCGCACACACAAAAAACAATGTAAACTTCCTCCTGTTACACTTACAATTTTTAGCACAGGAGAGAACATAGTTCTTTTACCAACTACTCTTTTAAAAGGCAAAATGTTAATCTCCAAAGAAGTGCATTTTCCTGTAAAAGAGGTTCCATTGATAGACAATTAAGGAACAATTGGCCAATCAGGCTGCACTTTAGCTCACGGCTTCTAAATCTCATACTATTGTTGTCTCTTGGCCACATTTCATATTTTTGATAAGCTGATGTTTAATTCAAGAGGTTGTGAATTAATGTAATATATCTGACTCTCACACTTCTCCAGGGAAGTTATTCCGTCAGTAAAGCTGTTTTTCTGTAAAGTAGCTGTGCTTCAACCAGACCTTTTTTTTCTCAAGAGAGTGGCAGTTTATGGGTTCAGGTCAACAGTATCAACAATACAATACATGTGTATGTCAGTGTATATACATCAAACGTATATAAGCTGCTTGTGGTATTGTATGTGTGAATGTGGACTGCCTTTTGTGTTATATATGTCTGTGGACTATCTGGGGTTTGTGTGTGCTGTCTGTGATGTTAAGTTAGTGTGTGTGGGTTGCCTGTTTTGTGTGTGTGGTAGGGGGCTTATCTGTGATGCTGTGTATGTGGACTCTTTGTGGTATCGTGTGTGTATATGGGCTGTCTATGATGTTAAGTGTGTGCATGTGAGTTGCCTGATGTATTCAGTTGTGTGGTAGGGGCTGCCTGTGGTATTGTTTGTGTTTATGTAGACTGTATGTTGTTTTGTATGTGGGGGCTGTTTGGGGGGCTGTATGAAGTGTTGTGTGTATATTGTGTATGAAGGTATTTACAGGTGATGCATTTAACAAACATTAAATATTATTCATTTTTGCCCCTCGTCCCACCTGCCTATCTTTGGCCAGGGAAAAAGGCACTATTCCTTATTAATCCCTGGTGGTCCAGTGGAGGAAATTGTAGTGTGTAAAATGCAGACTAATTCTGGTGCTTTACCAGTAAATCAGAGCATTGCCAAGGTAACCCAGGAAGCGCAGGATCACAATGCAGATTTACGTGTGGTGTCTGCACCTGCTGTAGGTGGATACCACAGGCTTCTCTGAGCTGGCTAATCTCCACATCTTGCCTATTTGGGTCTGGCAACCTTGCATGCCATGCAATGGCACATCTTGCATGGCACTTGTACCATAGATTGCAGACCCCTGCCCTAGATTTACTAGTTTCCAGAAAAGTGGAGTATCTCTAAAAAGTAGTAAAATATATTCTATTTACTTAGCAAGTCACATGTACTGATTTCAGGGTTTATCATCACTGTTCTCCCTCAGCACTTTCAAGCACAGATACAAAGTTTACATTATATCAGGACAAAACATGGTGAACATGGTAAGTTACAGTTTTAAACAGAGAAAGATTTCTATACATCGCCAATACTTTAAGAATATAATGCATGGGATTCATGAGAACCCAACAGGTGAACAGAGAGATACTATTATCTCTCTTGTCCACAGAGTGTCCCGCATTTAGCTGGAGCATGTTGACTATTGTGCTCTCTGGTTCTCTGATTTGATTTTGATATTAATGTGTCGGTTCAAAACACATTGTGATATACTACCTCTTCCATATAACCAGATCTAGTGTGTGTGTATATATGTGTGTGTGTCTACACTGTGTCAACACTCACCAATTTCATTTTTTTGCCTGCATAAATATGGTGTTTGCCTTACACTTGCAGAAAACATGATGCAAGTTAAAATGTATAGTTTGAAAAAGTTAAATGCACTGCAATTGTTTAAGAAATTAATATATGGAGTCCATGAGACCCCAGCATGCAACAAGAGAGACTATCAACACTCATACCAGAGTGAATCAATTAGCTCTCTCACCTGCTTTTATCAAATAAAATAAAAGAAATATAAGGTGAACAGTTTACCCTCTTCTACTGTCTCCCATATCGCTACAGGGCAAGTGATTGGCAATTCAAATTGGCCCAAATTATATACCTCATCTACCCATCCCATCCTTCATAACTGGACCAAGGGATGGCCAGTCCACACTATGATGGTTAGATGCCCCTAAGACTCTAGTCCCAAAGCCAACCTACTCCCAATAACAATGTACTCTAACTACCCTTCTAACCATAACCAAATGCAACTGTAAAATCATATATGATTAAAAAGAAAATTCAACAGATAAAAAGGAAAAAATGAATCCAGGTCCTCAAGACTCTTGGATGGGATAGGCATGTTCTTAGAATACAAGTTATGTTACTAAGATACAGTAGTTATTTTTGCTTGTGTTACATAGAAAAGATGTTACAGCATGTGATACAAGCAGAGTACAAGAGAACACGAATAAGCAAGCAGTCTCTGTAACATGTTCATTGCACATTAATTATTATGTTATGTTATCATAAATAATGAAGAAGTCTGTTTGAATTTGGATTACTGCATTATTTGTTATACGAGACAGCCAAACAAGTAGTTTAGGAATAAGATTAACAAATAATAATTCTGATCGCTATGTACTTTGAATCAACCACTCTTTTGGCAACATATTTATTGCAGGTAAAAAAAAAAAAAAAAAACACACAAAACAAAACAGATTTTATTTGAATTAATTTTGTTAATTATTTTCATCATTGAGAGACAACCCCTATCATCTCTTTCAAAAACCATATTTGTCACTCTTGTGCATGCAATTTTAAGTATTAAACAGGGTAGTTAAAAAAAAATAAAAAAAAACTGTTGAAGAATAATATAGTTTATACTTCCTATTTTTGCTTTTTAAGAAGGATTATGTATTGCCATTGTCTTTATCCTTTTTAAACAGGGAGAGACCCTCAAAAAACTTGTTTTTTGGTTGTTGTTTTTTAAAGTCAGATAGAAAAGTAATATTACGAAGGCTCCATAAACTATGTATGCATGCAAATCACATACTGTAACCCAAGGGCCATGTCTGAATAAAGACTTAGGTTGCACATGCAGGTGAGTGGGTAATTCTACAATTTTGTTGTTGTCCTATTTGACAAAACATGTGTGAACATGGGAATTTCTAGTTGATAAAAATATGTCCCATGGCTTAATCTCTCTAAATTACTTATTTAAAATATAATACAAAAAATTCTAAAAATGATGCACTGCAGAATATGTCAGCATCACGGAACAAAAGCAAAACACAATACAGAAATTCTAGACACCAGTATTGATTGTGAGCTGCCAAATGAGTAGCTTCCACATATTCATTTATTTTGCATTCACTATGCAAACACAAACCTGAATTTGAGCTTCTGAGGCACAATCTGGTGCCGTCTGTTATTAGTTGTATTATTTTTATTATGGTTTTTCATTTTAATCCCCCCCCCCCTTCCTAACTTGGAAACATTTATTCTTGGATCGTAAAGCAACCAAACTGCCTTTTTGTCAGCTTAGCTGAACGTCAGCCAATCAAGAGCCAGAGGGTGGGTGGAAGCAGATACAAATGCCTATTCATGATGCAAGCAACCTCCCCCACAAAATCTAGCATGATCAGCCTAAATGAGGTAATGTGGCTTTTCTCTTACATATGCTAGCAGCTATTGTAATTCTCAATACATTTTTTTCCCAGGCTTGGAAAGCTCAGGGTGGCACATGACAGTCTCTTGTCTTTTGTTCCGAAAGGGCTTCCCGCTCTGCATTCTGTTTAATAATCATAGCAGAGCTGTTAACGTCTACAATGCCTAAACCCACAAAAAATATGTAATATCAAAATCATGTTTTTTTTACTTTTGGATGGAAATGGAAACAAAAATTTAGGGGAAAACAAACCACAACCGCAAAAGTATCTTCTGATAGTTTTCTAATAAAGTAACATCTGATATTATTTGCTAATATAACAGTTTGTAAGATGTCGCTCATCAAAAGTGACCAAAATGGCTAAAACGTTACTTGCTATTGAATATAATTTTACAGTTAATTTAACCGTCCCCACAAAAAGGGTTATTTTGTACTTTTTGTCGATAGTTAAATTGCCTCTTTCAGTCATTTAGTGCACAAGCACAAACTAAATGCTTTTTTTAAAAAAGGATAATTGTGCCATATAAATATATAATTCCTAATTTAGCACGGAAAAAATGGCAGTATTATTTAAAAGATACGTATACTTTTTCACAGCTTTGCCTATCTTAATTTGCCAACAACTAGTGCTAGCTAAAGAAATTAGCTAAAGAAAAGTTTGTGAAAACAGATTCAAAACTTTGTCTTGCTTTTGGGAATATTTGATATGCAGAGAATTTTCACATATATTTGACAGTTAAAGAATGAAGCCAAATAACATCCCTATTTTAAAGCTAAACATTTACAACCTTTCAGTTGTCACCAAACCAAAACTATGTTTTTGTTGTTTTAAACAGAGACCCCCTATGCATTTACCTATCATGCTTTTGATGCTATTAACACAAACGTTTTATTACCAGTCTCTGACAAACTGTAAGGTAACTTTTTTTTTTTATTAAAGGGACACTCCAGGCACCTAGACCACTTCTGCCCATTGGAGTGGTCTGGGTGCCAACTCCCACTACTCTTAACCCTGCAACTGTAATTACTGCAGTTTTTTATAAACTGCAATAATTACAGTTGCAGGGTTAACTCCACCTCTAGTGGCTGTCTGTTAGACAGCCACTAGAGGGCACTTCCTGGTTTCTAGCACAGGAAACCTGTGCTAGAGCGTCGCTGGATGTCCTCACGCTATGTGAGGACCTCCAGCGTCGCTCATTTCCCCATAGGAAAGCATTGAAAAGCATTTTTAATGCTTTCCTATGGGGAGCTCTAATGCACATGCGCGGCATTGCAGCACATGCGCATTAGGTCTCCCCGGATCAGTCTCGCCCACCGGATCAGTCTCGCCCACCGGCTGACGCAATCACAGGGAGGAGCGGCAGTGGATGAAGCTGCCTGTGGTAAGTCACTGAAGGGGTTTTCACCCCTTCAGCAACCGGGGATTGGTGGGTGGGAGGGCGAGGGGACCTGCAATTCATGAAATGCATATACAAAATGTGATGTTTCTGTATATGTTAAAGGGAAACTCCAGTGCCAGGAAAACAATCTGTTTTCCTGGCACTGGAGATTCCCTTTAACATATACAGAAACATCAAATTTTTTATATGAATTTCATAAACCTAATTAATTCCACTACAGTAATATACCCAGAGTTTTGTTCAGCTAAATGTTCCTAATAGAAAAAATGTTCTCTATGTATAACTTTGATAATCTTTTTTTTTTTTTTTAATTCTTTATTTTTGGTTTGACGAAGTAGATGATAAACATGAAAGCATGTACATTTTCGAATAAGACAGCGCAGTGTCATACATTAGCGCAGTGCATGCATTTGACAGTTGTCAGTTTAGGCATATTATATACATTAAGTTTTCTGTGGGTGTCTTCGTCTAAATTTTTGGTATAAGTGGCAAGCGGTGTTAACTATATACAATAGCTTTGTTGTGAGGAGTTAGGCTTAGAGAGTAGAGTGTCAATCCCCCCGCTTCCTGGGGTGCGCAATTGCACTCTCCCTCCCTTCTACGCTCTGCAAAATGTTGGCATATTATTATTTGCCTTTCCCCTCCTGCCATCTTGCTGATCTAAGGTGCTTGCCCTCAAGGGATAGATAGAAAGGAAAAGTAAAGGAATTGGAGACAAGTACGTGCGTGTTTAAACAGTTTCAGTTTGATATGGTTACCGGATGGACCACCGATGGGGGTGGTCAACTCCCTTAAACTGTGATTTATGTACTGGGCCTGGCCCCGCGCTCATCTAGTAGTGGTGTCTCTTTCGCCTGGTCGAGTAATGGTGTGGTGGTTGGCGCTGGGTGGGTCCTAGCCCCGCCAATTTAGAGTTGCGTGGATGCTGCCCTGCGTCCCGAGGTGGTGTTCTAGGTGTCGTACTGCTCCCATAGGTCCCAGACTTTTTGGAACTTGGCCATTGTGTTTCGCACCTGAGAAGTTAGTTTATCCATAATGTAGTTGTCTCGTATTTTTGTCTTAACCAGGGATATATGTGGGAGGTCTGGACATGACCAGTGTTGTGCCAGGGATCTCCGAGCCGCTAAATAGAGCATGTTAAGTAGTCTTTGGTCGTGTCTGGGTAGGTCTTTTGTGGGTCTTGAAAGTAGGCATGCCCATGGGTCTAGCCCCAGTCGCCTTTGTAGGATTTGGGAGCTGAGCTCCACAACGTTGCGCCAGTATTCTGCGACCTTTGGGCAGCCCCACCACATATGTATATACGTGCCCCGTTCCCCACACCCGTGCCAGCAGTCATCTGTGGGGCTTAGTCCCATATGTCTCTGTTTCACTGGGGTCATGTACCATCGAAATAGAGTTTTATAAGATTGCTCTTGGAGTGTCACACATATTGTGGTTTTGCTACATGCTTCCCAGATATCTTGCCACTCCGCTCCCTCTAATACCTCCCCCAGGTCGGCTTCCCACTGGTCGGTGTATCGCAGTGCGCCCTCCTCATTCGAGTTCCCGTTGAGGTGGTTGTACAGTAGCGTAATGAGTTTAGTTTGGGTTGTCTCATTGTAACATAGTTTCTCGAAAAAGGTTAGTGGTGTCAGAGCCGCCTTCCGTATGTCAGGGTTTTGTGCAAAGTCACGGATCTGCATGTATCTAAAGTAGTCTCTTGTTCGTAAGTTAGCTTTGGTGGCTAGGTGTTCGTATGTGACTACTTTTTGGTTCACATATAGGTGTACGTATCGTTGGAGTCCCGTGGCCTCTATCCCCTTATAGTCTCTTGCCTGCATTCCGGGAGGGAAGGCCCTGTTCCTAAGGATTGGTGTCATGGGGGACGGATGGGAGCTGAGGGCGTATTTCATTTTGGTTTGGTCCCAGATCTGTATAGAGTTGAGTATGGCTGGGTTCGCTGTTCTTAGTATGGCTCTTTGTGTTTTGGGTGCCCATATGGAGAATTGTGGGAGATCCTGACCCGCCATCAGTGACTCTAGGTCCACCCATCGTCTCCTGTCTGGAGGCGTGTGCCACTGTATCACCTGTGTCAGCTGTGCGGCAAGATAATAGGTGTAAACGTTGGGTAGTCCCAGCCCCCCCCTGGATTTCGGTCTGTACATGAGGGCTCGCGCAGTTCTTGGGCGTTTGTTGTGCCATATGAAGGCATCGATCGCTCTTTGTATTCCCGTCAGGTCCCTCCGTGTTACTCTTATCGGGAGTGCTTGAAAGAGGAATAGTATCCTCGGCAGCACGTTCATTTTTATAGAGTTTACTCTCCCCAGCCAGGAGATGGGCCTATCCGTCCACTGCTCTAGTTCTGCGAGAAGGGTCCGGAAGAGGGGTGTATAGTTACGGGCAAATAGGGAGGCTGTGTTCGCTGTTAGCCGTACCCCTAGATACATGAGTTCGTCAGTAGTTAACTTGAAGTGATACGTGTCGCGTATGTGGGTGAGTTCCGGGGGTTCCAGGTGGAAGGGCATTGCTACTGATTTAGAGTAGTTAATTTTGTACCCTGCTATGTTGCCAAATCGCTCCAATACGAGCGATAAGTGGTGGAGAGAGTGTCTCGGTTCCCTGAGTGTCAGCATGACGTCGTCGGCATAAGCCGAGACCGTGAATGGTGTTCCCCCCACCGTGACGCCCCTGATTTGCGGGTGCTGTCTGATGGCTTGTAGTAGTGGTTCCAAGGTTAAGGCGAAGAGCAGGGGGGACAGTGGGCAACCCTGTCTGGTGCCGTTTCCCAGGGTAAAGGGCGTTGTTCGTGCCCCTGTGATGAGTATTTGTGCCCTCAGGTCGGTGTATAGTGCTTGTATAGCTGTTACAAATGTCTCCGGGAACCCCTGGAATCTAAGTAATTCAAATAAATAAGGCCACAGCACCCTGTCAAACACCTTCTCCGCGTCTAATGAGAGCGCCAGAGAAGGCGTTCCGGATTCCCCCATGTGCCAGATTGTGCTGACCCCGCGTCTCGTGTTTTCATACAATTGGCGGCCTGGCATAAAGCCCACCTGATCTGGGTGGATCAAGCGCGGGAGCAGCACATTGAGTCTGGTTGCCAGGATTTTGGCGAATATTTTGAGGTCAGTGTTAATAAGTGAGATTGGCCTGTAGCTCGAGGCCAGTGTGTCGTCCTTCCCCGGTTTTGGTAGAAGGACAACATTTGCTGTAGCCATGTCGCCATCAGGCGTCCCGCCCTGCAGAAAGTGGTTGCTAAGGGTCGTCAGTTGGGGGGCTAATACATCTTTAAATTGTTTGTAATAACTAATGTCGTAGCCGTCTGGGCCTGGTGCTTTATTGCCCTTTAGGGAAGTTATGGCTGCCTCTACCTCAAGTTGTGTGATTGGTTCTTGTAGTGCGTCCGCTTCCGCCCCGTTCACTTTTGGAATAGTGAGTTCAGAGAGAAATTGGTGTATGTCTGCAATGTAGGCCGCATTGGTGGCCCGGAGGCGGGGGGAGTGGTTGTAGAGTTCTGAGAAGTAGGAGGTGAACACTGCATTAATCTCGTCGGGCGTTTCGGCTAGCGTGTTATCTGTTGTGCGTATTTTTGTTATGATTTTGCCTTGCGGCCTCGGGCGGAGCGCCCTAGCCAAGAGTGTGTCTGTCTTATTTGCTTTCTCGTAATACAAGCGTTTGGACCATAGGATAGAGCGTGATACCGCCTCCAGGGTAAGGTCCCTGATAGAGTGTCTAAGGCCATTAAGTTCCCTAAGGTTCAAGTCTGTCGGGTTCGTTTTGTGTTGTTGCTCTTTTTTACGTAGGGCAGACTGTAGGTCGAGTAGCTGTTTTGTCTTAGCCCTCTTTTTTTGGGTGGCTAGTTTGATAAAGTGGCCGCGTAGGACTGCTTTATGCGCTGCCCAGATCGCGGTAGGGCTAGTTCCAGGGGTTGCGTTTAACTCAAAGTATTCTGTGATGGCTTGCCGGGTTGTGGCTTGTGTTGTGTCGTCTCTTAAGAGGCTGGTATTAAGCCTCCAGGACCAATTGGATTTGTAGCATAGATTGCCTAACGTGAGTGTTATGTCTGCGTGGTCTGACCATGTGATATTATTAATGTCTGTGTGGAGGACCTTGGCCATCCCTGCGCCGTTGAGGAACATGTTATCTATTCTGGAGTAGGTGTTGTGTGGGGCCGAGTAGTAAGTGTAATCAGTTGTATTTGGGTGTTGTAGTCGCCAGGCGTCTAGGAGGGCTGTGTGCGTCAGGAATGTGTGTAGTTGCCTGTCTTGCCCCCCCCCTGCCCTGCGATCGCACTGTGCCTGGTCTGGAGCTCCTGTCAGCTGCCGGACTCGGCACCGCATTGAAGTCACCTCCGACTAAAAGGATACCCCCCCCCGCCCCCGCCACCAACATTTCCAGGTTCGTCCAGAACGCCTGGTCCGGCTCGTTGGGGGCATATACATTAACGATGTGCACTTTGGTGGTGTAGAGGGTGCCCCCTATGTATACAAATCTCCCCTCTGGGTCAGTTTGGGTGGTCGTGACGTGCAGTGGACAGCTCCTGCGCAGGAGTATTGCCACCCCTGCCCGTTTTCGTTGTGAGCGTGCTTCATAAACCGTCGTGTAAGTCCTGTCCGTCAGTCTGGTGGCTGCCGACCTGGGGAGGTGTCTCCTGTATCAGTGCAATGTCCACTTTTTTGGTCTTTAGGTCTCTTACCAGTAATCGACGTTTGTTGGGCGAGTTGAGGCCCTTGACGTTGAATGAGAGTACCTTAAGAGCCATGCGGAGGCGCAGTCGGTGCAATGAGCGTAGTGTGGTCTCCCGTCTTCCGGGAACCGCGGTTGGCGATGTATGTATGATCAGTTGTGGGACCCATCCCCGGCGGCGCGGGCAGCATCCAGGCAGGGAAGGTGGATTGAAGATTAGTACTTGTCTTAAGGGATAGTGTAAAAGAAAAGAAGGAAGGTTGAGTATCGAAAAACATTGTCAAAGAACATTCACATATACATAACAGATAAACAGTTAGTAACCATCTGGTCTTAACCTGTGCCAGATCAAAGTGGGGGTGTTCACCCCCTCCGAGTGACGTGTGGAATGCCATCTCTCGGAGTTGGTGAGTGCCCCGCGCCTATCCACTGCGTTGCGGTGTGCAACCATTTTGTTCTATGGCCCTTTGGCTAGGGCGCTCCGCTGGTGCTACGGGTTCTAATACTCGCTGCCGTGTCTGTACTGGGTTTCTAGTACTTCCCATGGTGCTGAATGTTCGCTATAATGTGGTCCCCCATTTTGTCCAGGTCGTGTATGCGTCGGTGGAAAGTGGGAGAGTTACGTGTGGCCGTCACCATGCTACCAGCGGGTGCGGGGGGTCTGAGCCTAGGTTTCCCGTTCAATGTATGTGAGTACTATCTTGTCTATGATGTTACCGTCTGGGGTACCTCTCCCACAAGGAGGTATGATATGTGGTGATTGCGTTCGTGGGTTGTCAGTACATCAGCCCGCATTTCCCTCCAGCCCCCCCCCCCTTCTTATAACGAGGAACTGCAGGTAAAACTTCGGTGTGGTGTATCTTGGTGCGTCTCCCTCGGTGTGTGCGGGCCCTGTGTGTTTTAGTCCCCCCCAAGGTCCACCTGGCATCTTTGGCTTCGTGCTGTCAAACGGTCCGTGTGTTGTACCGTGTGTCAGCCAGCACCGCCCCCCCTCCTCCCTCCCATAACATGCCCTTGATGTCTCCTGCTTGAGGTATAAAGTATGTGATGAGGTACACAAAAAAGGGAGAGTCTGCGCCTCTAGAGGCGAAGCAGAGTTTAGTTTGGCATATCGTGGTAAGCGCATTGAGGAAGTGACCGTCCTTTTATGTTGGGTCCCTCGGGGCCCAGCTCATGCCTGTGGGGCTGGAGGAGGAGGAGGAAAAAAAAAAAAAAAGTCCAGTAAAAAAAAAAGATATGGTAGTCCCTTGGGTGAGCTTATCCGTCCGACGTGTGGAGCTTGCTGCCTTGAACCTTGTGGCCGTTTAGTCCTGCAGCAGGTTTCAGGCCTCTCTCTCCGCTCGTGCTGTGACCGTGTACCAGTCCCTTGGGAGGGGTGTGAGAACCGGACGAGTCGGTCCCGGTAGAGCGAATTCTCGCGGCGGTGCGATGTCCAGATCCCGGAGGAACTTTCTTGAGTCTCCTCCCGGTAAGTAAGTGATTGTCTTCCCCGCTTTGAAGGCTACAATTTTAAAGGGGTGGCCCCAGGTGAAGCGGATTTCATTTTGCCGTAATAGATCTGTCAATGGCCTCCACTCTCTCCTTCTTTGCAGCGTGCTCGGGTCCAGGTCCTGGAATAGAGATATGGGTTTGCCCTTATAGGTAAAGTCATGATGTCTATTGTGTCTCAGTAGAGCTTCCTTAGTCGAAAAGTAATGGAAGCAGATTATTATATCTCGTGGCGCATCTGCGTTCAGGCGCCTGGCACGCAGAGCCCTGTGTGCCCGGTCCATCGCCCATTGGGCCTTGGGTATTTCTGGTAGCAGTTTGCTAAAGTATTCCTCCATAATGGGTGCCAAGGGGCCTTCCTGCGGTGCTTCCGGCCAGCCCCTGACTCGGAGGTTGTTTCGCCTGGTGCGATTGGAGAGGTCCTCCACTTGCAGTTCTAATGCACTGAGGTGTTGATGCAGGGATGTGGAGTGTGTTATGACAGAGTTATGGCCTTGTACTAGTGCTTCCATGCGCTGTTCTAACTCTGCCGTGCGGGCGCCCAGGGCCTGGATCTCTGCTTTAATGTCTAGGGTGCTGCGTGTGATCTCCCCTGCCAGAAATGTTTTTACCTCTGTGAGTTGCTGGAGGATGTGTCTGGTGGCGTCCCCTGCCTGGTCAGGCTGTCCCATGTTTGTGCCTGTTGGTGGGGAGTGGGAGTCTCGTGTCCGGCGGCCATCTTGTGCGGCCTGAGCGGCATTTGTAGCCGCGAAACATATCTGCCACGGTAGGAGAGGAGGTGAGCGGTCCCGTCTTTTTTTCCCTCGTGGGGTGGCACTGGGACCCTTGTGGGGCATGCAGGCGTCGGAGTGTGGTCGCTATGCGGCTTACAGGGGCTTGGATGGCAGTGGGTGCGCGGGAGCTCTCCGATCAAGCCGCCATCTCCGTCGGCTGCTAGCAACTTTGATAATCTTTTTGTGATATTACGAGGCCAAATTCTAGATTTGGTAATTTTTTTCAAATATGGAATTGGGACTCTTGTTTTATGTCCTATTTTGAGTAGCTAAGAAGGCAATCATTTCCTGACAATTACATTTTGGGAAATACCGGTAACATACCTCTGAACATTTCAAAGGATGTGGCCAGGGGCAGGGTTGTCCTGATAAAGTTTAGGCAACTTACTAATAATTTATGCAACTAAAATGTAATTTAGAACAAGAACAATGTATCTTTTTTACACAAACTGGTTTCTAAACAAATTTATTATAATGTATAGACATTACTGTGAGTATTGTTACTGTGGAGCTCTGTTATACACTCAGACACACTAACAAATTGGAACTCCTAGAAAATGGGACATTAGCATAGAAAAGATGGACAGATGGATTTGGACCCAACATTGGGACTGTCCCTTCTAAATAGGGACACTTGGGAGGCATGCAGTAAATGTCTGTTATTGACAGCTGATCTTATGCTTACCCCATTCTCCAAACAATAACTCTCCGAGGCACCAACTCATTCTCTAGGGTCAATTTTAGGACTATCCTAGCATATCACCCACTGTGAAGAGAAAAACGAGGATATATTTCATTAAGGATATTGAAATTATCTGAAAGTACAATTTGATGCATGCATTTAAACTGCAGTCCCTTGAAAGCCAAGTAGCAAAATGTACACTGATGTAGAAAGTTTCCTAACCTCAGCCATTTTAGGCTACATTGTGCCACTCTGGAGTCTATCCACTAGAGGTCACGTTGCAATGACTATATTAGACTAATATAAATAGTATTTTAAATTACTTTTTTCGAGACTTAAATAAAAACCTCTATGTTGGCTATCATTAAAGATGCAAAGTTTCAAATTTATGTTATTACTTGGGCAGCAGAAGTATAGATCAGGGTGTTGCAACAGGTGTCTACTTGGACACCCATTGGTCTACTTGGATTTTGCTAGGAGACTGTACATGCAAGTGGTAAATTAAATTTAAAGTTGATAAAGGAGTGTTATTCATTTTTGATGAGTAACCCACAAGGAAATGTATAGCCCAAATGGGAATGACTTAGGAATAACTGTACATAAGAAATATAATAAACAATTATAAACAACACGTGTATCATTTCAAAAGCTGTCTGATGGGAACTATATAATTATATAAAGGGCCAATACAAACAGCTTTGTGTTAACCTGTTCAGAAACCCTTTCACTACCAAGCTATGCTTGAAAAATATTAGCATAAAATATATTTGACGTGAAGGGATTACTAGGACATAAATGTATGTCATTTTTTTTGTATTGATGTTCAAAAATAAAAACAATAAATTATGAAATTTTACACCATTTTAATTTTTTTATTTATTCGCCCTAATTGATGAACTGGGAAAAAATATTATTTAAACAGCATACAGTATTCTTTCCCTTGTAATATTTCACGCAGGGTTTGAAATCTGAGTATAAAATCATGAATGCAATTTTTCTCACATACAGGAGGTGTGACAAGAATAGATAAATAAAAATGGTCAAACACTGCTTATAATTATTTATAGGTCCCTGATGACATTACTACCTGTGCAGCATACTAAAAATAGCAACAGAATAAAATAAAAAAATAATAATGTTTGCATTTGAATATCAATCCACATACAGTAAATTATATATTTCTAAAATAGATGTGTTTAAGGGAACTCCAGTATTATATATAAATAAATTGATTGGTTGACACCTGGGAGAGTTCAACCTTTTCAGTAGATAAAAGAGCCTTTTTCAAATTTCTCTTGAAATGATCAGTTTTATCAAGTGGCAAAGAGGGAACACTCTAGTAATCCTTGAAGCACTTACCTTAACCCCTTAAGGACACATGACATGTGTGACATGTCATGATTCCCTTTTATTCCAGACGTTTAGTCCTTAAGGGGTTAAAGCAAGCTGTAGAGCTTTATGGGTTAGGTGTATTCCTTTGAAATGTTTTATAGAAATGTTTGTAATACTAATGTAATGCTTAAAGGCATAAGAGGGACACAAGAGAACGTATTCACTCCGTCCCCTTATTGACTGTAGGAATGGTATGACCTTTGAATCTTTCTTCCTTGTATGGAAGATTTGGTAGAGGCTGCAATTTTCTTTCTTTTTACAGACATAAAATGAGGGGAACAGGTTCTTGATAGACCACTACTTGAACACTAGATCATGAGATTTATTTATTTACAAATGCAATTCCTCAGTATGTGGGCCAATCGAATGATCGTCCGAATTCCCAAACTCTGAGACAAAATGTAGCCGAATCATGAATCAAATGAAACGAGCATGTTTATTTTGATTTGTGATTCAAAATTTCACCCATGGAATGACAAAAAGAGATGATTGATGGCTAGGGGATGGTCACTAAATGTGAGATGTGACCAATAGAGGACAAAATGTGAAGCAGTAAAAATAATGAATCTAATCAACATATATATGTTTATATATTTATTAGCTATACTATATATATATATATATATATATATATATATCTGTGGTGGTATACAATAAGCCGAGTTATAGTAATGGTGTAAGTCAGTTGAGGTGTGCCAGTACCGACGTTCGGGTAGGCCTGTAAAAGAGAGCCAACCAAGATGAATGGCTTAATAAAGGGAGTGGTAAGTGGGCTGAACCAGGCAGTCTCAGCCCAGAGGAAGAAGAGGTCTGTTTATTTATAGGCCGGGTAACTCCCCCCACAACTCCAGGCTTCACCTAATGGCTCAGCCTTTCCATTTGTGGTCGTATACAATAAGCCGAGTTATAGTAACGGTGTAAGTAAGTTATGGTGTGCCGGTACCGACGTTCGGGTAGGCCTGTAAAAGAGGGCAAAAAGTTTAACACTGAATAAGTGTTGACATTACATAACTGATACTTAAATGCATGTCTCAATTCCCTCTCAGGTTGAGAAATATATATGGCATATGCAGATGACTCTACTGTCCCAGTCATCAGATGATATGTACTGGGATATTACTAGAGGTAGTAGGAGCAGTGCGTATTCTTTTAGAATGACCTGAAAATGTTAATGGTTGTATTCGAGTAACTCTAAGTGTTATAAGCTAGTTAAAGGTTGAGGAGGCAAAAAATATGTGAAAGCCGCCATGGAATCGAATGAGTATGGTTTGATTTTTTGATATGCGGAAGTGAGTTTATTGAAAATGGCCAGAGCCCAGCTTATGAACAGGTGGCATTGGCAGAGAGTGTTTCTTGTGCCAGCAATTAAATCCTGGAATGTAGGAGTTTGGTAGGTTGTTTGGCCGCCGTGGGGAGAGTTCATAAGAATACTAAAAATTGTGATCAAGTCACCTCATCGGTTGCTATGTTGTGACAGCCTGGTATGGGTATGTGAACAAGTAGAGTTTCTGTGATTCTGCCAGTCAGATCTCTTCCTAATCAAGCTTATTATTGTTAGTGAGGGGGACTGGCCGGTAATAATCCCCGTGCTGCTGATTTACTAAAAGAGGGTAGGTTCCGTGTCACTATGGGAAATGTGTCACGGACCCAGTTAACTATGAAATTGGCTGTAATCCAGTGTGGGCGGCTGTATTAGTCCTAGAAATGAGGGACAATGATGGAGTGAACATGGTTTTCCTGTTCCGGTGGGATAGAAAGTTTAGCGACTGTGTGTGTTGAATGTAACAGTGCTATTGTTGACAGGTGAACCTGGGAGCAGGTTGAGTGGATGGGAAATGAATGAGCTCCCGTGTGTAAGGTGCATGGTAAAGTTCAGCAGACCAAGGAGAGACTGGAGATCCGTATGGAAAACAGGCATCATTGCCCAGAAAGTATTTTTCCTTTCCCTTATATATTTGACTTAGTCTGCAGGGAGGCTGAACTGCAATGAAATAAAGTTTAATGTATTTCCAGAAATTTTAATTGGTGTAGGGGCCAAAGGTTAATCGTTCCAAAGCACATACCAGATACAAAAGACACATTTGCTTCAGAGTATGGCATTCAGTTCCATAATCGTTACAATCATGTAGAGAATGTATCACTGAGGGACAGTACTGATGTACAAGAGGAGCCTACAGAGAGATTATGCAACAATATTGTATAGTTTGGGCATCTCTCTGCTCCAAACGTAAGACGGGTGGCAAAGTAGAATGCTCAGTTCACTAAATATCGTGCAAATGCCACTGGGATCAATGCACTGGGAGCAACTAAATAAGGAATATTCATTTTCCTAGTCATGCTGCTTCTGTGGCTCTTAAAATAGGCCAAATACCATGGCCAAATCCTGGGAACTTTAAAGAACGTGTAGCCGATAATAAAATTGAGCAGTGCATTCCCATTCATTAGGCTAAGATGGTAGGTGCACAAGCAAAGAAAGAGGTTGTCAGAAGGACCTCAGCAAGAAACAATACTTGATTCTGCCACTAATAGTTATGAAGTTGAATGAGTCTTAACTAGTAGATTAGAGGTTAGGACAAACCCTAGTACCTGATCGAAGTGAAATGATGCCTATGCGGAAACCTACTGTGAAACCTGTAATTAGAAACTCAACTAGAGGAGGCCAAGTCTGAGTATTAAGGTTTGAACTACTGACAAGTCTCGTAGCTCTGAACTTCCAAAGGACAGGGGAACTTACTGTACAGATAATAACATTAGACGAGGAAACGTGCTGAATATCAACTGGTGGTATAATGTTGAGGGAATGGAAGTAAGGAACATGACATAGGGTACTACATGGTAGGGTAAGACTTCCACAGTCAGGAGATTCTAAACATCACTATTGTCAACAGTTGTTCATAGGGATGAAAGGATGGGAGCCATCCTGTCATGCTGTCTGTGTTTCCAGCTTGGGTGCCAACAGAACTAGAAACCGGAGTCTATACATCATAGTTTTCTGAGACAAAGAAGGGAATGGCACGCCTTTACGGAGCTCGGCGGTACAAGTGGAATGGAACAAGATCGACAGGAACTGGGGCTGGGGTATCCTTGATTACGGCTGGAGTGCATGGACTAGGTGGGGTAAAGGGTTTGGCTGGGGAGCCTGGCTTGAAATATCTTACTAGTTCTGAGGTGTGCAACATCTACATGTAGAGTAAATGAGACAGTCATGAAGGTGATAATATAACAACTGGCAGCTTGCATTGTGCCGAATGGCAAAAAATTTGCTAAATGAGGGAAAGGTGTGGTCCTACTAATTGTCAAGTGGCTCTGAGAGGCTCTAGCTATGAATTGGCCAAGGGATTGAGGCCACCAAATGACGTGACAGGAATGTTGGCCTTTCGGTGACAAGTAAGAGATTCAAAAGAGTTGCTGTGACATGTCAGGCCCTATCTATAACCTAGAGAGGTAGAAGCAAGGCTCTAGCTATGAGTTGGGCCAATGGACGAATACCTCCGCATGAGGATGGTCCCTGCATGGCTGAATTACAAATATTCAATAATATGGCACACACCAATACTGCTAACAGCCAGTTGATCTGTCCCTAAGGGGAATAGAAACATAATGATTTGATGGAATGTACGTATCTTGCTCAACTAGTCTGTGGTTGAGCTTGAGAAAGGAATATTATAGAAAGGAACCTAAAGACAGATGGGAACATTAATGGAAATATGTCCAGTATGGTGTAAGTGCTTATTAAGGTAAGGGTATAAAGTACCTGTATTG
This sequence comes from Pelobates cultripes, assembly GCA_933207985.1. Taxonomy (NCBI): domain Eukaryota; kingdom Metazoa; phylum Chordata; class Amphibia; order Anura; family Pelobatidae; genus Pelobates; species Pelobates cultripes. Next base: position 191,793,857 of record OW240912.1, read on the forward strand.
TGGTTGAGGATTAAAACATTAACAAGATGCTAATTAGGGATAGTAGAAACCTAGGTAATAATAGAACTTATGATTGTCAATATGGATATCGAAGAGAATCTTAATAGTTCTGTGTTCTGTGTCTAATTATGAGTTCACACTGTGCCTCCTTCTACAAGAAGGACCTGAAGTATGTATGAGAAAGATCGGAACATCTCTAGTTGTGGCGAAAGTCACTTCGCCACAGAGGTTTGGAGGGGACTACTTGCCAGCCTTTTACCCTGTGACGATGGTCCTTTTAATTTATTGTGGTTGAGAGACCCTAATTGTGCATATTGGGACTTTGGAAAAAAATCTTTCGAACTTTTGAAGTGCCACTTCGAACCACCGAACAGCTGGACCACACGCAAGTGGAGTGTGCAGCCTATTTACCTCCCAGGCTGGCAGTTAACCGCAGCCAAATTGACGAACGTCTGGGTGGTCGTCGTTCGTATAGTCGAACACGTGACGGCAGCCATCTTGTTTAGTCGAACGTGTTCAGCTGTGTTTTGTCGTCGAGTTCATGGAACTCAAATCGGACACGCGACATCATGAACACCGCTGAACAGTTACCTTCCATGGAACTTCGGCTATTCGAACGGTGTTCAGTGGGCAGAAACCCACGAACAAGGGATATATACTGACTATATGCACGAATGACTACGTTCGGTAATTTGAACGGTATTTCGACTATTTGAAATAGACCGGCTGCACAGCCTGATTCTCTGAAACTGTTTTGGGCATGAAACCATGCGTGCGGTCAGTCAAAAAGAGACTTCCAGGAATTTCCTGAACCTGCTCTGATCTGGGTGATTTTTGGATATGTTGTTCACCCAGATCAGGTGGAGTAAAGGAAGGACCAAAGGAAGGACTTATTACTGATTTGTATTTGCACCCTCAACTTTGATTTTATTTATTTTATTTGTAATAAATTGACACTTTTTAAAATATATAAGTCCCCCTTTTTATCTTCATCCTGAAATTCTGGTTCCCACAGGGAAGTGTCACCCTAGGAATTTGACACTAAATGAGAATTGTGGAGCCAGTTATCTAACAGGCTCCAAATAAGGTGAACAGACAATTTTATATTTTATTACTTAATTGTGTATTTAGCTACACCTAGATTGTTCCGGTTTCTCTGCTTTTATCTCCACATCTGCTGCTGAGAAAAACACAGAAGAAAGTCCTCTGGTGGCACCTAAAAGGCCCAGACTTGCCTTTTGTTTAGAGCCGATAACAAAAAAGGCTCTAAAAAATTAGATTTTATCTATATACTCACTTTAATTCACATCCATAAAGTAACATACTATACTATTATATACCTGTTTATTTTCTTACATGTGGAAAATCCCCTCAATATATTGAGGGGTAAGTGTAAACACATTTTTTAAGCGCTGCACTGTGGAACTCTGTGTTGGGAAGTGTGGTGGATCACCCAAACACTGAGTTCATTTGTTGTCTATACCATATGAAGCATATGTTGTTGAAGGCCAAGTGAGGGCCTAATATAAACGTTTATGTGTGATGTCCTGCATCTTTAATTCGGACTTAATTTCACTTTTTTATTTTTTATGAAAAGTTGTGTTTTTTTTTCATGAAGGTTTGTGCCTTTTTTTGATTTTTTCATGAGAGGTTGTGCTTTTTTTGATGAAAGGCTGTGCCTTTTTTCATGAAAAGTTGCCTTTTTTTTATTCTCTGCATGTATGCAGTTACCACTTAATAAGTATACATATTGTTTTCACACTGTTTAGCACACCCTTCACTTTCCTATGATAGTGAAGACCAAATGAGGGTCCGACATAACTATACCTAGATTCAGGGTGGTCAAATGAGGGCCTAAAGGGAAGTTATTGATACAATTAATGTTGAAAATATTTGAGTAGAACAGTCGTAATTTAGTATGTTATTGGTGACACCCAAGTGACGGACCTAGTTTGTGGCATGTCTTGATTTGAAGTGTAATATAACATTTAGATGAGGACCATGAATATGTTCATATAACAGTAGAACAAACATAGTTATGACCAACATTATGTTCCAGTACAGTTAACCAGGCCTGCGAGAAGCCCAGAAAGGGCTTAAACAATGTAAGTAGTGATGGACAGTGAAATAAGATTATTAACAGGCAGTGCCATAATTGCTAACCACATGTATAGGCCCAAGTATGGGCCTGACATAAATTTAGACAGTCAGTAGCAACACCTAGCCATATAATTATTAAACAATGTAGGCCCAATGAGTGCATGAATACCCAGATGGCAGACATATAGAAAACATATAGGTACTTAGGTTGGAAGAGGCCAGGTGAACATAGGTAACAAATGCTGAACTGTTCAAAGCTGACGAGTATAACCTGTATGGGCCGACAATAATAAAATGCAAATGTGAACACTAAATATATGGCATTGCATTAATTAAACATTAAAATGCAGGGTGACTAAATTAATTGCATATGATAAAATTGATATGGCCAAATGAGGGCCGAATAGAGTAAGCAGAATGCATGAACCTCATTGAACCTAACCTAAATGCTATGTATAATTAAAATAGGCCAAATTCGCGTTTGTAGTGAAAATCACCATATCCGAATAAGGGAAGAATACAGACTGAACTGCGAATGCCTCACTAGTTAGTGAAAGGCTGAGCATGGGGTGAATACATGTTGAATGCCAGGGACAGTGTGCCCCAACGCGGGCTGAATGAAGAAACTTACGGTTTTGTTGTAATAAACACACGAACAGCAACAGCTGGGCTGGGAGTGGCAGTGCCCCATGAGCTTTGAAGGAGGTGGCTGTTTTTTGGTTTTTTTTTTTAAGAGTGAGGTAAAATGAATACTTGCATGGGCCACACTAGACCAAAACCTGCTTGTTTGGAGTTTGGGTAGTTTGTGTTGGTGACCTTTGGTCGCCGTTCGTATAGTCGAACACGTGACGGCGGCCATCTTGTTTAGTCGAACGTGTTCAGCTGTGTTTTGTCGTCGAGTTCATGGAACTCAAATCAGACACGCGACATCATGAACACCGCTGAACAGTTACCTTCCATGGAACTTCGGCTATTCGAACGGTGTTCAGTGGGCAGAAACCCACGAACAAGGGATATATACTGACTATATGCACGTATGACTACGTTCGGTAATTTGAACGGTATTTCGACTATTTGAAATAGACCGGCCGCACAGCCTGATTCTCTGAAACTGTTTTGGAACTGCACTATACCAGGCAGTCTCAGCCCACAGGAAGGGGAGGTCTGTGTATTTATAGGTTGGGTAACTCCTCGCACAACTCCAGGCTGGAGATGGAACTGCACTATACCAGGCAGTCTCAGCCCACAGGAAGGGGAGGTCTGTGTATTTATAGGTTGGGTAATTCCTCGCACAACTCCAGGCTTGCCTAACGGCTCAGTCCTCCGAGATATATATATATAAAATTATTTTTATTTTTTTACTGGTCCTCCTTTTTCCCTATATTAGCAATGTTTTTTTTCACTTAATCTGTAAAACCAAATGGCAGTGAAATGCACCCATAACTATATAATACATATTTTCCAGTGTATGGATTGGTCCATTTTTGCCACCTTTTGGTTTGTATGATTTGCTTTCCTAAATACTTTTTCGTTAATGAAATTTGGAACAGCAGAACTGCTGTATGAGCAAAATGCGTCCATCTGAAATTGTTTTACAGTTGGACAGAATGATTCGGCCAAAGCTATTTTTTTTTGCTGTGTACAAGTCTATTGAACATTGTACATTGTAGCTGAAGCCACACTCTATCACATTTGTTTGATTTTCCTTTTTTTGTGCTTGCTGTCACACTTTTATTCTCTCACAGGGAGTCTGTCTTGCTTCAGGCATCCTCTGGTACTACTGTACATAGGGTCTTGTATTGTATAGTTATTATTGGCAACAATTCAATGAAATGCAAACCATAGTATGCAAAGAATACAATAGATTTTACTCAGCTTGAAACACGAATACAATGGAAAAAAATAATTCTCATTGCTTAGATAAAGCACAGCTCAAAGAACAGAGGAGTTAATATAGACACAATATTTCAAGGGTATATTTCTGGAACAATAACAGTTCATTGATTGATAAGATCAGTGCCTTAGTCCAGGGTAAATCTTTTGTGAGAATATGGCTTGATCAATCAAATTATGTAAAACCGGTGGGTTTTACTGGCAGACAGTTACCCAGTGGAGGCTCATCCATAGGAGAACTTGGGGCAACACCCCACCACATTGTATATGGGGAAATATATTTTCAGTAGGTTAGAACACTAAAATTATTTTTCTGGAGGGAAGGGTGGCAAGCCAAAATATATGGGAAAAATTAGTGTGTCTTTAATTATGTAATAGGTTTCAATTCTACAGGGCCCCTCCCTCCTTATTGGTAGCTGTTTGGAGAAGCTTACTGGAGAGCATCTAAGCTTGTCAAAAATGGGTCTGGTTTGAAATATGTCCTGTTTCAGCTGATTTTTCCCATTCCTAGTGTCCTTTAAGAACGAATTTCCATTGAGTTACCTTTCGAGCAACATAGCAAGCCACCCATGAGTGGAGGCATGCTATTGGCCTCTCTATTCAGGGGACATCATTGGCTCATAGCACCATGTAGTGGGGTTAGAGTATTCATAGGAGAAAGAAGTAAGAAAGCCATCTTGGAAGTAACACAGACAAAGCACAGGAACAGCCTAGTCCCTGCCATATGTAAGAGTATACTATTATCTTTTTCTCTCTTGTATGTACTCAAATACATAAGATATATATATATATATATATATATATATATATATATAAATACATATACATATATATATATATATATATTTTTTTTTATATATATATATCTCAAGCAAGGAGTGAGGAGGGGAGGGGGTCATTTCTGACACACAGCACACTGCTGCCTGTCACTAATAGTTTCAATAACTCCTACTGCACATACCAACCATGCTCAGTCACTCCACAGCTGAGACCTGAGACATTCATGCTTTGACTAGTTGAAAAGTTGTGAATTGTTAAACTGCAGGACTGAGGCTGTGACTTTGAGTACGGATTTCATTTTTATTTAAATCTGTAGTTCATGCTGTGACTAGTTGAAAAGTTGTGAATTGTTAAACTGCAGGACTGAGGCTGTGACTTTAAGTACGGATTTCATTTTTATTTCAATCTGTAGTAATCTGTAATGATTGTTGATTCTGTTAACCATGTCTTCTACTTTTTGGCTAGATATTACAATGGCAGATTAATTATATTGTCAGCTTTAACAGTAATAAGGAGCCTATCAGTATCCTGCTGCTTTAATCCTGTGTACACTGTGTGCTATTAGTTAGTCAGGAGTAGCTAACATGTTTGGAGTCTATAAGTATGTTGATGCATTAAATACCAAGTGCACAGTTCCAAATGTGTAAATCCCTAAGTGCTCTACCTGTGTGGGAGTCCATGAATCCACACCTATAAAATACAGCAAAAGTACACACAATGGGTGCAGCAATATAAGACAACACTTCTCTGTTACTGGGTATAATGGTTATCTAAAAAAGAAAACAAAGAGAAGATACAACAGTACAGAGACACTGATGTATAAGGTATAACTAAATAAAATGTAGCCACACTCATAAACTTAGAGCCAGTTAAACCACTTGGCTCAAGTGTGTTGCATGGTAGGATGATTATGGAAGATCCTGATTCCTCTTCTAAGGGATGGCTTGTGGCTATATGAACAGGAGAAGCTTCATAGTATAATGCTATATTATACAAGTGAATGGTCTATATACATAAATGCCCTCACATGGTTTTATATTAACCATTTATCATATAGATATCCTTACATGGGAGGTTTGGAGGATTTAAAGGTATGCGACTGCATCACAGTGTGGAACACAGTATGACAACAACCATATCAGTGTATTCTGGTACTCTGTGGCATTAACATTTTAGGACTCCCCTCCTCATCCCTCTGTCTCTAATGTGCATACCATATACATCATAACATAATATATAACATAATGTGCATATGCATATACATTATACATCCTAACTTGACCAAGTTGTTTTGCAGAAATAGCTAGCTTTAGCTAGAACGTCTGGATGCAAGAGTCCTTAGTAAACCAGAAACCTAAGCAACAGAATAACAATCTTAAGGAAGTGATTTGGGGACACATATGCTTAGTCTGCAACCTTATAAATGAAAACAGTGACATTTCTAAGAATGGAAACTATTTATATTTTGCAATCCTTACACCTACAATTGGTTGTCAGACAGACAGACACTAGTCGCTCTGTGTTACAGATACAGAAAATTCACAGATTCTTTGAGATTTGTTCAGAGGGTTTGTATGCTTGTTAAGATGCAGTATTTGATATCTTGAAGAAATGAACGTTTAAATGCATATCATTGCTCACCTTTTCATGCTAATGTTGGATGCTGTGCACGTCCATTATGTCCCATAGAATCCTCAATGAAAAGCATCTGATTGGACACAGATCAACATGCTTTATGATCTCACCACGGGAGGGTCAGCCTGCGATGAAGAGACTGCCCCAGCACTAGAAATATTGTACCTGCAATCATTTTTTAAATTATATTAATTTGAAAAATGGGGCCTAGTAATTTAAAGTAGTCAAGTAACATTTCTAAATATATTTCAACTACATCAGAAAGTTTGTGGCCGGATGGAATACCTTCTTAGCCTCAAATAAAGTAGACGCAATTGAAATTTGAATTTGAAATGACAAGGGATAATCATCGTTATCCAAAATAGACAGAAGATTTTTTCGAGCGTATACATCAAAAGCAGAGAAAAGCTGGACGGACTTTGGATAAGTATTTCCAATCTGTCTCCTGACTCTGCCAGCTCAATACCATTCATTTACATGTGTTTTTTGAAACATAACTGCACTTACTAAACTATTACAAAATCACATTAGCACCAATTGTAAGAATTGCAAAGCTTAATAGATGAAATAACAAATTCAAGAGCCACAGTTACAAGGCTCATTACACATCTTGATACAATGCTGATTTGTACATAATTCAATTCAGCTCCGTTTAAGATCCTTAAGTGACTGCCAGTCATATGTAAACACAGCTTCAGTTTCTCCATTAACTTGGATACATTTCATGTTCTAGATAAAGGAGCTATATAAGAAATGTACAATAAATAAAACAGTTATTGCACAGTAAAAAAAAATATGTATTTTTTTATTTATTTCTTTGTTCCATGCCATATTGTGAATTATGCACGGGAGCCAGTCTTTTTTATGAGCAGAATTAAATCTTTACAAACACAATCATAAGGCTCAGTAATTTGAACTTTTATACATGTAGTGATAAGTATGGAATAAATACACCCTAAAGGCTAACAATTAGCGTATCTATGGGTGCCATAAAGTGAAAATTAAACATATAATTAAGAAATCACAATAACAGTGAATGACTATCACGTATAAAAAAGGATGCTAATAAATTTCCTTGTTGTAAACCCAAATAGGCATATACCTATATACAGTTAGCCCTTATTTTATGTACCTGTAAGAGAACCAATACACTTTCACACACAAGTATTGTAAATTATGACTCTTTTTAATCTCAGCTATCCAGCAATGTGCTTGTCTCTTGCCACAGCAACAGTAAATTAATTAATACATAATTGTTTATTCCGTCTAACTCAATTGTGATATTGAGCTCAGCGGGATCTGTTTATGATATTGAATATGTCTGCTGAGAATCATTTCACTGCATATTGGTATTTACAGAGCCAATCGATTTAAGTCCCAATACTATTAACAATTTTTCACAAGGATTCCACACTGTGCTAGTGTCACTCCCCATAGGTACCATAGAATGTCCTAACCTCCTATCCACGGTACACGAACCACAAACAGTTGATGATCTCATTGGGAAAGAAGTTCAAAAGGGTTTCATGATAGGCCCCTTTCTCTCCCCCTTCACTCCCTTTTCTTCCTGGTGCACAAATCTGTTGGGATAGCCTCTAGTAAATACTCAAATAAAAAATGTCTAATCGTTGATCTGTCGGCTCCTCATTCGTCTACAAACCCAAGCCTAAACTCCCTCATACTGTCCACCAAATTCTCTCTATACTACGCTACTGTAGATAATGCTATACTGACAATCATGAAAGCTGGTAGAACTGCATGGCTCAGCAAGACCGATATCACCAATGCTTTCAAGTTGCTACCTACCCATCCCTCATTATGGCATGTTCATGGCTTCTCCTTAACATCACTAGGTACCCCACAGTGATACACTATCGACACAACTTTTTAATGGTGGAAAGTAGCAGTAGCACTCCTCTAAGCCTAAAGAGAACTACAGCACTATTTGCAACTCTAGACATTCCACTTTCACAAGACAAAACCACTGAATCCACCACCAGACTTAATTTTCTAGGTATCATGCTGGATTCCAATACAATGCAGTTAAGTCTTCCCGAGGATAAACTTCTACGCATTTGCAAAGACGTGGACAGGTTCCTGCAACTAAGAACTTGCACACGGAAGGTTCTACAATCTTTGTTAGGTTCATTAAACTTCGCCATGTGCATTATCCCTCAGGGGATATCGTTTATATCTAGACTGCTACGCCTATTGCCAGGTCTGCCCAATGGCAATACTGGTCATTTAGATCCTCCAGCTAGGGCAGATCTGGTCACGTGGCAAGAGTTCCTCGAACACTGGAATGGAATTTCGATGTTCATTCCCCCGACATCTGACCAATCCCCAGTCTTTTGAACAGATGCAGCCGCTAACACTGGGTTTGCAGCAATCTACAAAAATCACTGGTTGAGAGATTGCTGGCCGAAAGAGACACTCAAACTGCCTTCCTTTTGCGAGACGTCCGCTTTATTTGAAATGTACCCGATAGTAGCGGCTGCATACACATGGGGCAAATCCTGGTCGATTATGGCAGTCAAATGTTATACTGACAACATGGCAGCCTGTGATATAATTAATAAGGGTCAGTCATCCTCATTGAGGTTAGTTCGTAGGCTGACCTGGTTGGCTGCCACATATCAGTTCTTCCTCTTCTGCGAACATACACCAGGCTACTCAAATTCTGCTGCTGATGCCTTATATCGTTGTAAATTACAGGAATTCTTCGTTCTTAACCCATCAGCCAACAAATACCCGACCCGAACCCCAGAGTTCAACAATTTAATACTGGACTAACGCGGCTATTAGCGCATGGCAGGGAATTGGCACAAGCAGCTTTGTCCATAAACACTAAGAAAATTTACAATAGAGCTATGGTAATTTTTCAGAGGTTCACTGTAGAATTCAACATTCACGATCATTCGATCCAAATCATGGTAGCATTTGCCGCATTTTGCCACCTTCATCTCAAACTTTCATATAACACTATCAAACTCTATCTATTAGGTGTACAACACCACATTTTGACCGCCATGCCAAATCAAGCTCCTTTTCTTTCTGCTTACCCTGTTAAGAATATACTAAAAGGCATAAACAAATTAGATTATCACACTACACAGAAAAGTCTGCCTATATATGGAGAGATATTCCGGGCTCTATCAGACATACTGGGCACACAACCATTTGACCCCCATACATACCTGGTCATAAAAACCTCTATGTATGTAGCATTCTATGGATTCCTGAGACCTAGAGAATTCACGATAACAACCCAGTCAGACAGACATTTGTATCTCATCATGAAAGACTTAAAAAAGGTGAACGATTACTATCTTTTGTCACCTAGGCACAGGGCCGGACTGGCCCACCGGGATACTGGGAAATTTTCCAGTGGGTCACGGCACCCGGGGGCTGCGCACATAGGTGCCACTGGGTGGCCTGTCCGGTGGCACACTCAGAGGGGGCCGGCCGCGATCCAGACTGGAGCCGCTGGGCCGGGTGGCAGCTTCGCAGGTCCAGCGGCACTCCTGTCACTGATGATGCTGAGGGGGGAGGAGCATGTCTACCATGCTCCCTCGCGGCTCCTGTGCTAGGATTTGTGGGAACCGTGAGGAAGCATGGTAGACATGCTCCTCCTCCTTCAGCCACCAGCAACAGCAGTGCCGCCGGACCGGCGAAACTGCCACCTGTTCTTAAACGGTTTGACTACTTACTCTGGGAGGGGGTCCCGACACTCCTGGCACCATAACCACTACACAGAGGAGTAGTGGTTATTGTGCATGGAATATTTATTTAAATAATCTACAAGTGCCCCTCCGGGGATCAGGCTCTGGATCCGCCACTGGTATATGACATGTATATTAATGTGTGTATTAGTTATATATATATATATAATGCCTATTATATTTACACATATTAATGTACATTTATATATGCATAATGCACAGAGAAATGTCATTAATATGTACCATACGTAATGAGCAGATATTGGCCCAGTCTTGTTGCTAGGTGCATACTCCAGCACAATAACATATTTAAAGTGAAAAGCACACCCACAGGACTTCAAAATAAACATTTTTTACAGTTGTACCCTACATACATTCACCATTTCAGTCCCATTAACAAGCTTTTCTTAATATGTCAAGGTAGTTGGACTGAAACATTGATTAAATGCAAAGGCACATGTGCTTAAAATAAATATGCACTTTTGTTTATTTTGAAGCCTATGAGTGCGCTTTTTACATTGGAGTACTTTATTTTTAAGTTATCTGTTCTAACTCTGTATCTGCACACTATGCTGGCGCGACGCATTATGGGGATGGTAAATATTTTTTTTCCAGGGCTGCTTTTAATTCCCAGTCAGGCCCTGCCTAGGCATTCCAAAACCAAACAATTGGGCCATGCGCTAGAAGTGCCCTTCTACCCTACCGAGAATCATTGGTGCCCTGTCAAAGACACTTATCTAAACCAGGTTACAGACAATTCCAGCCACTCTCCACTTTTCACCCTGCTAGGCAGTCCCCTCACTGCTTCCAAGTTCATGTTCTACATTAGAACTCTGTGCATCAGATTAGGTTGGGATCTTACCTCTTATTCTGGGCATTCATTCAGAATAGGGGCTGCATCAGCCGCATCCAGTATCACTACACCAGTACACATCATCAAAAAGTTGGGACGTTGGAAATCCGCAGTATACAATAGAGATACATACCACACCCAGAGAAAGAGTTAAGGAAAGCATTTAAAAGTATTGTATTATAATCATGTTTGTAATAAAGTGTCTTTTCTGCATTTCTTTTGCCCTCTTTATTACAGGCCTACCCCTACGTCAGTTTCGGCACACCACACCAACTTGCTCCAATCACAAGGTATATCATGGTCTCTATATTAACTGACTACAAGTTTAAAGGCCGCAGGCCAGTATTTGTGGGAGGAGTTAGCGTTCCTATAAAAACGCTACTCCCCCTTCTTACCTTCGCCATGTCGTTCTGTTCACCCCACCCACCTCACCCTCTTCATACCTAAACAATTCCTACAGGGGGCCCTCTTTATTACAGGCCTACCCCTATTCCGACTTGCTCCAATCACAAGGTATATCACGGTCTCTTTATTAATTGACCACAAATAAATATATATATATATATATATATATATATATATTCCTTAGATCATTGCACTAGTTTGCACAACACATATCATCACAGGCATGGGTATATCTGTATAAGTGGATTTATATAATGTACATTTTAAAAGAGGCTAATCCAGTGTAATGGACCATGATCCTTAAATATATATATATAGAAATCAGCTTTGCAGGTTTAATGAATATGTTGTATTTATTTATTTGTGGTAAGTATATTTTATGTTCAGTATTAGTTGGTGTCAGAGAAGCCTCTCTTTCACCCCTCATGTCCAATCGATCACCAAATCCTGCCGCTTCCATCTCAAAAATGTAGCTCGCATCTGCCCCTATTTAACACCAGACATGACTAAGGTGCTCATCCATGCCATTGTTCTTTCTCGCCTTGACTACTGTAATACCCTTCTCAGTGGTCTTACGTGTTCCCAGATTGCACCACTGCAATCTATAATGAATGCGGCGTTTTGGGTCATTTTCCTGTCTGGCCACACCTCCCACGCCTCCCCACTCTGTCAGTGCCTACATTGGCTTCCAGTTAGATATAGGGCTCAATTTAAGATTCTGGTGCTTGCTTACAAGCCCCTACATAAAGCTGCTCCAACCTACCTATCCTCCCTAATACACAAGTATGTCCCGTTGTGACCCCTGCGCTCTGCAGAAGACCTACGTCTTACCTCTATCCGTACTCCCACATTTGATGCTCGCCTCCAAGACTTCTCCAGGGCTGCACCTTTTCTGTGGAACTCCCTTCCCTTCTCCATTAGACTTTCACCCAGTCTCCACTCCTTCAAAAAATCTTTAAAAACACACTTCTTCACATCGTTTAAACTGTTAGCGTATTTACACCCCCTCCCTCCATGGCTCCTCTCCTGCAACTGTCAAAATAATAATAAGTTCTATGTAAATACTTTTCTAGCAACCGATTTCATTACCCCTTCTTATTCCTTTTGTGTCACTATGCCCCATCCCCATCTAGCATGTAAGCATTGAGCAGGTCCCTCAACCACTCTGTTCCTGTGCGTTCATTTGTCTGGTTACAATTACGTGTCTGTTACATAATTACGAGTCCACCCATTGTATAGCGCTACGGAATTTGCTGGCGCTATATAAATAATAAAATAATAATAATAATAATAATAATAATAATAAGTTGCATTAACAACAAAACAGCTGTCCATGAGTGGTTTACCGGCTTTGCTCCTCTTTCTGAAATGTGTTTCAAAGCTGTTGTATGCAGCAGACACATACTCCACGCTTTTTTCCACACCACAACTCTTTTGGTATATATATATATAGATATATATATATATATACATACACATACACATACTACTGTTATACTACTTCCTCCTGGGACTGTCTGCACTTATGGGTATGGGTGTGGGTGCAAAACCAAGGAGTTTGATTATACTCCCAAATATACATGTATGTAATCTTTTTACATAATTATGTAATTTTATTCATTACAATTTGAGTAACATGTCTGACAACCCAGGCAGAAAGTCCAGAGAATCTAATTTGCAAGCCATATATTTAGCACTGTAACTTTCCAAAACACCATAAAACCTGTATGTGAGGGTACTGTTGTAATCAGGAGACCTCGTCGAACACTTTTATTGATTTGTAAGGGCAATGTTTCAGCTCTGCATTAAAGCCTATCTCAAGTTATTGGCCAGCTGGCCTAACTTGACAGGCATAGATTTCTCTACCTACACCATATTCCAGAATCGCACTGCTAAATTTATTGTGACACCATCTGTACAGTGCAGAACTTAGTATTAAACTGCAGGCAATATTAACACATCAAGTTATATTGTAAAGCGCTACGGAATTGGTTGGCGCTATATAAATGGCAATAATAATAATACGTATGTAATAGAAGTACAACTTTATAAGATATGTAAAAAAACAAAGCTAAACACATATATGTACACTTTCTTTTACAGTAATTTGCATACTGATATTATACAAATCAAAACAGTTTTACTCAAACAACAAAGGGTGCTGCAGAGTCCTCATAGTCAGTAATGGCATAAGTGAAGCTAATGTTTCTATGAGATCTGAGTTGGGATTCAACAAAAGGCAAGCTATTACGCTTCTACCCATATTCTCATAAACTCTATTTTTGGATTAATTTTTCCTACATTTTGGTATTTAGATTCGATTAACTACAATTTGTTGTCTAGCGAATAAACCCTGTAGTGAGTTTTTAAAAATATTAATTGACTAACAACACAAAACAAATAAAGCAGGTATTATAATACACAAATTGTATTTATTCAAATTGTTTTGAGATCCTGGTTTAAAAGTGGACTTTTGTGCTTTTTAATTGACTGGCCCTATTTTTAATCTGAATCCAGCCCTGTATAAAGCTAATTTACTAATCTAATTGTAATGCATGTTCACTACTAAAGCATTAAATGTTTTATCAAAAAGCATTGTGTGCCTGAGGTATTACAAAATATTACTCAAAGCCTTTTTGTTGAAAGAGTTAACTAGGTGAACGTTACACAACATGCACAGTTCTCGTATTATTGCAGAGCAATATTATAGTTTATAATAAAGAAAACAACCTCTCCGTAGAACATATGCATTTCAAAAAACCACCGTACAGACATTAACTAACCCACACACCACAGATACCTACAGAGAGAGAAAGGTCCTATTTATTTTAACAGATGCACTCCTCTAATACAGGCTCTGGGATTTCTGTCTCATTTCCATGACACATGAGCATTACTATAGGGTAAGAAAGTAATATAACATGATATAATATCTCTGCAGCTCATCAAACTTACCAGCTCCTACTACTTCACCCCCTGATTTACAGTTAAGATTGTGCACTTCTATCAGCCTGTGATGTCAGGGAAGGCGATTATTTTTCCCTTGCCATAAAAAAAAATGTTAAGAAGCCAGAGGGGGCAGGGGGGAATCAATTTAAAGAGAAGTTTAGTAGGTGAATCATGTTTTGCATGTACAGTGTATCAGGTAAGTATGGCTGCCACAAACTGAGAGCAATTAGCCATGGTTTCTTGTCGTCTCCGTTAATCAGGCGTGTGTCTATCTGTTAACAAAAAAATGCCATAAAAATAAATATATTTATAGTCAACAATAAATGTACATTTAAAAAACGTGATTTCTGTGGGGTTTGTTGGTTTACAGTTTCTAAAGAATTAAAAACAGTATGTGCTACCTAATAGACCAAGATAGCCCAAATTTAGCCCTCAGGTAACTGGGGCAGATTGTATTCTAGCAGGGATACCACAATTATACATCCCTCAGGTTGAACAAATGTACAGGTTTCTAACATTTTAAACATAATACATTTATTTTATTAGTTTCATTGGACACTATGCAATTGAGTTGTAGTTTGAACTTCATAGTTTCCTATACAGAATGGAAGGAAACCTAGCGAACAAAGATCTGAAGGGTTATGCACTAAAATGAGAATTATTGGTAATTCAAAGTGAATATTAAATTTAAAGCTATAGTAGGTGAATGGAAGCAAAGATGACTTGGGACATTTTGCAGTTCTTAAAGTTTAAATTTCCTTTGAATTCCCAACAATTCTCATGTTAGTGAATAACCCTGACAATAGTGCACATTAAGAATACATTAGATATTAGCACTCGCAACTGAGAACTTTGATTAATGAAGAAGTATTTTTTCCACTTTTTGTCTAGTTAAAGTATGCATTTCTGAGCCACAATTATGTGAAACATTTGTTTTATGTTCAATGGGTCTAAACGCAATTTGCTAGCTCCTGCATATACGCCAAAACAGAGGTTGCATCATGCACTTCCTACATAACATTACGTAGCAACCGACCATTCCCCAGAATGCAAAACAAAACATTTCTTATATATGTTTGCTTAGGTCTTACTGTAGTCAGTGATCAATTGGCAGGGAAGGGGTTAATTTTTTTAATTTAAAATGGGTAAATTGGGTTATTTTTTTAACAAGGACAAGATCATCACTGATCCATCTCCCTGTACTTCACACAGAACGCGGAAGAGCAGGGAGGCAGATCAGAAGTCCCTGCACATTTGAGACACAGCCATTCCAGTTTTTATTTTTCAAACTTTGAACTGTTACGCTGTGTCCATGTCCCATTTTAGTAGGCTATATAATCCAGCTACCCCATAAAGGCATACCATTTCTTAAAGAAGACATCCCAGAATATTTCAAAAGGCATATTTTGAAACTTGGTGTGGGATCATTTTTCCGCTAGCTGGTACCAAGTATAGTGGTAATAAGCATTTTTTTGCCTTTTTGACATACAAAGTGAGTTTGCGCAGCATATTTTGCAAACCTTATGTGTGCTACGACTGTATAATACTACATATGTTGCTCAGCTATGTCATCTGAGTACAGCAATACCCCCGTATGTACCTTTGCCAAGTATATGTAGATGTTGAAGGGGCACATTTGAGACGCAGCCATTCAGTTTTTTTCTAACTTTGACGTTTTACACTGTGTCCATGTTCCATTTTGGAGTAGTTTAGCTGGTTGGTTATTCAAACTTCCCCACCAACACATACTATTTATTAAAAAATACACCCTGGGTAATTCAAAAGGGATATTTTTAACCTAGGCGTGGGATTGTTTGTTCTCTAGTTTGTTCCAGGTGTAGTGGTAATGAGCATTTTTAAATGTAATTTTTTTAACTTTTTTTACTTTTTAAAACTTGTTTTTACACTTTTTTTGCTTATTACATTTTTAAACTTTCCTAAACTTTTTTTTACAGATTTAACTTTTTTATAAACTTTTTTTAACGTTAACCCCTAACTAGCAGTAAACAGCACTAACAGTAAATTCCCCAATGTCCCACCATAACTCCCACCCACCCAAGCTAGTATATATAATAATAATCTTATATATAAGTATATATAATAATAATCTAGCCAAAATATATAATCTTCAAATATTTAAATGAATCAGTGAAATAAATTGAACCTCTGAGGGTTAAAAAAATAAAAGTTAACCTTAAGGGGTTTAAAAAAAAATTGGATCACAGTGTAATACTGTTATCTGTATTTTGATCACTGTAGGTAGTGATCAACTGGCAGGGAAGGGGTTAATTTTTATTAAGACTAAGTAAAGGGGGTGGGATTTTTAACTTTTTAAAAACTTTTTTTAATATTAACCCCTAACTAGCCTAACACTAAATTCCTCAATTCCCCACTAACTTCCACCCACCCCAGCTAGCTAAATATATCATTTTAATTTATTTAAATTAATTAATAAATTAAAATGAACCCCTGCGGGTTACAAAAAATAAAAGTTGACCCTCGGGGGTTAAAAAAAAAAATCAGATCACAGTAAAATGTAATCCCTGCCAAATGATCTCTGTAGTCAGTGATCAATATGCAGGGAAGGGGTTAATTTTTTATTTAAAATGGGTAAAGGGGGGTGGGATTTTAAACTAACTTTATTTTTAGTTTTTTTAACAGGGACAAGATCATCACTGATCCGTCTCCCTGTACTTCACACAGAACGCGGAAGAGAAGGGAGGCAGATCAGAAGTCCCTGCAACACATGTGCTCGCTCTGACAGCCTGTCAGAGCGATCACTGTTGCAGGGACAGCGCGATCGGGTGCTCCCGGTCTCCCTCGATCTGGGGTTAACTTTAGCGCATGACGGACCTGGTCCATCATTCGTCACGAAGGGGTTAACATGTGCAATATCTGAATTTGGTTTTATTAATCATAAAAGCATGTTTGGTTGGAAGCAAACCAAATTATATCATGTGTCTATTTGTGACTAAGCTGGAGTAGAAGATGAAACGCGCCAGATCTTAAAGTGAGTTAATCAGTTTCCAGTGATGCTGACATACCATTACTCATATAGTATATTGTTGATATTTTGTGTTATAGTGGTCTGTCCAGTTTTGACACTAGTACATTTATAAAGCATTAGCCAGAATAATTTCCACTTTCATAGAAAAGTAGGACACAAATGTGTTATTTACTAACATGGGAGTGATTTGTAGTCATGCAGGGTTATTTACTAAAGTGAGAATTCAAAGTGAATTTCAATTTTAAGGACAGATCAGCCTAACTGTAGCATAGATTATTTTTTTTAATTGGAATTAAAGTGACATTACTATCCAAAAACCCATCACATTTATATTTTCCTGTGGTCACCTCCATAGGGGAACCTTAAGATGGGGGATGGGGCAGGGTGCTCAACCCAAAAGGAATCTGGTCTGGAATCCAAATTTACATAGTAAAAGCAAAAAGGGAATTGGGGGAACATCCAGAGCATGAATTTTACAGGAATGGTGCTGCCGTTGAGATCAAAATGTATACATAATACAGATTAAGGAACAGTTCTGCAGTACACCTTCTTCTTAATGGGAAAACCATGCAGTATACGTCAAGAGGGGATCATGAACATAGGACTGGTCTTGGCTAAAGAGACTTAGCTTTAACTATGACCAGCCCCCTAAAATCCTTGCAGCCTTTCTTATAACATTCTTTTAATATGAACTCAGGATACAAGCTTAATGACACTAAATGTCATGCTTTTTCAATCCTAGCTCTACTGATGTGTTCTCTAAATTCCATTGCACTCTCTCCAACTCTCTTTAATTCTTCACATTGAAATGATTAAGAGGGCCAAGCCTATTCCTGGTTACGGGGGCCCCAGTCTAGCCTCTGAGTCCCAAGGCAGTCACCTAGGTTCACCTTGTGATACTTTCTGCTCTGTGCATACAATGTACTTTAATTATAGACTTCTCATAAACTATCCTTGAATGTCAATTTTGAAGGCTTTCTTTTTCAAGTGTGTTAGATGTATCTGTAGATGGAGGTTTAATTTCATCTTTGATGTTCTGGGAAGAAGGTACAACTTATATGTAAAGATTTCTTATTTGGATGTCAAAATAGAGGAATGGTTAAATGAATAACACATTGGTCAGTCAAAAATTCCTCAAAGCCAGGTGTTTTGTGGTGGGATCATGGAAATCAAGGGTTCATTTTAGCTCAGGGCATGGTAGCCATGACGGTTGTCATTGGCTCAGCAGTCTTGTGGGGCCCTGACTACTCTGGGAGTCCTGGGCCCCACATTCCCTATGTGCACATATATATTCCCTATGTGCACCTGCAGGCCCCTGACACTCTGTATATTGCAGAGGAGGCTCAACACATTCTGTCTTCACTTAACAGCAGTTCTTCTCTCTAACTATTGCAAACCCTGCAGCAGGCAGGCAAGGCTGGCAGAGTTAGAGAGAGAGCATCAGTTAGAAAGTGAAGATGGCACTGGCTGGGCCACCTCTGCAGTATACAGTTAGCTGGGGGCCTGCACAATTATTATTATTATGATATTTATAGAGCGCCGTCAAATTCTGCAGCGCTTTACAATGGGTGGATGAACAGACATTTAGTTGTAACCAGACAAGTTGGACACACAGGAACAGAGGGGTTGAGGGCCTTGCTCAATGAGCTTACATGCTAGAGGGAGTGGGGTAAAATGACACAAAAAGGTAAGGATAGTATTAGACTAATGACAGTTGCAGAAGAGGAATCAGTCAGGAGCTTTAACAGTTTGATTGATACGCTTTTATGAAGAAGTGGGTTTTTAACGATTTTTTGAAGGAGTGGAGACTGGGTGAGCATCTAACGGAGGAGGGAAGCGAGTTCCACAGTAACGGTGCCACAGGACCACCAGGGAATGTAATCTTCCCCCTCCCTGGCCACAGGTAAGAAGCAGAGGGGGGGGTGGAGGGGGAATAAAATAAAATGTATTAAAATTAATGCAAAAAGTAAAAAAGCTATTTTTTTTACACAGATTGCAGCCCCTATTTTGCACAACATTTACACACACTACATAAACTACACAAACAATACACTCTTTGCATCCACTACACACAGCAGTCACTACACAAACATACACTCTGCATTCACTATACACACACTACATCCACTACAGACACTCTCTGCATTCACTACACACTACATCTAATGCACAAAAACACTACATCCATTAAACAAGCATACAATCTGCTTCCACTATACACACCGCATCAACTTTACACACGCACTCGTCATCCACTATACACAGAACACATTTAGTACACGCACACACACTGTATCCTCTACACACACAGTCCATCAGGATGGGCCCTGTGGGCAGACTCGGGGGCGGCCCGGGAGGCCAAGATCTTGAGCTATGTCAAGGGACACAAAATTTCTGATGGCTGCCCTGGTGGTTGGGCTGATGTTCTCAATGTGTGAGGGGTATGACTACAGATGAACATGATTCATTCTCAGCATATGCTGAAGTAAGTGATACCTGAGTGAATTTACATGTTAACGTGTACATAAATGCAGTGAATGTTTCCACATTTAGCATTTTGGAATTAATTCCAGAGGGCTCATATTGTAATCAAATTCCCAAGTGCACATGAAGGTCACTATTGGAAAAATTACAGTTCTTTTTTAATGATAATCATGTGATGGCTGCAAAAGGTTCAATTGTACCACTATAGACAAACAGACAGACAGACTGGTAAGCGGAATGACAGATAGGTGGGTGGATAAGTAGATAGACAGATATACAGTGCCTTGCAAAACTATACACCCCCTTGGCATTTTTCGTGTTTTGCCTCACAACCTGGAATTAACATGGTTTGTTTGAAGATTTGCATCATTTAATTTACAGAACATGCCCACAACTTTGAAGATGTATTTTTTTTTTACTTTTTTTTTATTGTGAAGCAAACAACAAATAGGACAAAATAGCAGAAAATAGCAGAGCCACCTTTTGCGGCAATCACAGCTCCAAGTCGTTTTGGATATGTTTCTATGAGCTTGCCACATCTTACCACTGGGATTTTTGCCCATTCCTCCTAGCAAAACTGCTCCAGCTCCTTTAAGTTGGATGATTTGCGCTTGTGAACAGAAATCTCTAAGTCTGACCACAGATTTTCTATTGGATTGAGGTCTGGGTTTTGACTAGGCCATTCCAACACATTTACATGTTTCCCCTTAAACCACTCAAGTGTTGCTTTAGCAGTGTGTTTGGGGTCTTTGTCCTGCTGGAAGGGGAATGTCTGTCCTAGCCTCAAATCACACACAGAGTGGTACAGGTTTTGCTCAAGAATATCCCTGTATTTAGCACCATCCATCTTTCCCTCAACTCTGATCAGTTTCCCAGTCTCAGCCGCTGAAAAACATCCCCACATCATGATGCTGCCACCATCATATTTCAGTGTGGGGATGGTGTTCTTTGGGTGATGTGATGTGTTGGGTTTGCGCCAGACAAAGGGTTTTCTTTTATGGCTGAAAAGTAAAATTTTAGTCTCATCAGACCAGAGCACCTTCCTCCATACATTTTGGGAGTCTCCCACATGCCTTTTCGCAAACTCAAAACATGCCATTTTGTTTTTTGCTGAAAGTAATGGCTTTCTTCTGGCCACTCTGCCATAAAGCCCAACTCTATGGAGCGTACGGCTTATTGTCATCCTATGTACAGATACTCCAGTCTCTGCTGTGGAACTCTGCAGCTCCTCCATGGTTACCTTAGGTCTCTGTGCTGCCTCTATGATTAATGCCCTCCTTGCCCAGTCTGTGAGTTTTGGTGGGCGGCCATCTCTTGGCAGGTTTGCTGTTGTGCCATGTTCTTTCCATTTGGTTATAATAGATTTGATGGTGCTCCTGGGGATCATCAAATATTTGGATATTTTTTTATAACCTAACCCTGACTTGTACTTCTCAACAACATTGTCCCTTACTTGTTTGGAGAGTTCCTTGGTCTTCATGGCAGTGTTTGGTTAGTGGTGCCTCTTGCTTAGGTGTTGCAGCCTTCAAAAAAGGTGTGTATATGTAATGACATATCATGTGACACTTAGATTGCACACAGGTGGACATCATTTCACTAATTATGGACTTCTGAAGGTAATTGGTTGCACCAGAGCTTTTTATAGACTTCATAACAAAGGGGGTGAATACATACGCACCTGCCAATGTTCTGTTTTCTATTTCTAAAAAATAGTTTTATGTATATAATTTTCTCATTTCACTTCACCAACTTAGACTATTGTGTTCTGATCCATCACATAAAATTAATAAAACATTGAACTTAAGGCTGTAATGTAACAAAATAGGTAAAAAGTCACGGGGGGTGAATACCTTTGCAAGGCACTGTATGTCTCTGCTTATACATTTATTTACATCCATTTATCTATTTGCAATATGCCTGTTTGAAATAACTAATAGGCAAAAATATAAGAATATACAGTGTTACTGTGTGTTTCTAGATATGTTGGATGCAGTGATCTATTTATATGCCCACCACTCATGATGCCACAAAATAATATACAGGATGCTTGCATGCCATTTAATGATTACTTAACTGATATATAAAAGCAAATGAAAGGAAAATCATATCAAGCCATTGTTTTATAGATTGAATATTCGGCACACTGCAAAATTAATATTAATGTTCCATTTGGCAATAATTCAATATGACACATTTACTGCTTAAAGGGCATTAATGAAGTAAAAAGTTACGTAATTAGTTAATGCATGCTTTTGGTTAGATGGGACAAAATCACTAAGGAGAAAAAAAAATTAACAAAAAAATGTGTGGAGTTTTACAAATCTATGTAAAATATTAAACAGGTGGAGGTGGGATTTTTTCTATAATATGGATTAATGATCATCTTTTATCTCCTGTAAAAAACAACAACAAATAGCCTATATTTATAATGCATTCAGAAGACTATAGGAATTGCCTAATTAGGTTAGATATCAATAAAAAATGATCTCTTTGCTTGATAAATCATATCCGTAGAACAACTAAGGAACTGTGGGATTATTATCTATATCAACTATATATTTTTACCACTTCATAAATCTTGTCTACAAGCCTTTTCTTAGTTTCTCCCTTTTTATTCCTATCCCCAAAAGGATCATGAAGAGTGAAGACCACACAGAAACTTTATCCACCGATATATACCCACAAGATAAATAAGTAAACATGTAATTCTATCAAAAGCAGCTACTTATTTTTCCTGTGGCAAATCCAGTAAATATGTAAAAAAATAAATAAAAAGATATGCGGATGCATTTATTACAATTTCATAATAAATAGAGCACATACCTATCTAAATGAACTTGGCGAATCTCTCTACTAATTAGGGATGGTCATGACCATAATTATTAGCCATAAATGGAAGCAGGATTCTAGAGCACTGAAATTAATTTGTATCTCCTTAATGACATGACTGCAGCCTATGGACCTCCTTAAAAAAATATGGAAACCATTTTCTTGGAATGTGCCTAAAGGAATCCAAACATGTGTTCCTGACATTATAGGTCTGAATAGCCACGGCTTCCCCTGCCCCTCCTCTGCCCCTGCTCCGCCCCCTGGGCTTAAATCATCAAATTTGATGATCTAAGCCAATCCAATGCTTTTCCATAGCTATCTCACATGCGCAGCAAAACACTGTCCTGTGCCAATCAGCATCTTCTTATAGAGATGCATTGAAACAATGCATTTCTAAAAGGAATGTTCAGCGCCTTCATGCAGAGCATGGAGACGCTGAATGTCAGTGCTGCACACTGAACAAGAAGTCCATCTGGTGCCTGTCTGAGTGACTGCCACTGGAGGTGTTCTTAGGCAGTAATGGAAATACTACCTTTTCACTGTAAAGGCATTGTTTACAGAGCTCAGCCTACAGGGACAGACAGCAGACACCAGAATAACTACATTTAGCTGACAATTTTCTACTGACCGTAGTGTCCCTTTAATGAAACATGTGTTGAAGGTCATTGTGCTAGCAATGCCAAGCTATATTAAATAAATGATGAGTTTATGATATGGGAAAATGGTATGTTAGATTATATGGGTGTATTGGGACACAGCTGGGGATTTAAATAATTATAAATTATGAGGAAGTTGGGATTTAGAATGGGGGTCAATTTATTATAATATGACAAGGGGAATTGTAATATGGTTAGGGGTTAAAAAAATGTGAAAAAGTTGGGGGTGATATGACAAGAGGTTTAAAGGATTGTAAAATAAAAGGGGAAGTTTAGGGGTTGCGATTTGGAGTAATTGTGATATGACATGGGGTTGTATATGAATTGAAGAGTAAAAAACTAAACAAAGCAGGCTACAAAGTAAATTTTGACTATGTATCACTACAAAGCAAAATATTTCAGCACCACTGTAAAAGACAACAGCTTGATGAGTATGTAGTACTTAAGGGGACACTATAGTCTCCTAGACTACTTCATCTTATTGAACTGGTCTGGGTGCAATGCCCCTGCCCCCCTTAGTCCTGCAATGTAAATCACTGCAATAATTACATTGCAGGACTAAGACTGACTCTAGTGGCTGTCAATCAGACAACCACTAGTGGCACTTCCTGGTGGCTAACTGACTTTTGGTAGTCAAACTGATGCTGGACATCCTCAGGCTCTGCATGAGGACACCCAGCATCAGTACAAATCCCCATAGGAAAGCATTAAAGCAATGCTTTCCTATGTGGAGGGTCTAATGTGCTTGCAACGCTCCCTGCACAGGAGGAGGCAGAGGAGGTGAAGCGCCAACCCAATGCAGAGAGAGATCAGGACTAGAAAAGTGTTAAAAGGGTTATTTAACTCTTTCTGTGCTGGGGGGGTAGGGTGAGGGGAATGCTAGAGTTCTGCAGACTTTTTCTTATAGTCTCTTACAAAGAATCATGTAGTAAAACCAAAAAATGTGGGAATATGGCTAGAATCTAAAAAGAAAAAAAAACACAATAGTATAACAGTATTTATTTTAAAAAGAATTGCACTTGCAAGCTATACTAAAAACAGGCATACTGGGGTGCCTCTTCTTCACTTATTTTATGTTATTTAATGTGCCCTTGACATTGTAACTGTTTGTGGTCCCTAAGTTTATATTTTATATACTGGTGCTTCTATTTTCTTTTCCATCCTCCTTTAGAAGTATATTGCTACAATTGCAATAAGTAGTGCTTACTGATACAAAGTAATTTGTGGTTTGATTTTTTTTTTTTTTTTTTTTACTATGTGGTGTTATCGCATGGGACCTGCTTGCTTTTAATATTGAATACATTTTATTTTCAATCTGTTCATATGGTTCCACTGAAGACTTGCTGCCAAGGGTAGAAGAGTCCAGGACCCAGTGGGAGAGAACACACCTTGTGAATGCAAATCTATCAGAGGGGGTTTATATACTAAATGGTGCTTAGCATATACCTTAACCCCTTAAGGACCAAACTTCTGGAATAAAAGGGAATCATGACATGTCACACGTCATGTGTCCTTAAGGGGTTAAACTGTTTACTCAAAAGAAAACTTTTTTTCCGTTCACTGCATGTAGAAAATGAAAATATTCTGTCTGGGGCACATCTGGCTGCATATATATATTTATATGACTTTGTATTTTTATTTTTTGGAGGGATTGTTTATATTTTATTGCAGTGAGTTTGTTAATCCCTTTTCCCATTACAAACAACACATCCAATATATCAGTGTTCCCTGATTACAATATGGGAAGTTTCTTTGAGAACATATGTGAGCCTGTTTAACTGGACACTCGGTTCACTTAGAGTTAATTCAAGGTATTAAGCCCATACATAAGTGCTAAAGGAGCAGTTGTTGTATGGGCATCTCTGATTAACTTCCCAGCTGGACAGTCTGTCACCCGAGAAAACATGAATAGCGAATTATGTGAACCCTGGTTTTCCGTGACACTGATACGGTCCAGTGTAGTGGTAATGGTGCCAGGAGGGGTCTAGATACCCTAAGTGCCCACTCCACATCTGTTTTTTCCTGCTGCATGTATTTACTGAAGTATACCAATATAGGACTACACTCATTGGCTGAGTGCGCACAGCTGACACTTTCAAGAAGTGAGCGCAACCCGCATATCCCCACAAATCAACTCTGGGAGCAGGCTATAGTTGTTATGGTGCTTGGAGTGTTCCTTTAACGTTGTTTATTTTGTGATGTAAATATATAGGCCTATTTTTAGTACCATTCTGACCATGAGTATATACTGGGAGATTCTCTATAAGATCAGGAAAAAATATATTTATATGTAATTATATCATAAATAATAGTGAAACATGTATTATGGGAAATAATGTCATCAATAGGTTCTGGAGACATCTTAAAAACCCACAAGACCAAAGGTTGGTTTATACAAGTCATCAACCTCTGACAAGGCATTCATGCTTAATCGTGATATATCTTTAATATCTCATGATATTTTTAGATAAGGGTTACTGTTTGTGTGTTAATGTAGTGTAGGGGTTAATATTAGGTGTAGGGGTTAATATGCAGTGTCAGTGTAATGTGTTAATGTTTAGTCATAGTGAAGTTTCTAAGGGTAATGTAAATGGTAGCATGCAGTATAGTGAAGTGTGTTACGGTTACAATAAAGGTTACTGTGTAGTGTAGCAAATTGTGTTAAAGGGACTCTATTGGCACCCAAGCCACTTCAGCTCATTAAAGTTGTCAGGATGCAGTGCTCATGTCCCCTTAATCCTGCAATGTTGATTATTGCAGTTTCTGAGAAACTGTACTAATTACATTTCAAAGTTAAGACTGCCTCTAGTGGCTGTCAATCAGACAGCCACTAGAGGTTTTTCATGCTTGCTAGGTGACTTTTGGTCGCCTGACAGACACTGGATGTTTTCACACTTTGCATGACATCCATTGTCAGTTAAATCCCTATTGAAAAGCATTGACACAATGCATTCCTGTGGGGAGGACCTAATGTGCATGCGATGTTCGTCACGCATGTGCATTAGCCCCTCCGTCAGATGGAGGTGGAGCTTCAACCCAGCGCTGAGGGATATCGGCGCTGGAATCGGGTAAGAACAGGGTAAGGAACATAATTGTGTTAGGAATACACTTTTGTATTCCTAACGTTATAGCGTTTCTTTAAGGTACTTTAGGCGTTAAAGAAGAACTTTACTGCATGAGCTGCACTGGCATGCACTGACATGCATGTATCAATGTTGCCTGCAATTAGTGAGAGTTACAGTTCTGGATTGCAGCTATTTCATCTACTGTCATTAAAATTATGGTAGGTACCACTTGGGAGTCTAACTCCTAATCATTTTGGGAAGACTGGAACGCTGACAGATCCCTGTCTGCCTGTGATAAGTGCTCCTAGACTTTATAAACATTATCTGTGTATATTTCACAAATGCACGCATGTCATCATCCTCATCCATACAGTATGAGATTTTAAACATGATCTGTAAATATAGTATGTATACATTTTACTACTCTGTTGTACTGTGTTGATTTCTCATCTTTTACGGTGCTGCTTTTAAACATAGACAGGCATTTTGCAGCAGTTTTAGATATGTATGGAGTGTTGAATGGCACCATCTCCAGGACTATTACAAGACAGCAATTGGAGACAAAATAAAATTCATTCCATTCATAACATTGCATAAAACATTATTATTATTTATTTGATGTGCCCAACTGCAAAAAATAGTACAAAAGGTTCATTATACAAAACCCGCTAACGTCATAAAATAAAACAAAGAAAAAATTAAATTAGAGAATTAAAAAATTTGGACTATAAATTATTCTCTTAAAATAAACAATAATAATATGAAATAAAATACAAACATTTGTAATCTGACAAGCGTTTGGAAAATGTATATTTTCTTAGAGAAAATAGAGTATATAAGACTATATAAAATAAGCTTTGTTGGATTCACTTATTTGAATGTGTTTTAAATGTAGGCATGACATTAGTACAGACCATTTTTAATGTTTCTGCATTTGAATACTGGAAAAAATTATCACATTGTTAGAAATGTGCCAGTAAGCAGGTGATTGGGATATTTTTACAGCTGAACAAAAAAGACAAATACATGAAATTATTATGGCTAAAAAACAGAGCACCAACAGCTTGTGTAGTGCTGTATAATATTAAACGCACTGTTCTTTATAGCCTACTTAATAAATGCATGAAACTCTATATGATTTAAGAATGTATTCTGAATTTGGTGTTTCCAAGGGTTCTTTGGTATAAATTAATTTATTAAATATATTATTGCATTCTGCACTTACCAAGGTTATTTAGAACGTTCCACACTGTTTTTGGTCTTTGAGTTGAATGTTGTAAAGGTAACACTAGCAAACGATCTCTATCTTGTTTACCAATGGTTTAATCAGGAACTGGGCTGATAAAAGGGGGGCAGCTAAGAGAAACAATGTGGCTTGGAGAAGGTATGAATAGAAAACTCTTATTGGGGAAAATATTAAACTTGAAAAACAATTAGTGATTGAATATACAATGATTGCCTGTGCACACACACACATATACACACATATAAACCAAAAACATGCTAACAACCAAAAAAAGAGTGCATTGTATGTGCTAAATGTGCAACACATAAATAAATACAGAAATGTAATTCCTGATGGATGATTGTATCATATCGTGCCTTCTTATCTGACAGTGTATTAAACTATTAGATTATCATGCACTAATTATGTTTTGTTACATCGCCACGTTTGATTTTTTTTTTTAATTCTTATTTTCTACATTCATCCATAGCAACTTATAGTTCCCCATCCACTTGCAAATTCTACTAATCTTCTTTGTCACATATAGTGATAATAATATACTAGAGGATATTTTTACAGTTCTTGATTAAGGCCCTTAAGTGCTATTACCGGCAATCCAACTAGCTCACCCAGTAAAATGCTGCCATCTTCAACTTATACAAAGATAAGACAAACTAAAGCATTCTACGTTAATCAGCTAAACTTTAGACTGCAATATATAATAAATCTATGATGGATTTTTGTATTTTATTTTATTTATTTATTTTTTTAAATTTTGAGGGGTCCAGGATGATATAAAAATAATAATAATAAAAAATATTGAAAATTATATGCACATTTAATGATGTTGAGTCTCGCATTATGCAGACGGGTTTCCCGTGTGCTCTGCCAATTAGTTTGCCAGGGAGGCAGTCACAACTTCCTTCTCCTTTGGGAATTTACACAACAAATCTTTTTCAAGGCTCCCCAGCTCTCACAGAATCTCTTTGGAGGATATCTATACACATGCTGCCCATGTAGAAACTGGATGCTCTCTTGCAAAATCTATAGCTCTATGAATCAAGCTCTTTTTTTTCTTTTTCTTTTTTCTTTTTTAATTTAGTAAGAATAAGCCTGTCTACACTGTGTTGCCATAGATCATCTCCTGTTCATTTGTACTATGTAATTTATCTTCTCTTAGAAACCTTAGGACTCGCTAGTATAAATTTATAAGGGCCATGTAGCATGACTTTCTATTCTTAATAATCCTCGTATAGGCCGCATAGTTGACTTAGATTTTAGAAAGGATTGACTAGGGAAGCCCAAATATTTAAAAAAATAAATTAGATGTTATATTTAACCTTTTGACTGCCAGATACGAAAGTAATGCATTGGTACCAGCATTAAAATGTAAACTTCATCTGCATTTTATATTTAAACAATATTTATATATATATGCATTTAAATTATATATTTTATTGTTATGTTGAATATTAGGGAACAGAAATATTTGTTCAAAGTATGCCAAATACCTAGAATACTAATGAGTGTGGAAAGTATGTTCAATATATGTAAATTTAACATAAATTAAAAAAATATATATATTAAAAAGGAAAGGATTGTGGCTAGAATATAAAACACAAATGATTTACTAGAGATTTTGTGTATATGGGATATACATGCATAATATTATAGATACTGAGCTGACCCAGCCTGAAATAGAAGCAACCATATACTCACCTTACAAGGGGTCCCTCTTTTGGGTAAAAATCCCTTCTTTAATTTCCGGGGGTCCTAAACATTTAATTGAGTTTGGATTATGTGGACTACATTGGTGTCTCACAAATAACAACAACAGCTAAAATCATAATGAGTTTATTCACTAAATAGCATATTGTAGTGACTTGAAACACAAATTGCAAAATTTAGAATAAGAAAGTTTTGACTACAGCCGAGTTGTATATTTTTTTCCACCAATTGTTATACTGTCTGGTGAAAATCCTCACTGTGTAAAAACTGTTTAAACAGACATATGCACTCATCAGCCATACTATTATTTTTAATAATATTAAATACATTTAAGTAATACTCCTTTTTTAAGTCCTGAAAGTTGCAAGATTGGATTTGTTGTTCTAGCACAAGTGCTCAATCGGATTGTGATCTGGGGAATTTGAAGGTCATGGCAACACCTTGAACTCTTTCTCATGTTCTTCAAAACATTCCTGAACAATTTTTGCAGTGTGGCAGGACTGAAAGGCACTGCCATAAGGGAACACCATTGCCATAAAAGGGTTTACGTGGATTGCAACAATCTCTAGGTAGGTGGTACGAGTCAAAGTAACATCTACATAAATGCCAAGGAATCCCAGCGAAACATAGCCTAGAGCATAACGCTGCCTCCTCCCATAGTGCATCCTGCTGTCTGTTCCCCATGTAAATTACGCACATACACCCAGCCAGTCACCTGATCTAAAAGCAAACTCTGACTGGGCTAGGCTACACAGCTTCATTTGCAGCAAACTGTGATGCACTGTGTGTTCTAACACCTTTGTATCATGGCCAGCATTAAGTTTTCTAGCAATTTGAGCTACAGTAGCTCTTTCGTGTGATCGGACAAGCCTAGCCTTAAAGGACCACTATAGTGCCAGGAAAACATACTCATTTTCCTGGCACTATAGTGCCCTGAGGGTGCCCCCACCCTCAGGGACCCCCTCCCGCCCGGCTCTGGAAGGGGGAAAGGGGTAAAAGCTTACTTTTTCCAGCGCTGGGCGGAGAGCTCTCCTCCTCCGATCCGCCTCCGTTACGCCCCGCCGGCTGAATGCGCACGCGCGGCAAGAGCTGCGCGCGCATTCAGCCGGTCTCATAGGAAAGCATTTACAATGCTTTCCTATGGACGCTGGCGTGCTCTCACTGTGAAAATCACAGTGAGAAGCACGCAAGCGCCTCTAGTAGCTGTCAATGAGACAGCCACTAGAGGCTTTGGGGGAAGGCTTAACCCATTCATAATTATAGCAGTTTCTCTGAAACTGCTATAATTATGAAAAAATGGGTTAACCCTAGAAGGACCTGGCACCCAGACCACTTCGTTAAACTGAAGTGGTCTGGGTGCCTAGAGTGGTCCTTTAATTTTAGAAAAATCTGCCACTTGGAAGAAACTGCCCACAGTCCTCCTATGACTTCATAACATGACAAATGATTGTAATTTAGGCAGTCTACATATTAAGGAACAGAGGAGATGTCCTTTGGTCCCAGAGAAGAGAAATACCCATATCGTTAAACATTTTTTTTTTTAAATCAAAGTTTGGTACCATTGAAACTAACTCTAGAAGCCAGAGATGTAACTACAGTGTTATCAGCAAATAGAACAACAACAGTGCCCCATATCCAAATGGGCTTGCTGGTCTTGGGACATATAGTATAGTATGTGTGTCTCCAATGGCAAACATTACTCTTGTATTTCTCTGTTACATCTTGTGATGCACATCATTCTAGTGACGATGTGCACAAGGGTATGCTGCTAATTTTGTTGAACTTCTCATTAGAGAAGGAAGAGGGAGCTATGAGCATGTGCAGTGCATGCTGTATTGTTATCTTCAAATTTACAACTACACAATAATCAATTTGGGTCAGTGAAGTTTTGTGGTTTTGGGGTGGATGATAAATTTTACACAGTAAAAAACAACATTTTAAATGTATCATCATATACGCTTGTGCATGGGCAAAATATTTTGGGGGCCGAATCGCTTCAGCCAAATTTAATGAAAAAAAGAAAACAAATTTAGATGAACCATAAGACAGCGGAAATAGACAAATTATATTTATATATATATATATAAAACAGTACACTGATTAGCGCATCTTCCTTCTATTTTATTTACAGTAAGAAAAAGTGACCAATAGGGGAAAATAGTTGAAGAGAAGCAAAAAAACAAGAAACAAAAAAAAAAACACTATATTTACGTAGTATATACTTAATAAATATGTGTGAAAAATAAGAATCAAATCAACATTTAGTGACTGTCCCTTAGCCATCAATCATCCCTTTTCCCATTAGTTGTTTTTGGTGCCATGGTTGGAGAGTCACAAATCAAAACAAACATGCTTAATCGTTGTGCGTTTCATTTGGTTTGTGATTTGGCTTCATTGCAGCTCTTAAAATTTAAATGATCTCCTGATTGGCCCAAATTTAGATGAATTGCAGTTCATAACTAATCAAGTCTCCAACTCTATCTGTAACTCATGCATGTAGGTAACAATGGTCAAAAACTATTGCAGTTATATGTGAATAAAAAACGTTTCAACAACATGAATGAACCACTCAGCTACCAGAAGCCTGACTTTCCTATTAACCAGAACCCAAATATCCATTTACTTTATAGATTATCCATTGGGTGGTTTCTATCCACAAACAAATACAGCAAGAAAAGAAAAAAATAATGTCATGACATAATAAGAAAATATTATAGGATGCATTGGCAGAACCAAGGGAGTATACTTATGTATTTTGCCAACTAAGCTCCCAAAACAGCTCTGGCACTCTTATACCCATTTTTCAGCCTCTAACTGCCTCACGTTCGTTAAAGAGCCAGTTTGCATCCAACTTATTTCAAATGCTACCTACATGTGCTACCAGCTAGAATTAATTATCTTGTATTGTTAACCCCTTTACCCTCTCTCTCTCTCTGCAACAACAATGCATTTGATGCTGTGGGCCATGTGCTCGTAGCATAACAGATGTTCTGCTCCATACACTGAACCTACAATAGTTGACACTCAGTTCTGAGGGTATAGATAATGTATGGGGGGATAAATTCTGCAGGTGATACCTGAGAGCACTGTGCAGTTTATTAGTTCTCCATATATTTAATGGGATATTCGGGTGGCTTATCTACCCCCATACATCTTTACAAGCTAACAATCTGACTTTCCTTTTCAGCTTTATTTTTCTAGTACTGCATATCTATTCTTTTTCTTTCCTGGTTCCGACACTAATAGGATTATAGAGAGTTAAAACACGTATAGCATCCTAATTCAAAATTAGCTCTTATTTAAATAAAATCCGCACACTGAAATGCTGAACTTGTTAACCTTGGGTTCCTTTGGTTTTCAAAGGTGATGCATTTGACAGCATAGCTCTTTGAATAGAAACTAGAAAGCAAAATTACCCTTAGAAGAGAGCTCCATGCATCTGACAGACAGTAAACGCCAGTGCAGAAAAGCTTCTTGCAATTATAATTACTTTGTGTAAATAGAAGTGGGGGATGGGGTGGGAGAGAAATCCATAAGTGCTGGACACACTTTGAGTTAATCTGGAGAAACTTGAAGCTAGTGTACTGTAGCATACTTTCTAGCTCTAAAACAATTAGCAGCGCATGCACTAATGGTCTAATTCAGCTAAAAACATTACTTGTAGGAGTGACACATGCAACCCCTTAATTAAGTGATTGTAATTGCAATTACTGATGGTACACTAAACAAATATTCAGGTCTTCAAAGGTCGTCCTGCAGAGTCCAAGCGGAAACATAGTTAAATCATATGAACCTAGGTAATATTGAAAAGCAGTGAATACATATAAACACATGGAATGTAAACAGAGGCACTGTGAATTCTCATTTTTATAATAACATTTATCTGTTTTTCTTCCTATCTACCTATGTTCTGTGTGTCTATCAATCTGTCTGTCCATCTACCTGCTTGCCTTTCTGTCTTTCCCTTGTTCTTTGTCTCATTTCTCTCTCTTTCTCTCTGCACTGCTGTAGTTTATTATGTCTCCAGAACCCCAGTAGCATTACTTTTAGAATATAAACATTTTACCATTAAATATCATCCTCACACAAATATTTTATCATATTATTAGGCATGGGGTGGTGGATCTCATGTTTATGTTATGGACCTGTAAAACTATTGTTTATTAAAGCAGGGCTGATCCATTTTTGGCAACACAGGTGAAGTTTTGCTGCCCACCTAATGACTCTTCGCCATTCCCCCCCCATTAATCCATCTTTTTACAAATATCATTAGCACACTGCCCAGCACACAGGATGTTGTGTAAAAGCTGTACGATTGTGACTTACACACCTAAAGGGCCCCCAAACAGGGTCTGATTGATTTTTAATGTACTTGTAGGTGGAGGATTTGTGAAACTCCACCAGAAACCCCAAAATCATAGATAGATAGATAGATGGATAGATAGATAGATTATTGTTACTCTTATTATCATTGGTATTTATATAGGACCAGCATATTCTGTAGCGCTTTACAATATTATCAAAAGGGGATATTTAACAATAAATGAGACAATTACAAAAACTTACAAAAATGATAGGTTGAAGAGGACCCTGCTCAAACAAGCTTACAGTCTAGAGGAGGTAGGGTATAAAACACAATAGGTAGGAAAGGATGCATACATACATTCTCTCTCATACACACAATTGCACACAAACAAACAAACACACACATTATCATACATGCAGTATTACACACATTTTCACATACACAAAGTCAGAATGGACTAACACCCAACATGCAGTACTGTACGTAAGCGAACAGCCAAAATATAACTAAACCCCTATACTAAAGTATACTACCAGGCCTTAGAGTCATCAGACTTAAGAATATATAACCATATAGAATTGTCGGAAACAAGCCAAGGTCAGGGATATAGAAATAAATTAATTCGATAAGAGTTAGCCAAAGGTCAAGGGATCCAGAAGGAAGAATAATCAAAGACAAGCCAAGGTCAGAAAATACACTGTCTTGGATAACTAGCAACTGGAAACAGGGCACAATAATACAACACATGAGGGTATATATAGCTTTAAGTGAGCAGTGTTTGGTTAATTACGTCACTGAGGTCATGACATGCGTGTACCTCATGGGCTTGATGACACAGGCCATCTGATTTGCAGCATCCGGCATCAGACAGGACACCCCAAGGAGTACCCCAAGGATTAGCGAGGGATGGAGGAGGAACTTTTCAAGTGCAATAGGGCATGCCTCCGATAGCTCCCGAGAGCTGGAGTGAACCCATGCCCTGGAGGTCAGTTGGAACTGCTGGTATCTCTGTACAGAGCAATTACAACTCAGTACATTTGGGCAGAGTAGGCACCTGCTCGGTGGATAGGCAGTGGAGGCGGGTTTTGCACATCCTCTTTGAACACCTGGGCTTGCCCTGGCCCTTCATTGACGGAATGCTGAATGGTCTTTAGATATTTTACCTTTGCACTATCCATTTCAGAGTTCTTCACTAAAGTTTAGATTGTCATGAATTCAAGGTGAATTTAACATGTTAGGTTGAAACAATCAATCTGAAAAAAATTGAGTCTTGAAATAACAATTGTGAAAGAAAATCTGCAGGTTAATTTTGTCTATTGTGCACTGCACCATTTTGCACCACAGGGGAAAGCCTTGACGGAGGGGAAGCTTTGGCTATAGAATATTTCAGTCCCAACCTCAACACTCGGAGTACCAAAACAACTGCAGGTCAATTAAGCAGTTTTTGTGTGTGGATCACACCCTGCACTCTCCGATTAAGTTCCTTAGACCAGGCAAGTTGTGCCCTAAAATTCACAATTCCTCCTTTAGCGAACAACTTAATGAATATGTTTAGGGCCAAAGGGCAAAATAGTACTAATTGTTTTGTGCATACTAAACATGCAAAATGTAAAAAACAATATTAGACTATATTATGTTGCATATTGTATAATAATTGTAACATTTTGCCATCCACCCCATCAAAATAAAATCATCTCATTTGTTGATTTCCCCGATTCTCACATACCCTCCAACCTTAATCCTATCCTGAGATGTTGGTTGTAAATTTCACTGTCACCAACAAAATAAGAATTTAATGAAATGATATTGATGCTGATACAATCATCTCCCCAGTTTCTTTAAGATTGTATAATGAATTGCAATTTTTTTTCCAGATGGCTCTATAAGCTATAAGTTAATAATCAATATTTCAATATAATCAAGTTCAAATCCCAAAAAGTGAGATATGCTTTCAATTTGGCTATGTTGGCCTAAATGTATAATATCTTTTAAGAGAGGCCAAGGTTTGGAGGGCATGTTCATCATGGGGTTATGTCATTGACACAATATGCATTACTCGTGTTCACCAGATTGAAAGAGAGGTAGCCAATCAGGAATTTATTCTGAACTTTAGTGAATTCAAAAATGACTTGGAATTTTTAGGCTAAAATAAAGAGTTGGCGAATTTTTATAAATCGGACAATTTCACCTACATTTTGTAATATGATTGGATATGCCAAAAAGTAAGCAAGTGAAAGCGATTTTGACCTGCATTTTATATATGCAATTTTTATTATTTTATGGATAAAAGCTGAGATTTTTTTTGTTAGAGTGTTGTGCAAATACAAGTGAGTGAGTTATTTGTATTTGTTTAAACTTTGCTCCCACAGCCTGCTTAAAGAACAGAAGGATCTATTTTTTTATTATTTCCTCTTGGATATTAAAAAAGAAATGTCTCAAGATCTATGTGGCCCTTTTCTTTTCAATACACAGATAATTTTCCTGATTAATGGATAATTCTGTTTATATATATATATATATATATATATATATATATATATATATATTTATTTATTATTTTTTTTAAACAAAAGTATCCATTATACAGTAAAATACCTATTTAACTGAAAAATATTTCACCTTCAGTGAATTTCAGTTGAATTGAAGGTACCAAATAATACTAAACTGACCAATGACCAATATTTTTAATAAAGTTCACAAAACCAAGAAGTGTTGGTAATGGACCAGAGACTTGCAAAGTTTAAGGGCACCAAAAGAATACCCTTTTAAATTAAATTATAAATAGCACCAACATTTATCCAAGTCATTTAAATGATGGGACATTTACCAAAGCACACATAGCATACTACAGTCTAGGTATATAAATAAGCACAGAGATTCAAAGAAACAGAAAAGTGTCCTGACAGATACATTTGTTTCTCTATAAAGCAGTGCTGGAACAAAGTAAGGGCGGCTGTCATTTTGCATGGCTTTAGTATGCATGTACGAAGGAAAGGGATTGTCTATACCAGGAGTGCCCAAAAGGTAGATCACCAGATGTTGTAAAACTACAACTTACATGATGATGCTTTGTCATTCTAGAGTATTCTAAAGGCATGCAAAGCATCACGGGAGTTGTAGTTCTACATCATCTGTGAATCTACCTTTTGGGCACCCCTATACAATTTCTCTGAATGCCTTTCTACATAAAGCTCAGAGACCCAACAATTTTAAAAGAATTTGTGGAAAATGCTCCTACTGTTCTTAAAATACGCAGAAGAAAATTATTTCTTCATCAAGGTAAAAATATTTGCTTGCCATTTATTTTAGATGCACGTTTAGAAATTCCAAATTTATATTTATATTTTTAAAATTCTTTATTTATTCCAAGACATGACATCACATCCAATACACATTAGGTTCGAACAAATCCGTGTAGTAGAAATAGATTTCGTATCTGCATCGGAAGGTGTGCCCGCCCTGGTGTTTTATATAACAAAATATAACATAAAAATTAACAATAAAGTAACAATGCAAGCAGTTATCGGGTCTAAAAGGATATCTCCGGATTGATAATTGCATTCCATTTACGATGCTTATATATCCGTTTTGTGAACATGTTTATTTTCTTTTCCCATTTCTGTTGAGTTTGTTTTCCCACATTATATATTAATGCATTGTATATAGGAAAATAGAAAGGTAATAACAGAGCTGTGATGGTCTCTCACAAAGTAGACTGGGTGAAGAGGGTGAATAAGGTGAGTGGGTGGGAAGAGGAAGGGGGGGATGGAGTGCGAGGGGGAGCAAGTTGAATCACCTGCTATCGGAGGCAGGCAGGTCCAAGGCCTGCGTTGACTGTGCACCTTGCCATCTATTTTGCCAAATTTATATTTTTAAGTGTACTTTTTGCCATATTGCCATGAAAATGCCAAATAATCATTTTAATTGCTGAGGGAAAAAAAATAGATTACAACAAATGATCGATTTCTTTCAAGGAAGGCTTTTTAAGATAGCAAGCAAAATTGGAGTAGGTAACAAGTCTACTGAATTTATATTTGTGCATATAACTTTTAACAAATGTAACAAATACTCAAAATTTCAGAAACCCCTATACGGTAAAGCATATTTAAAAAAAAAGTCATAGCATGCGCATCTGTAAATAGAACTCTTATTTTTGCTGGAAATTAAACCCACCTGTGGAAATTGCAATAGATTAATTACCAGCCACATTGTTGGAATCAGCACAGCTTAATTTCAGAAAAGTCAAAAACCATGGAATTTTTATACAAATTGCCAGCTTTAGAAAACAGCATGTATAATAATTCTACATAATGATATAAAACATGCTATAAGCAATTACCTTTACAAATACTGGCTTCCTGCAGCAAAAGCCACTGTAAATGTGCAAAGCTAATAAAATTATCTTAACCCCATCACTGCCAGAGGGGTCCACAACAGATCTTTTGCAAAACAGCAGTTACAAATGGTAAATGTGTTATGTTGTTAAGCACTTTCATGCGGCTGTAGGTTCAACATATGTAACAACTTGGAAGTGTCCTTTTAATTCCCTGCTGTCAGGTGTCTTAACATAACAGCTTTGTTTTATAATTCCCTTCCTGCTTGTAACCTTGTTACACCCTGGAGGTATCTGACAGTGTATAATTACCCCACCTGTTCCAATATTCTCCCACAATGCACAGGATATGCACAGCATTTCAGAAGTTCCCTGAAAATATGCAATGATTGAAATAAAATAAAAAAAACAAAAACATGCTTATGCTCCAAAAATGGATTCCTCTGAAATAAGGTTATTCAAATTCTTTCCAAACAGCTGGCTAAAGTTATCTAATTTTCTAAGGCTTAGAGTGATGTGAGTGGATGATCATTAACAGGAGAAAGAACACAAATCACTCATCTGTTGGTCTAAATCCAAATTATTTGCAGCCATAATATATTGATCATTCTTGTAATAAATCTATACATGCATACCTCGCTAAAACAGCGGGATTTAGTTCCAGACCATCGATGTAAAGAGAATATCGCTGTAAAGTTAATCACAGGCTCATTTTTATTTGCTAGTGCATACAAAGGTATTAAAATGCATTTACACCATCATAGGATATCGAGGTTATTTACTAAAGTGAGAATGAAAAGTGAATTTTCCAAGTCCAGAATAGCAGAACTGGAAGCAAAACTAAATTAGAGAATTCCCCCAGTTCTGCTAGTTTGACATTAAATCTTAAATTCCCTTTCAATTCCCAGTTAGTAAATAACCCTGTATATTTACACTATATGGAATAAAGTATTGGGACACTTGACCATTACACCAACAGGGGCTTTATGTCACCTGATTCTAAACACATAGGCATTAATATGTAGTTAGTTGCCCCCCTTTGCAGCTATAACAGCTTCCACTCTTCTGGGAAGGGTTTTCCCCAAATTTAGAAGTATTTCTGTGGGAATTTTTGCTCATCCATCCAGAAGATTATTTGTGAGGACAGGAACTGATGTTGCAACTCCAACATCAGTTCCTGTAATTGTATTTCATTACCCCTACTTATACCCTTTGTGTCACTATACCCCACTCCCTCTAGCATGTTAGTTCATTGAGCAGGGACCTCAACCCCTCTGTTCCTGTGCGTCCATTTGTCTGGTTACAATTATGTGCCTGTTAGTCCACCCATTGTACAGCGCTATGGAATTTGCTGTCGATATATAAATAATAAAATAATAATAATCCCTGTGGTGGAAGCAACCTCGCCACTGTGCACTGGAGGAGCCTGGTTGCTCGCCTGCTCCCTTTAGACTTGGCCCAGCATTTAAAACCTTTTATTTTCCCTGCAGAAAGGCTTATTCGTGCCTTTTTGCCAGGGTGTTCGGTAGATTCAATCTACCGAACAAAGTACCAAACGATAGACCACCTGGGAACTTGAGTGTGCCGTCAATTGGCCGCCCAGAAGCTGCGTTAACCGCAGCTTAATTGCCGAACGCTGGGTGGCCTTTGTTCATTTGCCGAACACGTGGCAGCGGCCATTTTAACTCCCAAACGGCCAGCGGTGTTCACTGCCCAAACTATGGAACTGAAAACGGACACTTATTTGCGCGAACACTGCTGAGGCGCCAGCCTCCTTACCTCTGCATTCGGTAGTATAACTTAATGCCTGTTCAATCAGTAGTTTAACCGTATGAACAGCATAACCCCAGATAGCCATGCCATGGAGCCTATTCGTGTAACAAAAAACTATGGGAAAGACTTTGGCTCCATGGCGATTGAACTGTAGGTATGTGATCTGAGCGCCATTCGGTAATAATGTGATTACTTCCCAATTATCCCCAGGATAGAGAGGAGGGATTGTGATGTAATTGTGGGAGTGTTTAAAGGTGTATGTCTGTAATTGGTCAATGTCCAATATGTTTCCCAGTCTTCCATCTGGTCCCCTAGGGGAGTGTCCACAGGTGAAAGACCTGCATAAAAGCCGGGCAGGTAGCCCCAGTAAATCTGTTCTGCTTGACCCTCATGAAGTGTTGTCTTATTCTTGGGGGGAATTGGACTGTATGCTGATTGACAGGAGTTTAAGCTGATTGTATGCTTTTCCTGTTCGGCAGTTTCCAGTGTTCGTGTGTTTCCTGTTCAGGAGTTGGAGGATTTGTGTAGTTTTCAGTTCGGGAGATTGGTGCTTGCAGTAGTTGCCTGTGCAATATCGCCTAGACGGTTTTTAACCTCTTGTGTGCAAAACGGTCCATTACAATCCCAAAGGTGTTCGATGGGGGTGAGGTCAGGGCTTTGTGCAGGCCAGTCAAGTTCTCCTATCCAACCATGTCTTCATGGACCTTTGTGCAGTGGGGCACAGTCATCCGGAATAGAAAAGGGCCTACAAAATTATAAGCATAGCAATGTCTAAGATTTCCCTTTACTGGAAGTAAGAGACCTAGCCCAACCCCTGAAAACCAGACCTATACCATTATCCCACCTCCAACAAACTTTACAGTTGGTCTACTGCAGTCAATCAGGTAACATTCATCTGGCATCACAATCAGACTTGCCCATCAGATTGCAAAACATAGAAGCTTGATTTATCACATTTTCGTTGTTACAGAGTCCAGTGGCAGCTTCACATCACTCGATCTGATAGTTGGCATTGTACTTGGTGATGTGAGGCTTGCATGCAGCTGTTCGGCCAGGGAAACTATCCCTGAAGCTTCAGCCATACAGTTTGTGTGCTGATATTAATGCCAGTGGAAGTTTGGAACTCTTGCTACCACTATGAAATATTATTACCTTAAATAGTGGAGATAGTGAAAATTCATCATCTGAATATAATGAAATTGCCGTATTAACTAAGTGCAGGGTAAAATTTACTTGTAAAAGTTAAGGGATCTTAACATGTATAGCTTGGAGGAAAGATGAGACAGTGGGATATGATAGAATCAGTTACATAGGGAATCAACACAGTAAAGGAGGAGTGTATATTTAAAAGAAGGAAAACTAAAAACAAGTGGAAACAGTCTTAAATTAGAGGGGCAAAGATTTAAAAATTATATCAGGAAGTATAACTTTTCTGAGAGGGTAGTGGATGCACAGAATAGCCTTCCAGCTTAAGTGGTAGACGTGAGGGTGTTTAAGCATGCATGGGATAGGCATAAGGCTATACTAGATATAAAAGACTAATGCAAGTATTGAGAAAATTGGACAGACTAGATGTGCCGAATGGCTCTTATCTGCCGTCACATTCTATGTTTCTATGTTTTTTAGTAGTGCCAGAAAAACAAGTTTGTTTTTCTTGCACTGTAGATTCCCTTTAAATAGAATTGTAGGCCCTCCATTTGCCCAGTCCTTACAGGTAGGCTCTGTACTCAAAGCCCTTACCGAACCATCAATAATATGAAGCAAGAATTAGACATAGACATCTTCTCTATGTCCAGACCCGATTATGAATTAAAAGAATATGTAGCTATCGCTATGAGATACTGAGTAAGAATATTTTTACTCAAGTTTTCTATTGGCTTTGTGAGTAACCTGGGAGGTCATCTCTTCTGTCAATTATTAATGTTATCATTTTTTATAAAGCGCCAACAAATTCCACAGCGCTTTCAATTAATCAATCTTATGGTTGCAAAAAGCTCGGGGGTTTTTTGTACCACTAGTAGGTTTACAGATTTATTCGCCTCAATGTCGTAGGGACTCTATGACGCAACGTCTTTTAACTGCACAGACATATGCACATACACAACAAACATGTACACTTGTTGCTTTGTTTATTTTCAACACAGATTGCAATGGAAGGTATTAGTATTGCAGAGGGGGTACTAGATTAGTCATCAGGTAGATAGATTGGATGCTAATGTACAGCACTGTTTTACAACTCTTTGCAGTACACAGAAATTTATTATTAAAACAATTGATTGCAAATAAAGCCTGGGGTTTTATAAGATGTTGGGCAAGAGTGGATTGTGTAGGGCAAGTGTTATTATTACTTCCTGATTTGAACTATATGGACTAGTTATCACTGTGAATTGTATTTTACCAAAGAGTGTAATGACTGACATTCGTGTCATTCGCAGAACAAGGATACTGTACTTGTAGCAACATTATTATACAATGCAAAATGCTAATTGGCAGCTCTGAATTGTGCTTCATTTGGCATCACTTTGAGCTATTAATTGCTTTTAATAAATTAGGGTTGCCAGGTATTCATGATGGACTTAGAGAGCTATCTTTGATCCTCAATAATGGTCAATCCTGCTATATTCTTTTCTTACAATCACTCTACAAGAGAAAGCATGCACACCTCTATAATTTAAGTTACATCACAAGGGCATTTGTAAAAATGTATTTAGCATTCAATCTGTGTGTTTACATGCTCGGGGAATATCAAACCCAATCACTCTTATTCTTTTTATTCTATTAAAGTAATACAAATTCACCTCTAACACTGTGCGTGCTTATTGCTTGGTTGACATCAGTTCAACGTTTAGTATGTTACAAGTGGGATTATGTGTGAAATGCATTAACCTCTAACATGACTTCAAAAACAGCCTTTTAAAACAGAGCCAAACAGTGATAAAATTGGAAGAGTAGTGTGCTAAAGCTTCTTCAGATCTGTTAAATGACCTTTAAACCATTGCTTTTTATTTTATAAAGATGATCATTTTGCAGCGCTTTAGAAATAAAATGTTAAACTGGAAATATCCTTGAAAAGCATAGCAAAAAAGAGAATGCATTGTGTTAATAATGGCAATTATGAAGCTAGGGAAAATAATTAAGCTATGAGACATTATGATAATGACATGTTGAATGTAACAACTGCCTGTTAACTCTTTCAGAATTAAAAAAATAAATTGTTAACATTTCTTTGGTGGTGTAAGAAATATGTAATTGAAGACTGATATTTACACTGTATAACACAATTATATACGCAACACTTTTGTTTTTGCCCCCATTTTTCATGAGCTGAACTCAAAGATCTAAGATTTTTTCTATGTACAAAAAAGGCCTATTTCTGTGCTTAGTGAGCACTTTTCCTTTGCTGAAATATCCATATCTATCCACTTCACAGGTGTGGCATATCAAGATGCTGATTAGACAGCATGATTATTGCACAGGTTTTGTCAGAGCTTAACTATCGGAGTTTCTGATATCCGACACTTCCGGGTTCACAGACCAATGACACACCACTTTCTCTGACGCGGCTTCCTCACGCTACTTAGAGGAACCACGCCAGATTCAAAGTGCTTGGTTATTTTGAAGCTTCCTATCTTCAGACCGGCTACAAGCAATCTCTCGTTATACTGATTACACATGTACCGAACCAGGACTGTGTGCAGGTAGTGGTTACCATTCTCCCACCAATAAAAACCTGAGATATATTTGTGGTATAAAACAGGCCACAGCTTTATTTATATTTTAAATAATATATTTAACCAATAAATAACCACTTACTAACAATATCAACATGACATACAATTTAACTGCAGACTTGTCCTTGCCAACCCATTCCAGCACTCCTGGGCGCCTGCCCTCCCCCCTGGTCCTAAGCACCACTTGGCTTCCAACTTGGCCTTTCCTTACCACCATGCCAACCACTAGCCGGCCTTTGACTCAGTGGGCACGTCCGTTTGTCCAACCATTTACCAGAGGTTAGGGGAGGTATCCCCTTGCTCAAATACGGATTGGCAAGGACCTTGCCCACCAGCTGCAACAAGAAAAGAAAGTTAGCATCAAATAGCAAACATCAACAAGGGAGGGTGGGTGGGAAGCTGTTACCAAGCCATTATTCTAAGATGGCTGAAGTAAGAAGGCAAAATATATATATATATATAGTCCAGCCCATCATTCACCTCTTTTATCACTCCCACATATTACATCTACACTTCCCCACACCCACACATGCCTCCTATCCAGCTAGCTTTCAGTTCCTCAGGATCTGGACTGTCCACCAGAGCTGTTGCCCGTGAATTGAATGTTCATTTCTCTACCATAACCTGTGACAAGACCAATCTCAACACATTGCATTGGAGGAGCCTGGTTGCCCACCTGCTGCCTTTGGATTATGGACCGGCAGCTAAAGGGTTAATTTTACTGTGCAGAAGGATTTATTTCTCCCTTTCTGCACAGCCGTTCGGTAGATTCCATCTACCGAACAAACAGTTTCTTTTCAGCCTCCCCAGAGCCGCGGGAAGCCGGCCGACGACCTTAATTGGCCACCCAGAAGCTGGAGTGCGCCCTCCATTTACCTCCCAGTAGCTGCGG
Source organism: Pelobates cultripes (assembly GCA_933207985.1). Taxonomy (NCBI): domain Eukaryota; kingdom Metazoa; phylum Chordata; class Amphibia; order Anura; family Pelobatidae; genus Pelobates; species Pelobates cultripes. Next base: position 191,838,223 of record OW240912.1, read on the forward strand.
TTAACCGCAGCTTAATTGATTGCTACTGGGTGGTCGCGGTTACACTTAGCCGCCACACGATGGCGGTGTTCTGGAGCTCCCCGGGCAGCCAGCGCTTTTCTGCCCGGCTTTCCTGCACCAAACCCGGACACTTTTACGTGCAGGCACCGCTGAACCTCCAACCCCTGGTTCTAATTCGTACGGATTTAACGAATGCATGTAAATTCTGTATTTTATGTTGGAGGAATGTTTTAACCCAGATAGCTATGCCATGGAGCCTGTTCGTGGAATTAAAGACTTTGGCTCAATGGCAATTAAACTGTATTCGTGTGGTCTGGGTGCCATTCACCTAATAATGTGCACTCAGACCTGAGCTATCTGGGGATATGTTACATGTATATATTTACTGTACCATTTGTCCCATTATGTATTTTAAAGTGATAGTCTGTCTTCGTGTCCCCACATGTGTAATGGAGTTTTGCCTTTGTCCTGGGAGATAATTGAATTACTTCTCCAGGGCAGAGGGGAGGAAGCCAGGATGCATTGTGGAGATGTTTTACATCTGTATGTTTGTAATTGGTACATGTCTGTCTTTTGTTACAGTCTTCCATCTGGTCCCCTAGGGGAGTGTCCACCAGGTGGGAGACCTGCATAAATACTGGGCAGGTAGCCCTCATTAAACAGACCACTGCTTGACCCTCAACACGGAGCCTTGTCTCGTTCTTGGGGGATTCACTGTATGCTGTTAGAGACTGATTGCCAGGAGTGTAAGCTGATTGTCTGCTTTTCCTGTTCGTCTGCTAGCAGCTATTTGGGAGGTTCCAGTTCGGGAGTTGGAGTGCTATTTTGTATCCAGTTCGGGAATTTGGTGTTCTGCAGTAGCTGTGCCTGTATCTCTGGAAGGGGAAGATCTACTAAACGGTTTTTACCCCTTGTGCGCAAAACGGTCCGTTACATAACCCATCTCTAAAGGCGTTTCAGAAAATTTCGCAGTGCATCCAACCAGCCTCATAACTGCAGACCATTTGTAACCACACCAGCTCAGAACCTCCACTTCCAGCATCTTCACCTCCAAGATCATCTGAGACCAGCCTCCTGGACAGCTGCTGCAACAATTGGTTTCCATAACCAATGAATTGCTGCACAAATTGTCAGGGAAGCTTACCTGCATGCTCGTCGTCCTCAACAGGGTCTCGACCTGACTGCAGTTCATCATCGTAACCAACTTAAGTGGGCAAATGCTCACATTCGATGGCGTCTGGCACTTTGGAGAGGTGTTCTCTTCACGGATGAATCCCGGTTTTCACTGTACAGGGCAGATGGCAGACAGTGTGTATGGCGTCGTGTGGGTGAGTGGTTTGCTGATGCCAACGTTGTGGATTGAGTGGCCCATGGTGGGCAGGGCCGGCCTTAGGCCTTTAGGCGCCCTGTGCGAAAAATCTTCACAGCCCCCCCGTCATCCATGTATGATGTAATGTTTGCGTTGTCTGTGTATGTGATAGTAGGTGTGATGACTGTGTGTGATATGTATGCTATGTGTTGGCTGTGTGTGATATTTGTAATGGGTGTTTTAACAGTGTGTGCTATGCATGTATTGTTGTATGTGATATTTGTGCAGGATTTATTGGCTGTGTGTGATGGTTATTTAATTCAGATAAAAACATGCATTTAGGCCTGTGTGTGAATGCAGGTGTTTATTTTTGCAGAGTTATGTGCACACAGTCAGATGCACACAGTTATACATATACACTGTCAAATCCATCACATGCACACAGTCGCAGGCAGATAGTCACATACACAGGATCAGGCAGAAACACACAGGTAGAAAAATACAAAGGGGATAGGGGCTGCGTCCGAGGTTTTAATCAGTAATTTATAATAACAAACAACCAGACTAAATGGTCTAAATAGAGATACAACTAAGAAAGTAGAAACACACAGGTACAGGCAGTAACACACATACACAGTTAGAGGTAGATAAACACACTCACACACAATTACATGCAGACTGCCGCAAACACACACATACACACAGGCAGACAGCCACACACATACACACAGGCAGACAGCCACACACACACAGAGTCAGGTGGCTATACACACACAGGTAGACATCCACACACACAGAGGCATGTAGTCACACACACAGGCAGACAGCCAAACAAACACACACGGGCAGTCAGTCACACACACACAGGCAGACAGTCATGCACACACACACAGCCACACAGTATGACTGTCTGCCTGTGTGTGTGTCTGCCTGTGTGTGTCTGACTGTCTGCCTGTGTGTGTGCATGACTGCCTGTGTGTGTGTGTGTGTGTGTGTGTGACTGTCTGCCTGTGTGTGTGTGTGCGCATGACTGTCTGCCTGTGTGTGTGTGACTGTCTGCCTGTGTGTGTGTGTGTGTGTGCGTGTATGTGACTTTCTGCCTGTGTGTGTTTGTTTGGCTGTCTGCCTGTGTGTGTGTGACTACCTGCCTCTGTGTGTGTGGGTGTCTTCCTGTGTGTGTATGGCAGACAGTCACACACACACAGACACACACACAGGCAGACAGTCATACACACACACACAGGCAGTCATGCACACACAGAGACACACACACACAGGCAGACAGTCACAGACACACACAACACAGGCAGACAGTCATACACACAGACACACACAGGCAGTCATACACACACACACACAGGCAGACAGTCATACACACAGACACACACAGGCACAAAGTCATACACACAGATACACACACACAGGCAGACAGTCATACACACACACAGGCAGACAGTCACACACACACAGACACAAAGACAGACAGTCACACACACAGGCAGACAGTCACACTTACACTGACAATCACACAGTTACCTGTGGAGTTCATTGTGCAGGCAGTGCAGCTCCTGGAGACTATTTGTTGGGGAAGCAGGGACTCCTTCCTGCTTCCCCTGCAGCAGTTATCCAGCGCTTTTATCTCCGCCCCCGCCACACTGGATGCTCCGCCCTGTCGCACGGGAAGCTCCACCGCGCCACAAATTTATTTAATTTTTTTCATTTCAACCGGCCATGTGTGAGCAGTCTCTGCCGCAGGGCGCCCCCTGGTCCATGGCGCCATGTGCAGCCGAACAGCTCACACACCCCAAAGGCCGGCCCTGATGGTGGGGGTGGCGTTATGGTATGGGCAGGCATATGCTATGGACAATGTACACAGGTGCATTTTATTGATGGCATTTTGAATGCACAGATACCGTGTTATTCAGCCACGACAATGAACTCATGTTGCATCATAATAATGCAGGGCCCCATGATGCAAGGATCTGTACACAATTCCTGGAAGCTGAAAACGTCCCAGTTCTTGCATGGCCAGTATACTCATTATACTCACCGGACATGTCACCCATTGAGCATGTTTGGGATCGGGGCGGACTGAACACTCGGGTAAATCGGTCATGGACCGAGGTCCAGAGGCTCTGGGGGGCCCGCCCCTGCTGCAGTAAGTAATGGCTGAGCTGGGAAGTTAAACAATCTCCCCAGCCAGCCTGCACTCAGTAATGGGCCCGCACAGCCTTGGGCCCCTGCTGCTAAAAATATAATCCTCCGTGCAGGGCACACTGAGAGACAGCTAAGGGGCCTTCCAAAGACCCCACTAGGCTGCCCCTCAGTGTGCCTGTCTCAGTGTGAATTCGGCAGAGACTCCAGGAGCAGAGCCTCTGCTAGAAGAGGAGCACAGCCACACTGAGCTTGTAGGCTGTCAGAACACTGCTCAGGGCAGCTCCGTGTGGCTGGCTCTGCAGGAAGTAACATCATGGAATGCTAAGCTGCCCTGATCAGTGTTACAGGCAGCATGAGGCACATGAAGAATTCCCTCCCGCCCCCTTTGGATAAGGATTCCTCCCTCCCTGGCCAAAGGTAAGACTAAGGGAGGGGGGAATATATATCCTTTTTAAATCTGTTTTTTTTTCTTAATTAATTATGTTTTTAGCATTTATCCCCCCCCCCACTACTGCCCCTTAACAGCTCCTATAATTCTCCCCCTCATCAACCACAGCCTCACTACCCCTCTACACCCCATATAACCCTGATCCATCTACAACTCCTATTACCCCCAGGTAACCACTACAGCCCCACTACAACTCCTATTACCCCAAGGCACCCACAACTACTGCTTATCACCCACTGTAGCCCCCTATACCCTATTGCACCCACTACAACACCTACACCCTGCATCCACCACAGCTCCTACCCCCTTGTACCCACCACAACCCCTGCACCCACTACATCCCATACCCCCAGACACCCTCTAGATCCCCATACCCCCTGTACCCAATACAGCCCCTTCCACCCTGAACATACTACAACCAATACCCTCCTTGTCCACTCTACAGCCCCTAATATCCCATGCCCCCACTACAGCACCTTATACCCACTACAGCCTCTACACCCATTACAGTGCCTACCCCTAGGCACCCTCTAGGTCCCCATACCCCATGCACCCACTACAGCCATTACCCCACTTGCCTCTTCTACAGCCCCTATTATTCCATACTCACACTACAGCCCCCTGCACCTAATACAACTCCTACCCTCAGACACCCTATAGATGTTCTATACCCCCTGCACCCACTACAGCCCCTGTACTTATTACAGCCCCTACCCCCCGCAGTCATTACAGTACCTACCGCACTACAGCCCCTACCCCGAAGCACCATCTAGATCCCTATACCCCCTGCACCTGTTACCCCTACCACCCTGCACATACTACAACCAATACCCCCCTTTCCTCCTCTACAGCGCCTATTATCCCATGCTCCCACTACAGCCCCCTATACCCACTTCTGCCCCTAACTCCAGGCACCCTCTTAATCCCTATACCCCTTGCACCCACTACAGCCCCTATCAACCTGCACATATTACAGCCAATACCTCTTGGCTCCCTGTAAAGCCCCTATTTTCCCATTCCTATACTACATTCCCCTATACCCTCTGCACCCACTACAGCCTCTACCCTCTGCAGCCCATACCCCCCTTACCCCTTAAAGTCATTATTAAACCCTTTCCCCCTCTGCAGTCCCTCCCTAGCATCCACTACAGCACTTACCTCTCTGCACCCACTACAGCTCCTACCCCCCAGACACCCTCTAGATTCCCTATACCCACTACAGCCCCTACCCCAGTGCACCCTTTACAGACCCTACCCCCTCACACCCTCTAGATTCCCTATACCACCTTGCACCCACTACAGCCCCTATTAACCCCTGCACCCACTACAGGTCCTTCCACTAGGCACCCTCTAGATCCCCTATACTCCCCGCACCCACTACAACCCATACCCACTCTACAGTCCCTATTAACCCCAGCCCCCTATACCCACTACAGCCTTAGTGGTGGTTATTATTATTGTATTAATTCACAATAACTCCCCTGCATTCAAGCACATTCACTCTCTGTACATATACACCCCTGCATTTACAGACTGTGCACACACATGATCCAGCATTCATAAACATATATCCATATGTTCAGGTACTCTGACCCTGCACACATACAAATTATTGATTCAATGCATCTCTATGAGGAGATGCTGATTGGCGCAGCATGGCATTTTGCTGCTTATGTTCAATTTCCTTCCAATGCTTTCCTATGGGAAAGTATTGGATTGTGTGAGATCTAATTCGATGATATCAGCCAAGGAGAACACCCAGGCTGCACCTTTTTAACGGGGGACAAAGGGGGGGGGGGGCGGCTGGGACCTAAACGTCTATTTTTAAACCTATAGTGTCAGGAATACACGTTTCTTTTTTTTGACACTATAGTGTTCCTTGTAACGGTTAACACCTGATTTGTAATTTAAGACGCAAAATTTGGAGGCCTGCATACCCTTTTATACATATTGCCATGCTACATAAACACACATAAAGATTACTACCCTATTTAAAAAGAAAAAAAACAAACATGTATTTAACTATACTCTGAAGACTTACACCAGAGCTCACAGTGAATATGCACACAGAAACATTAATTCACTTTACATGCACATACAATCAAATACAGTGTACATCTACACCAACATTTATATTGGTCTACAGGGGGCCTAGGTCCCACTGTCAGTCCGTCCCTGTTTCGGATGCTGTGGCTCGGTGTATACGACAGCGTGTTCCAGGTCCTGCAACTTTGCACAGCCATTGAAGAGGAGTGGACCAACATTCCACAGGCCACAATCAACAACCTGATCAACTCTATGCGAAGGAGATGTGTTGCACTGCGTAAAGCAAATGGTAGTCACAACAGATACTGACTGATTTTCAGAACCGACGGCCCCTTCTGGATCCCCCCAATACAGTCAAACTGCACATTTTAGAGTGGCCTTTTATTGTGGCCAGTCTAAGTCACACCTGTGCAATAATCATGCTGTCTAATCAGCATCTTGATATACCACACCTGTGAGGTGGATGGATTATCTCAGCAAAGGAGAAGTGCTCACTAATACAGTTTGAGACAGATTTGTGAACAGTATATTTGAAAAAAAAAAAGGTCTTTTGTGTATATAGAAAAAGTCGTAGATCTTTGAGCTCAGCTCATGAAAAATGGGGTTAAAAACAAAAGTGTTGCAGTGTAATTGCAGGTGTGTAAATGTACAGAGAGTTACGGGATTTCTTTCTTCTCAGACTACCTACCTACACTACGCACTGGCATTAATTTCAATAGAAAGTAGTCAGTAGTTGTGAACGTGTAGCCACAAGTTGTTTTTTGCCATGTGGATTGACCAGTGGTGAGTTGGGCATAATCTAATAGAAATTAAAACTACCAGCAGGGAAATTGAATGTGACCTAATGATTTACTGGTAAATCCACTCCAAAATAAAGATCTTAATCACCCCCACAAAAAAGAATAAAGGATGTTGGGTTTACATTTTCAATACTCAAACTACTAGTATTCCCAAGCAATTGTCTACCTAACTATGTATGTATTTTTTGTTCTTCTTAACCTGGACAAAAAGGAATATTAAAAATACCCATTCTAACTTTGCCACTATTTCTTAAGAGGATGGTATTACTCTTTAAAAGTTCTTCCTGGTGATAGTGTCGCTTAAAGGGATTCTATAAATACCAAAGCAACTTTAACTTAATGAAGCAGTTTTAGTGTATGGATCATACCCCTGCAGACTCACTGATCAATTGTCTGCCATTTAGAAGTTATCACTTTGTTTATGCAGGCATAGCCACACCTCCCCTAGCTGTGACTCACACAGCCATCATACAAAAAAAAAATGCTTTCATTAGCAATCAGATCTGTTAGCACAGTGTGTTTACACATTTTATCTCCTACTCTTTTCATTGAACACTCGAGGATCTTACCGGCAGGATATTAAGAGAGCAGGATCAGGGCCGCCATCAGGGGGTGACAACCATAACAGATGGATGGATAGGTGGGTGAACAGACAGATAGCTAGACAGTCTCAAAAAATGAATGACCATAATACACATGATATGAACAATAACACAATCTAACTCATATTAAGCAAAACAAAATGGCTGCTCCTTGTAACGTTATGGTTATTTTGCTGAATTACCGCCACTGTGTTTGACAAAAGGAAAAGTAACAAGAAACTGTAAACATTCCGTAATGGTAAGTCAACACCTTTCATAACTGTGATATAATTAACCTTTATTGTCAGTTCAAAACTTTTCCGTGGGAAAAGGATGACAATTTATCTGACAGAAAAGGAAGAAATTCTTTAAATATAACTAACTTTCTTTCAATGGGAATTTAAATATTTTTTGTTAAGAAAATGCAATGAAACTTAATGCAAAATGTAATTACTCCTGTTTTGTTTATGTTGAACTAAAATATTACAACAAATCATTGAAAACTTTTTTTCCAGTGTTTTCCTAGGCCAAATGATGCTCTGCTTGACGCCTGAATTAATTCCAATTACATTACCATAAAGTTCTATTTACTGTAACACCGTTGTGATTCCTGGTGTTTATAAATTGTGGAAAAGCACCTGACACTTCAGAGATATTCTGTTATCTGTGAAACACAAGGGAGAATGCACCTGATATTTTTGCGCCCACTCTTCCAAATACTGACAGTCTAGTTCAAATGACTAACAAGTAAAAAATAATAATAAAAAAAAAAAAAGAATTGGGGGAGAAAAATAAACTTTGGATTAGAAAAAGAAACAGCTTAAGCTTCAAATATAGAAAATTGTTAAAGCACACAAGGAATACATGTTCTAATCTTTTCTTTAACTATTGTATGGTAACACACAGATATAATTGTACATAAACGGTATAACACTTATTGACTTTGGACAGTTCTGCCAGATGACTTTGTACATATCAAGGGTGTGGAAATCATATCATGAAAAATGCTTTCCTATTTAAAATAAGGTCAATAACAATTTCGATTATTTTAGAAATTACATTGTAGATGTTTGAATTGCATGCATTTTTACATTTATTAATATATTTGTGTTACCTTGCTGGAAAATAAGAGCTAAATAATAAGAAGCTAAACACCCGTGCTAAATAGTTTACTATCTTTGTGTTACCTTGCTGTAAAATAAGAGCTAGATATGTTATGTCTTCAATTCTGCACAGGTTTAACCCCTTAGTGACCAGACCACTTTTCAATTTTCTTACCGTTTGGGACCAGGGCTGTTTTTAAATTTTTTGCGGTGTTTGTGTCTAGCTGTAATTTTCCTCTTACTCATTTACTGTAGCCACACATATTATATACCGTTTGTCTTGCCATTAAATAGTCTTTCTTCAGATACCATTATTTTCATCATATCATATAATTTGCTATAATAAAATTATAAAATATGATGAAAAAATTTGAAAAACACACTTTTTCCAACTTTGACCCTCAAAATCTGTTACACTTCTAAAACCGCCAAAACACACAGTGCTAAATAGTTTTTACATTTTGTCCTGAGTTTAGAAATACCCAATGTTAACATGTTTAACTTTGCTATTTCCAAACCATATTTTTATTTTCAAAATTAACGCAAGTTACATTTAAACACTGATATTTGTCAGGAATCCCTGAATAACCCTTCACATGTATATATTTTTTAAAACAAGACAACCTTAGATATTAAACTTGGGGTGCTTTAAATCTTTTCATGCTCTTTACGTGCAACCATTTTACCACCAATCTATGCCAAAAAAAATTGGTGATTTTTTGGACACACATAGCAATTTAAGAATACATGTACTGAGAACTTCAACCCCTTAAGGACACATGACATGTGTGACATGTCATGATTCCCTTTTATTCCAGAAGTTTGGTCCTTAAGGGGATAAGGGTTACTGCCAAAGAACACCCCAATATGTGTTCAGCAACATCTCCTGAGTACAGTGATACCACCCATGTACAGATGTGTCGGGTTCTCTGAGGGCTAAAAGAGGGTACGCATTCCAGTTTTCCAACTTGGAATTTTCACAGATGGTCATCATGCACCCATGTCCTATTTGGGACATTTCTGAAGCCGACCAATGTAATTTACCTGCATCAAACCATATATTTTGGAAAAGTAGACACCTTAGGGTATTTCAAATGGTGGTATTTTAACACTTTCCATGCACTAATTCTACCACCAGTCTTTGTCAAGCTTTTGGGTAGTCGTTTTTTTGTGTTATTTTTCTCTCACATTATACTTTAGGCATGGATTCTCAGTTCCTGTTATGTGTTACTGACAAAGAACACCCCAATATGTGTTCAGCAACATCTCCCAAGTACAACAGTGCCCCCAATGTACAGATTTTATGGGTTTTTGCAAACTTACAGGGGTCAAATGTAAGGCTTACCCCTTTTCCATGTTTGCACATTGAAATTTGCCAGATTAGTTTGCTGGGCCTATGTTGCCTTTGAAACCGTATAGCCCAGGAATGAAAATTAACCCCATCATGGCATACTATTTGTAAACATAAACAGCCCAGGGTATTCAAAATGGGATATGCCCAGTCTTTTTTAGTAGCCAATTAGTCACAAATCCTGGCCAAAATTCCCATTTATATTTGTTTTTTGCATTTTTCACACATAAACTGCCATTTCACCGATGATATTATCAGTATTGTGACGAGACCAATCTCGCCACATTGCATTGGAGAAGCCTGGTTGCTCGCCTGCTGCCCTTGGACTATGGCCCCCTTTTAAAAGACTTTATTTTTGCCTGCAGAAAAGCTGTATTCGTGCTTTTCTGCCTGGGGTTCAGTAGATTTGTTTGAATGTGTTATACCCCAGATAGGAATCCCATGGAGCCCATTCGTATGAAACTGACTGTAAAGACTTTAGCTCCATGGCGATTAAACTGTATTCGTGTGGTCTGAGCGCCATTCACTTAATAATGTGCGCTCGGACCTGAGCTATCTGGGGATATGTTACATGTCTGTGTTTTATGTAATAAATGTGACTTTATGTATTTTAAAGTGTTTTGTGTCTTTTTGCAACCATGTGCTTAATGGAGTCTTGTGTCTGTCCTGGGAGATAATTGAATTACTTATCTCCAGGATAGAAGACTCTGAAACTGGTTTGGGCCAGAAAGCCATGCTTCATTTAGTCACAAAGGACTTTTTACTAACTTTTGAACCCCTTGTCTGATTTGTGCCATTTTTGAATATGTTGTTCCCCTGAATGGATTGATTGAGAATATGTAATTTTATGTGAATGTGATGTATGGTTTTGGAGTTATGAAAGTTGGGTAGAAAGTATGTTTTAACTGTATGTATAATTGAGTTTCCTCTCAGGATAAGGGGAGGGAATATGTGGGATGTAACTGTGATGTGATTGGTTGTTTTATACCTCCCTGTGGGCGGTCCTGTATTTGCAAGACTGTAATAAAAACCAGGCTGGGTGTGCCAGCACCTCAGACCACTGCTTGACCCTCAACACGGAGCCTTGTCTCGTTCTTGGGGGGATTCACTGTATGCTGTTAGAGACTGATTGCCAGGAGTGTAAGCTGATTGTCTGCTTTTCCTGTTCGTCTGCTAGCAGCTATTTGGGAGGTTCCAGTTCGGGAGTTGGAGTGCTATTTTGTATCCAGTTCGGGAGTTTGGTGTTCTGCAGTAGCTGTGCCTGTATCTCTGGAAAGGGGGCCGATCGCCTAAACGGTTTTTACCCCTTGTGTGCAAAACGGTCCGTTACAATTGGTGGCAAGCGGCGGGATCGTTCCCACAGACTACAGGACAGCTACAGGCAACACCATTCCGTGGATTTACAATTTGAGGGCAACGCATGTCTGAGTACAGCGACCCTGACAGCAACAGCATGGAACCAGCAGTGTCATACGAGGAGGAGGACCTGGATGGCCGGGATGCATTAAGGAAAGGCATCTGGTACCAGGCCCTGGATAATGTACAGTACCAGCGGGGTGAGAGTCTCCCCAGTGAAGAGCAGCGGTTGCAGAAGCAAGTGGCCCTGCGGATGCCCTTCCTGGGAGAGCAGCCCCTAGATGAATGGGTGAAGGAATTGGAGCACCGGGTATGGCAGGAGATTTGGCTGGAAGATGCATACCAGGCGCTCTGGTGGTATGGGGCACAGTACCTGCCCTGGACAGCCGAGCATGACAAGCCAGAGGGAGAGGAGTTTGATGGTCCTGGCTTGTTATGGGAGGCTTTTTCAGAGCCTGAATTTGGGAGCCCTACACAAGCCCGGTTCAGTGATCTCTTGGAGTGGAGAGAGAGCAGGTATGACTGGGACGACACTCACGACATTGAGCAAGACCTGGCTCACCTAGCAACCCTGGAGTGGGAACTGGAGCAGGACTACCGAGATCTCTTCCACTCCATTGAAAAGATTCAGCAGGACAGCAAGGTGACAGATCCAGTTCCAGACCCATTCAGCTGGGAAGACATTGTGGATATTTTCTGGGAAGAACCCCAGGTGGCCGGTAGAGATGGGACCGAGGTCTCTCCACCGGTCCTGCAGGGAATTGGGAGCCCAGTCTCCATTCCCCAGCGGCCGTGTGATTTATTGGGAATTGGGAGCCCAGTCTCCATTCCCCAGCGGCAGTGTAAAGTGCAGGGAGAGGAGAGCAGCGTCCTCCCTCCCCAGCGGCAGGCTGAGTTACAGGGGGCAGAGGTAGTTGTTCCTGCCCTCCAGCAGCAGAGTGATATGCCGGGAAGGCAGTGTGAAGTGCAGGGAGAGGAGAGCAGTGTCCTCCCTCCCCAGCGGCAGGCTGAGTTACAGGGGGCAGAGGTAGTTGTTCCTGCCCTCCAGCAGTCAAGTGATATGCTGGGAAGGCAGTGTAAAGTCCAGGGAGAGGAGAGCAGTGTCCTCCCTCCCCAGCGGCAGCGTGATTTTTTGGGAATTGGGAGCCCAGTCTCCATTCCCCAGCGGCAGTATGATGTTTTGGGAATTGGGAGCCCAGTCTCCATTCCCCAGCGGCAGTATGATGTTTTGGGAATTGGGAGCCCAGTCTCCATTCCCCAGCGGCAGCACAGATATTGGGAATTGGGAGCCCAGTCTCCATTCCCCAGCGGCAGAGTGTCCTACGGGAATAGAGAGCCCAGTCTCCTTTCCCCAGCAGCAGGACTCTGTATTGGGAGCAGAGACAGTCGGTCTCCCTCCCCCGCAGCTGGAAGTATGTATGGGAGAGGAGCCTGTTATCCCCTCTCCCCAGCGGCAGCTTAATGTACCAGGGGGAGACAGTAAGCCCCACAACTGTGCAGATGGGACCGTAGTCTCTACACTGCCAGCACAGGGGGTAGGGACGGTCGGTCCTGCCCCCCAGCGACAGGGCTGTTTAGCCAAAGGGGAGACAGTCGGTCTCCCCCTCCAGCAGCAGAGATGGGTAACCAAAGGGGAGACGGTCGGTCTCCAGCAGCAGGACTGTGCATCTAAAGGGGAGACAGTCAGTCTCCAGCAGCAGGACTGTGCATCTAAAGGGGAGACAGTCAGTCTCCAGCAGCAGCAGCAGAGCGGTGTATTTAAAGGGGAGACAGTCGGTCTCCCCCTCCAACAACCAGGCTTCCACCAGGCTACCCTCCCAGTAGCGCTGGCAACAGGGCAGAGTGCCGCTGGTCTCTGCCCACGCAGCAACCCACCAAGTCAGCGTACCCGTACCCAGCACAGCCGTGGTGAGGCACCTGGACATGGACAAGCTTCTCCTTTACCCAGGTGTAGTAACCATTTATTGTGGGTGGGCTGTGCTGTTGATTATTTGTTGTGGGTGGGCTGCTGGACTAACAAGGGCACTGACCGGCAGGAGGTCAGATACCCTGTTAGTCTGTTTGGAAAAGGGGAGAGATGTGACGAGACCAATCTCGCCACATTGCATTGGAGAAGCCTGGTTGCTCGCCTGCTGCCTTTGGACTATGGCCCCCTTTTAAAAGACTTTATTTTTGCCTGCAGAAAAGCTGTATTGTGCTTTTCTGCCTGGGGTTCGGTAGATTTGTTTGAATGTGTTATACCCCAGATAGGAATCCCATGGAGCCCATTCGTATGAAACTGACTGTAAAGACTTTAGCTCCATGGCGATTAAACTGTATTCGTGTGGTCTGAGCGCCATTCACTAATAATGTGCGCTCGGACCTGAGCTATCTGGGGATATGTTACATGTCTGTGTTTATGTAATAAATGTGACTTTATGTATTTTAAAGTGTTTTGTGTCTTTTTGCAACCATGTGCTTAATGGAGTCTTGTCTATCCTGGGAGATAATTGAATTACTTATCTCCAGGATAGAAGACTCTGAAACTGTTTGGGCCAGAAAGCCATGCTTCATTTAGTCACAAAGGATACTTTTACTAACTTTTGAACCCCTGTCTGATTTGTGCCATTTTTTGAATATGTTGTTCCCCTGAATGGATTGATTGAGAATATGTAATTTTATGTGAATGTGATGTATGGTTTTAGAGTTATGAAAGTTGGGTAGAAAGTATGTTTTAACTGTATGTATAATTGAGTTTCCTCTCAGGATAAGGGAGGGAATATGTGGGATGTAACTGTGATGTGATTGGTTGTTTTATACCTCCCTGTGGTCCTGTATTTGCAAGACTGTAATAAAAACCAGGCTGGGTGTGCCAGCACCTCAGACCACTGCTTGACCCTCAACACGGAGCCTTGTCTCGTTCTTGGGGATTCACTGTATGCTGTTAGAGACTGATTGCCAGGAGTGTAAGCTGTTCGTCTGCTTTTCCTGTTCGTCTGCTAGCAGCTATTTGGAGGTTCCAGTTAGGTTGGGTGCTATTTGTATCCAGTTCGTGAGTTTGGTGTTCTACTGTGCTGTGCCTGGATCTGGAAGGGGACGTCGCCTAACGGTTTTACCTTTGTGTGCAAACGGTCCGTTACAAGTATAATGCATTTAACTGCTCTAAAACACTCATATTTGTGAAGAGTAATGTCTCATGAGGACAACTGTACCCCTTAAGGTCAAACATAAGATTTGCCAATTTTTGGTTTTGTAAATTGCTATTTGCCAAATTGGTTATGTTACCTTGGAGATCGGATGGCGGCCCAGAAATGAAAATGAACTCCACCATGACATACCATTTGAAAAAGTAGACAACCCAGGGTATTCAAAATGGGGTATGTCCAGTCTTTTGTAGTAGCCACTTAGTCACAAACGCTGGGCAAACTTAGTGTTTTTATTTGTTTATTTGCTTTTTTTTTTTACACATAAACTGCACTTTTCCTGGTGATATCATCGTTGTGATAGGTTTTCCTGTTTTAAACACTCATATTTGTATTCAGCGAAGTCTCCTGAGAAAAACAATACACCCCATGTACAGGTTTTATGGTGTTTTTGAAAGTTACAGGGTGTCAGAACTTAACTATCGGATTCTCAGATATCTGACACTTCCTGGTTCACAGACCAATGACACGCCCCCTTCTCTGATACAGGCTTCCTCACACTACTTAGAGGGACCACGCCTGATTCAAAGGGCTTGATTATTTTGAAATCTTCCTGCTAGATCAGACTGGCTACAATCAAGCTCTGACCTTCTACTGACTATGTGTACCAAACCTGGACTGTTGTAACCGCTGATCTCCCCTCTCTTTCCAATTGACTTGGACTGCCTTAGGATTCACTCTGCTTCTCAAAGCTCATCATCTTAAACGCAAGTTATACTGTTGGATGATTACTAGTGATGTCCCGAACGGTTTGCCGAATGGTTCGCGAACTGTTTGCCACGAACGGTTCGCCACAAATTCATTGTTGAGTAAACTTTGACCCTGTACCTCACAGTCAGCAGACACATTCCAGCCAATCAGCAGCAGACCCTCCCTCCCAGACCCTCCCACCTCCTGGACAGCATCCATTTTACATTCAATGTGAAGCTGCATTCTTAGTGAGCTGTCCAGGAGGTGGGTGGGTCTGGGAGGGAGGGTCTGCTGATGATTGGCTGGAATGTGTCTGCTGACTGTGAGGTACAGGGTCAAAGTTTACTCAATGATGAGTTTGTGGCGAACCATTCGTGGCGAACTGTTCGGCGAATCGTTCGGGACATCACTAATGATTACCATTCTGTTTGGCACTCCAGCTTTCTCTAAGTGCCTTCCTAATGAGATTGATTGGAAGTATTTAATACATGAACTTAATTACTTGGATTCATCCTATGAACTTTCCTTATAAATACAAGTTACTAAATTCATGCTCGTGTTCCTTAAAGCTAAAGGAAATTTCTAATCAAGCTATCTTCATATTGCATTCCTTAAAGCTACAGGAACTCTGCTTCTCAAGCTATCTTCATATTGCATTCCTTAAAGCTACTTGAACTCTGCTTATCAAGCTATCTTCATATTGTATTCCTTAAAGCTACACGAACTCTGCTTATCAAGCTGTCTTTATATTACATTCCTTAAAGCTACATGAACTCTGCTTACCAAACTATCTTCATATTGTAATCCTTACAGTAACTGTTCTCAGCAATCTACCTGCAAGTAAAATTCCTTAATGAAGAATTGTTCTATTTAAATCCTAATAAATTGTTCTGATTTTCTGATAATCCTTTAAGGTTTCTCTTAATTATTTCTGCAGTTGAGTTTCACTCCAAATCCATATGAAGTATTACACAGGGTCAATATAGGGCTTGCCCAATTCAGTTTGCCAGATTGGTTTGCTGGGTCTGTGTTGCCTTTTGAGACCATATGGTAGCCCAGGAATGTGAAATAACCCCATCATGGCATACCATTTTCAAATATAGACATCCCAGGGTATTCAAAATGGGGTATGTCCAGTCTTTTGTAGTAGCCACTTAGTCACAAAGGCTGGCCAAAGTTAGCATTTTTATTTGTTTTTTATAAAAAATTATTTCACATTTATAATATATATACACACACATGCTTTTATTTCCTATATATGTATATTATAATTAAAGCATTTTATAATATATTATACATATATAATGCATATAGATGATTTCGGTATAAGTGTATTTTGAGAATGAAAATCATATATATGCATTATAATGCTTTAATCCAGGTAAGTCCAGGGCTCCGATTTCGTGTTTTTTTGGACGTACCTAGAACATCAACCGTCGTTAAGGGGATATATTATTATTATTATTATTATTATTATTATTATTATTATTATTTTATTATTTATATAGCGCCAACAAATTCCGTAGCGCTGTACAATGGGTGGACTAACAGACACATAATTGAGAACAGACCACTGACGTACAGGAACAGAGGGGGTTGAGGGCCCCGCTCGATGAGCTTACATGCTAGAGGGAGTGGGGTATAATTAATTACAAATAAATAAACTGTAAAAATTATTTTAAAAAAATTATATATATGTATATATAATTTTATTCTAACTGTATTTTGTTTATATATATATATATAAACAAAATACAGTTAGAATAAAATTATATATATATTAATAAACTGTAAAAATTATTTTAAAAAAAATTATATATATGTATATATAATTTTATTCTAACTGTATTTTGTTTATATATATATAAACAAAATACAGTTAGAATAAAATTATATATACATATATATAATTTTTTTTAAAATAATTTTTACAGTTTATTTATTTGTTATTCTAACTGTATTTTGTTTATATATATATATATATAAACAAAATACAGTTAGAATAAAATTATATATACATATATATAATTTTTTTAAAATAATTTTTACAGTTTATTTATTTGTAATTAATTATTATTTATTTTTTATACTATATATACACAATATATATTGTTATTATATATATTATATATACAAAATTTTTAATTTTACTCTGTATATTTTTATATTATATGTATATATTAATTTTAAAAAATACACTTAGTATGACGTTATATATAAGATATATATATATATCTATCTCATATATACATGTATATATATTTATTAACTTTATATATTTTTTGGATAAAGGCTATGAGGAACACAAACTTGAAAAATCAAGAATGGAAATCGGAGAGGTAAAAAGAAAAAAAATCTTATAAAGTTTAAATATAAAAAAGAAAATGTAACAATTAAAATATCTTTTATATGCAACTACAGTACAGATAATTAAAACGTCAGAAGAATTGTTTCTAAATTCTGGCCGATTTTATTACAAGACCCTACTCTTAAGACTTTTCTTCCTGTGAAACCCCATTTTATTCATAGAGGAATAAACAATTTACGTACCTCTCTTACGTCAAGCTTTATTAAAGAAAAAAACATTTCTAGTACCTTTTTACATTCAGACAAGGGATTTTTTGGTTGCAGCCAATGTTTGGCTTGCAAAAGAACAGAAAATAAAAAAAGAATTTAAAACATTTTAAAACAAAGGATGGATTGGAGAGGAGGTAACTTTAATGCAAAACTCAGCAAGATAGAAATGGAGTTGATCTTTAGATTAAATACCCTCATCGCAAATGGATTAAATGCTGATTTTGAAATGTGTAATTTCCTAAAATGAAGCTCCCCATATAACAGGGCAATATAACGATCTGTAAATCTCTTTTGAATATTTATTTTTTAATCTAGTTTTTAAGGTTAAGAGGATATTAAAATTGCCCTCCTTTTTAAAAATTATTTTTTAAAAATGATGTTATACTTTTAAGGAAGACTTTTATATTATTCATTCCCAAAAATATATTAGCTAATACTTATACTTTATAACTATCAAGAATGTGGAGAAAATGCTTAAAATATACAGATATATATATATATATATATATATATATATATATATATATAGTATTAATAATCCAATTGTTGAGAACCATCAATTGTAAAATTTTAGTCATCATAATAATATTAATTCCGTGTAAGAAAATTGAAGATTATGCTAGCGTTAGTGTACTTATAATCTTAATTTTAGTAATGACAGGAGGCGAGTATTTTGCATTAAACTCTCTTTACTAACTCACACAGCAGTAAAGAAAAGTGAAACATTAACCAATCAAAATGCAATAGGAAGCATGGTATTCACAGTGATGAGGCTCCTCCCCCTCTTTCGAAAGCGACATCATGAATAGAGTTCCATAGAGTCCAAAGTCCAGTAACATGCGCCAACGGGCGACTTCCCAAGAAACGAAAATGGAATGGGAGAAGTTGCAAAGGTGTCCATCCTGAGAATGAACTGTAAAGCCACGGATTTACACTGAAAGAGAATGTGAAATGGGTTAGGTACCGGTCTGTAAACTGGCTAAAGTAATGTTAATAACCCACGATTAGTTACAGGAATATCACATTATCGACTACAACGATAGATAGCAGATTCAGCGTAAGTAAAACAACCCAAGTCTACTGACTATAAATCTCCAGAGCGAGAAAATATAAACAGAATCTGAATCAAGGTAGAGACAGAGGAGATAGCAGAGGCAAATATACTTACTTGAGTCTTACCTCGCAAGGGAGGGACGGGCGGGAAAATACTCGCCTCCTGTCATTACTAAAATTAAGATTATAAGTACACTAACGCTAGCATAATCTTCAATTTTACCACATGACAGGAGGCTTCCTATTTTGCATTTTTAACGCTGATGCAGGAGAGATGAGGTAAAACGTCCGAAAGGTAGATTCTCGCGACCAGTCCGCGGAATGTAGGATGTCAGTCAGCGAAGCTCCCGCCGAGAAAGCCGAAGACTCCGAAGGTTCCGAAGACCTCTTCCACTCCAGCCAGTGATAGAATCCATCTTATCCACCTGGCTAGGGTAGTAACCGAGACTGGTATGTGTGGTCTAATGTAAGACACCAAAATCTGTCCCGAAGAGGAGACCCGGAGCGGAGACGTGACTTCCACATACCGACGTAGGGTAGAAACCACACAGAGCTGTGGATCAGAAGGGAAGAACGGGTAGAAGACCGACGTAGAGTCCGATTTCGTCCGACTCGAGACTTGAAAGGTAACGCCCTCTGGGGAGACTGAAAAGGCGTCGATGTCGAATGCTCGGAAGTCCGATACCCGGCGGAACGAGACTAGGCAGAGCAGGAGAATCATATTAGCTGAGAGCCATTGTCCGGCCAGTCCCTCAGGAATCGTAGGACAACGTCAACGTCCCATAAGCGGGAGTATTTGGGTTTAGGGGGCCTTTGTAGTTGAATGCCCCAGAAGTCTGCAGACCAGGGGGTCTTTCCCTATGGGGATCCCCCTGACCGGGACGTGGGCCATCGAAATCCCGCACAATGTTTAGAGAGCGGTAAGAACGACCCGCGGAAAAAAGAAAGGAAAGAAAGTTCAGCATGGCCGTTACAGGGGCAGTAAAGGGATCGATGTTCCGTTCACTGCACCAAGAGGACCAGGAATTCCAAGCTGATAGGTAACATCGTCTGGTTCCTGGAGCCCATGAATCCCATATGAGATCTCTAGCTGCCTGCGACAACTCACTGGTGTGCCAGGCACCCCTGAAGGAGTCCAAGCCACCTATGTGAGACGGTCCTCCAGGTTGAGAGGATGTGGGTTGCCTCTCGGGTCCGTGAGGAGCGTTGGATAGCATGGTATGAGAAGGGGCCCCATGGAGTACGATGCTAGAAGGTCCGGGAACCAGGGCTGGCCCCGCCATTGAATCGTCCTCGCTATCATGGCGAACGGGGGAAAGGCATATGCTCCCCTGGTTGGCCATGGTTGGAGGAACGCGTCCACTGCCCTGCTCTCCGGGTCCGGGAGCCAGCTGAAGTAGTCGGTTGTCTGTTTGTTGTTGCGTGATGCAAACAGATCCAGGTGGAAGGGACCTCTCCTGATCGAGAGGCGCTGGAAGATCTGTGGGTCCAGTCTCCTGTCGCTGCTGTCTCGCCAGTGGTGCGAGAACCAGTCCGCAGTCAGGCTCGTTTCTTCCGGGAGATATTCCGCTATGAGGGCGATATTGCGTGGCAGGCATAAGTCGAAGATCTGTTTCATTATCTCCGAGAGGAGTCGGGATCGTGCACCTCCCAAGCGCTTGATGTAGCGGACCGCAGAGACGTTGTCTATCCGGAGGAGGATGCAACAGTGCTTCCTGTCTCTTGCCAGGCTGCGGATTGCAAACGACCCCGCCAGGAGTTCCAGACAATTTATGTGAAGGTCGAGGTCCTGTGAAGTCCAAGTGCCGCCTGTCGACCTGCCTTCGCAAGTGGCGCCCCAGCCCCAGAGGCTGGCATCCGATTCCAGGACTGTGTCGGGTGTGCTCCCAAAGATGGCCCGGCCGTTCCATGCCTCCATGCTGTCCAACCACCATGTGAGTTCCTGTTTGAACCTCCTCCGTTACCGGGATGGTTTGGTAGCAGGAAGGGTTTTGGCGAAGAAAGGACGTCTTCAGTCGTTGCATCGCCCTGTAGTGGAGCGGACCTGGGAAGATTGCCTGGATGGAGGCGGATAATAGGCCTACTATCCGCGCCAAGCTGCGGAGTGGAATGGAGTGGCAGCAAATGACCCTGCGTAATTATTTTCTGATGGCCGTGATCTTTGAAGCTGGCAGTCGCAGAGTGCTGGGCATGGAGTCTATCTCAAAGCCCAAGCATTGTATGCTTTGGGCTGGAGATATCGCCGACTTCTGGTAGTTCACCACAAATCCTAGGGACGTCAGGAATTGTATGGTGTATCGTGTGTGTTGAGTCAGTCTGGACTTGTCTGAGCAAAACAGAAGCAGGTCGTCCATGTAGATAATGCATCGAATGCCTTGTGTTCGTAGATGTGCAACTACTGGCTTCAGCAGCTTGGTGAAGCACCATGGGGCTGAGCTGAGGCCGAATGGAAGGCATGTGAACTGCCATGGTAGGCCGTGCCACCGAGACCTGAGGAATTGTCGTAGGAGGCGTGGACGGGTACTGATAAGTATGCGTCCTTGAGGTCCAGTCTCGTGAACCAGTCCCTGTCTTGAAGGAGGTCTCTTAGAAGGTGGATGCCTTCCATCTTGAAATGCCTGTACATTACGTAAGCATTGAGCCTCCTCAGATTTATGACGGGTCGGAAATCTCCAGATTTCTTTTTCACCAGAAAAATATTGCTGAAGAAGCCCCCTTCACTGGGAGTGGATTCGTTCGCTCCTTTCGTCAGGAGCTCTTGCAGTTCGCCGTCGATGAGTTGGCGATCCTCCGCAGAGCATTGAATAGGGTGCGGAGGGGTGGTCTGGCGAGGGAGGCCCACGAAATCAATGATGTAGCTTTGCACCATCTGGTGGATCCATACGTCTGCTTTATGTGAGAAAAATGGTACCGAAGTCAAAGGTTTGCTCACCTGTAGGGAAGTGTGCTCTGCCACGACCACATGGTCCTCTGCCTCGGTCGGCTCCTCTGGTGTAGGAGAAGGGTTGTCTGAAGCCCACTTCTGGGTAGAAGGGCTGAGGTCTGTGGGAACGGGCGCCTGATGAAGACCCGTTTCATCGAAGACTGAGCTTTATTAAGGGACGTGAATATATTAACATGTTTGTTCAGTTTATTCAGGAAAGCTTCACCAAACAATTTGCCCTGTGCCAGCGATCCTAACTCCTTGGTGCCCAATTCCACCAGCTTACCGTCAATGCGGAGCAATGCTGCTTTACGCCTCTCAGAGGAGAGGGCTACATTGGTGTTACCAACAAAACAGAAGCACCTTTGTGCCCATTCCCTTATGTCATGAGCCCATTTTTTTACCATGCCGGTATCAAACTGGTCAGCCCATGTAAAAGCGTCGTCCGCCAAAGACATGATGCGGGCAAGTGGACCAATGGAGTCCAGCAATTTGTCCTGGACTCTGTGGAATCCTTTTTCCACGCCTCAACGGGGGTCACGGCCATGACCTGGTCAAATTTTGGGTCTGAGTTACGTGGTCAGGAAACGAAGGGCGAGGGCATTCGGAGCGTAGGCAGTTGCGCACCGTTTTGTCCAGCGGTTTGCGGAGCCACAGGTGCAAAAATTTGGAGAGGTGTTTGGGGGGGGGGTCCAGTCCGCCGAGCGTGGGTGTCTGATATTACGACGGTCGAAGAGGCGTTATCCAGTGGGGTCCAGGATGGCTTCCCCTTCCTCTTGGGCAGACGCAAGGTCATCTGGTAGTTGGATGTCATCCAGGAACGTGCCTCGTAAGAAACCGGTATGGGATCCAACGTCCGAGCCCCACTCATCATCATGCGAATCGGAATCCGCGGCCTGCCACTCGTCCAGCACAGCCATGGAGTGTGGGTGTTCTTCCCCCTCATGCAAGGAGTAGCAGTGTTGTGGGGTGGGGGTAGGTTGGGTCGGCTTATGGCGTTTGGTTGGAGCCTTGCCTTTGCCTGGGATAACGTTCCCCGTTTCGCCCTTCCAGTGGCATTTGGTAGGTCGTGGGTCAGCCTGTGTCTGCGTTTCTGAAGCCTCAGAATCATAGTCATGGTGTGGGGCTTTAGTGGAAAAACATGGTTAGATCGGCTGATGCCGTCATTACCCTGGAAAGTGCTTTCTCCATAGATGCGGAGATGGCTTTAGTAATCATTGCCTGAAAATCTACAGGGTTCTGGGGAGTATCCATAGTGTTTTAGGAGCAGGACCGGAATAGCTCAGAATATTGTTTGGCACAGGGTATATGTTGGGCTAGGGGTCAGTCTGTGGTGTGGATCACAGTAAGTGATGGTACCAGTGGCACCTGGAGAACCCCAGCAGGGTATAAGTATATATAAAATAATAATGCAGGCACCCCAGCAGGGTGGGTATGTAAAATCCAAGTATGTGGTATAAGAATACCAGCTTCCCCAGCAGGGTAGATTGGGATTTGCACTGGGCCTCACCCAGATATGTATATGTATAGGAAGATGGCACAAAATCCACCTGAATAGAAGATTACAAGGTTACACCTGATTATATACATATATAGGTGGCACAAAATCCACCTGAAAGCAGCAGTACTTAAAGGGCCTCACCCAGTTATATAAATAGAAAGGTGGCACAAAATCCACCTGATATCAGTAAGGGTATAGTGGTTCCCCACTGTGTGGGGCTGACAGCTGTTATGGTAGTTAAATAGGCAAAGAACAAATTTGCTGACCCCTGCCTGGATGGTGAGCTAGTATTTGTGGTCGGCCGCAGGTAATCTCGCGAGACGCGAGATCCAATATGGCCACCGGGGAGACGGGAAAGGGGTTTCCCGCCGTGCCGGCCAGTGATTGCGGCTGAGAGGCCGCGAGGAGAACGGTGAGAGTGGAGGGTGAGCGTTACCCTCAAGGACAAAACCAACGATCCGATCTCAGGGAAAGTGAGATCGGAAAGTGCCATGAAAAAAGCAAAAACGGATAGATAATAAAATAAAGTAGAATAAAATACAATAAGTAAAATAAAATCAATATAAATGTAGATCTGAGGAAAGATAGCAGTATACAAATACAAGTCCCTGAGGGCAGGGAGGGAAAGCAGCAGGGAAGAATCCCTGAGAGGAGATAGTACAATGTAAAAGGGGGGAACAGAAAGTCCTAAGAGACAGATAGGGAAGAAAAAACCCCAGAAAATAAACATCCATAGATAAGGAGAAATCATAAAGGTAACATAATTCAATACAATTAGGGAAGAGCCAAAAACTCTGACCTGTCTGCTGATGGAGCAGTAAAGAAAGAGGGGGAGGAGCCTCATCACTGTGAATACCATGCTTCCTATTGCATTTTGATTGGTTAATGTTTCACTTTTCTTTACTGCTGTGTGAGTTAGTAAAGAGAGTTTAATGCAAAATAGGAAGCCTCCTGTCATGTGGTAAAATTAAGAAATAGCTTAGATTGTAGAAATATATACAAAATATATAAGTAGTATGAATAAGCATATCTGCCAAAGAAATACCTACTGTAGCATTATAGTAATTTTTGACTACTAGTATCCTTATTAGAAAATTAAAAGAAGAATATATCTGCCGAGAATTTTATATTGTAAAATTATGGTCATATTAATAACAAATATCCTTTTTAAGAAAATTATACATAGAAGATATGCCGTTTAGAAAATTGGATTTTATTATATTATAGAGTTAAATGAGTGATAAACTAAAAATAAAACTGTTTTTTATATTTGGAAAATATGTATATCATATATGGGACTTAGATAAGATGGATCCTAAAACTATATATGTATATAATTCTTTTGTGTAAATGCAATAAGATAAATTGTAGAATATAAGAGTATTCCTAGAATATTGATACTGGATTTCTCTTTATTATATTACACCTATCTTCTCCACGGTCCGGAAACGAGTACGGGAACGGCTGCTGGAACGCATGAGGAAACGCAAGACTGGAAGTGACGTATCGGCGTCCAACACGAGAAAATAATTGAAAATGAGGCTTGAAACACATGACGTCTCCATCACTATGTGAAATTACAAGCCTGAAATGAATAAGTTCCCCCATTGGAGGGGTATATATAGCAGAAAATAGTCCAAAGAGAATTGACATTTTTTACCCAGCTGAGGTTTACATTGGCGAAACGCGTCCTGGGAACTGTGAGCATTAAGACTCTGATATTGCCGAATAAGTGTATCTATATGTTATGTATATAGATGTGTATTTTAAATTTTTTTTTTATATATATATATTAATGGTGAATGAAGCACTTTTTTAATACACTTATGGCATTTTCCTGCTACTATAAAGAAGAAATGTGGTCCTTAACCACATATGCGATCTAATCTGAGCCTATTGGAAGGCTCTTGGTTTGTGAGTACTATACTTACCTTTAATTTGACTACTCATGCACAGAACAACAATATTGCACCATATGTGTTTTTTCTTATAATATTATATAGGACAGAACACTCAGAAAATCAATCATAAAGAAGGGAAAAGGTCGCCTCAATGGAACCCAAAGCATATTAAGTTGAGCTAAGTCTTTAGCTCAATATATTGTGAGTGGTGACTTGACTCAATATTTCACTCTATAGGTTTTGCACAGTCTGCACTATGATATGTTTTTTTTAATGTTTTAAAGGGACACCACACAAGTACCAGGATTCCAAAGTAGGGAACCAATCTAAGGTATAGAAAACATTATTTTGCACATTGCACTTTATAGTGTTATTATACACTGCTCAAAAAAATAAAGGGAACACAAAAATAACACATCCTAGATCTGAATGAATTAAATATTCTTCTGGAATACTTTGCATAGTTGAATGTGCTGGCAACAAAATCACACAAAAATTAGAAAATGGAAATCAAATTTTTCAACCCATGGAGGTCTGGATTTGGAGTCACACTCAAAATTAAAGTGGAAAAACACACTACAGGCTGATCCAACATCTATGTAATGTCCTTAAAACAAGTCAAAATGAGGCTCAGTAGTGTGTGTGGCCTCCCTGCAACGCCTGTGCATGCTCCTGATGAGGTGGCGGATGGTCTCCTAAGGGATCTTCTCCCAAACCTGGACTAAAGCATCTGCCAACTCCTGGACAGTCTGTGGTGCAACGTGATGTTGGTGGATGATGTCCCAGATGTGCTCAATTGGATTCAGGTCTGAGGAACGGGCGGGCCAGTCCATAGCATCAATGCCTTCGTCTTGCAGGAACTGCTGACACACTCCAGCCACATGAGGTCTAGCATTGTCATGCATTAGGAGGAACCCAGGGCCAACCGCACCAGCATATGGTCTCACAAGGGGTCTGAGGATCTCATCTCAAAGAAATGCCACCCCACACCATTACTGACCCACTGCCAAACCTGTCATGCTGGAGGATGTGGCAGGCAGCAGAACGTTCTCCACGGCGTCTCCAGACTCTGTCACGTCTGTCACATGTGCTCAGTGTGAACCTGCTTTCATCTGTGAAGAGCACAGGGCGCCAGTGGCGAATTTGCCAATCTTGGTGTTCTCTGGCAAATGCCACACGTCTTGCACGGTGTTGGGCTGTAAGCACAACCCCCACCTGTGGACGTCGGGCCCTCATACCACCCTCATGGAGTCTGTTTCTGACCGTTTGAGCAGACACATGCACATTTGTGGCCTGCTGGAGGTCATTTTTCAGGGCTCTGGCAGTGCTCCTCCTGTTCCGCCTTGCACAAAGGTGGAGGTAGCAGTCCTGCTGCTGGGTTGTTGCCCTCCTACGGCCTCCTCCACATCCGATGTACTGACCTGTCTCCTGGTAGCGCCTCCATGCTCTGGACACTACGCTGACAGACACAGCAAACTTTCTTGCCACAGCTCGCATTGATGTGCCATCCTGGATGAGCTGCACTACCTTAGCCACTTGTGTGGGTTGTATACTCCGTCTCATGCTACCACTAGAGTGAAAGCACCGCCAGCTTTCCAAAGTGACAAAAACATCAGCCAGGAAGCATAGGATCTGAGAAGTGGTCTGTAGTCACCACCTGCAGAACCACTCCTTTATTGGGGGTGTCTTGCTAATTGCCTGTAATTTCCACCTGTTGTTTATCCCATTTGCACAACAGCGTGTGAAATTGATTGTCACTCAGTGTTGCTTCCTAAGTGGACAGTTTGATTTCACAGAAGTGTGATTGACTTGGAGTAACATTGTGTTGTTTAAGTGTTCCCTTTATTTTTTTGAACAGTGTATATAGTTTCTACCTAAAATTACTGCAGCGCTCACCATTAAACTTTCTCGGATTCTAATATTAAAAGATAAGATTATGGTGAATATACTAGAGCTGGTGCATTATCCTTTGTATATTATTAAAAACAAATATCTAATGCAATTCTGAGATAATTTTATAATTAGACTATTTTAGCCTCTATTGATCACTGAATAGGCTCTGACTCCTGTTGTCAAGGT
Organism: Pelobates cultripes; assembly: GCA_933207985.1. Lineage (NCBI taxonomy): Eukaryota > Metazoa > Chordata > Amphibia > Anura > Pelobatidae > Pelobates > Pelobates cultripes. The sequence goes on from OW240912.1 coordinate 191,865,280, forward strand.
AAAGGGTATAACCCAACATGCAGAACTTATATATAAAAGGCTTATATTGATGCTGGAACAAAAAAAATTAAAAAAGAACTAAGGGGAGCAACGTTTTGAATAAAGTACAGATTTAGGAACACGCACACACAAAGAGACAGTTTTACATTGTACACGGCTACTTAAAATCACCAACCTCAGCAAAAAATATGAGGATTTAGTTCCACCATGTGGACATATTGTGTTAAGCTCCCCACCACATCACAGTACCCCAATATCAGTAGGTGATGCACTAATATTAACATGGGCACAAATTAAACAGTTCTATAGCTAAATGAACTAAAGTGTATTTAATTAATCTTTTTTTTTAAAGAGCATTGTGAATCTATAATGCAAAATTCATGTGATAAACCCCACTCCCCCCAAAAATGAATCAACACATTGTTTCATGAGATAAGAGATTTTGAATATTAGTCTTTACAGCACCATCACTACTTAGAAAAGTATATTCTGTATGTGCCCCCAATTCCTCTTTTTTCAAAGCAAGCGGCGTTCTATGGTAGAACTGACACCTAAATGACGCAGGTCTGGACTTGAACTTTGATATCCTCCAAAATTAACATGAATGTGACGCGGTTCTGGAATAGGACCCAAAGAAAATTTAATCTCACACGTGTTCATTGACTATACCCCATTTATACGTCAATGTTGATTAAAAATGGAGCATATTAACTATGGGAAGACAGTTTGAGACATTATGTGAATACTAATGTTTGTTAGATTTTGCTGGCATGGGCGTTTAGTAAAGAAATTCATAGCACTCACCTCTTTCTGTCTTTTAATAAAATCTTCTCTTTTCATCACATTACAAAAATCTTTGAATTATATTTTTAAATTTAAGTTTGTAGAATTTTGAACTTCTGGCTCACATTTTCTTCTTATTCTCATATCTCTACAATGTAGATTACATGTTACAATATATGTGTGTGTCACAACTAATTTTCAATAAGAAGGCTTTCAAAAATAACATGTTTTAAATACAGATGGGTGGCATTCAATTGGCATTCTGGTAAAGTTCATAACATCTTCTATTACTGTTAGGATTGATGGAGTTAGACTGAGATTTGGAAACATGCAGGGAATTCATGATTTTAAAGTTTGTCTCTAAATGATGCATGCTTGGATTAACTACCGATCGGAGACATTGTAATAGTGCCATTGATTAGCAGCAGGACTGAAGAACAACCACCTTCTGCAGCTTGCTTCACGGGGAGAAATAAATAATTTTATCTTCATACTTCCCAGAAAAGGAATTTCATGAAATATGTTCTGATATTATTTTAAATGCAAATGCAAATAAATAAATAAAAATAGAAAGCATTGCCTGGGACTAAGGGTTAATTTTGTATAAATTACCTTTGCTCATTCCCCGGCATCATGTTGTTTGTAATCATTAGCAACATGTTTAACCCCTTAAGGACTGGACTGTTTTTGCGATGTTGTACATTTGCGACCAGGAATATTTTTACACTTTTCTGGTGTTTGTGTTTGGCTGTAATTTTCCGCTCTTTCATTTACTGTTCCCATACAAATTATATATTGTTTTTTTCAGGACAAAAGGGGCTTTCTTTACATACCATTATTTATATAATCTCATGTATTTTAATTTAAAAAAAATAAAAAAAATCTGATGAAAAATTGAAAAAAATACATGTTTTTTGACTTTTACTTGAAAAATCTTTTACTCATCTACAAAAGCGAATTAAAAAAACTGCTAAATAGATTCAAAATTTTGTCCTGAGTTTAAAAATACCCAGTGTTTACGTGCTTTTTTGCTTTTTTTGCATGTTATAGGGCTATAGGTACAAGTAGGATATTGCGGTTTCAAAACATGCATTTTTAAAATTTATCAATAGTGACATTGTAACACTATTATCTGTCATAAATCTCTGAATAACACCCCACATGTACATATTTTTTTTAAAGTAGACAACCCAGGGTATTCAATATGGGGTATGTCCAGTCTTTTTTAGTAGCCACTTTGTCGAAAACACTGGCCAAAGTAAGCATTCATATTTGTTTGTGTGTGAAAAAAGTAAAAAAACTAAATTGAACGCTAATTTTGGCCAGTGTTTGTGACCAAGTGGCTACTAAAAAAGACTGGACATACCCCATTTGCAATACCTTGGGTTGTCTTCTTTTGCAAATGGTATGCCATCATGGGGGTAATTCTCATTCCTGGGCTACCATACGCTCTCAAAGGCAACGTAACCAACCTGGCCATTTTCAATGTAAAAATATTTGACCCATGTATTTGACCTTGTAACTTTCAAAAATGCTATAAAACCTGTACATGGGGGGTACTGTTTTACTCGGGAGACATCGCTGAACACAAATATTAGTGTTTAAAAACTGGAAAACGTATCACAACAATTATATCATCAGTAAAAGTGCTGTTTGTGTGTGAAAAATGCAAAAAAAGTAACTTTCACTGACAATATCATCGCTGTGATATGTTTTACTGTTTTGAATCACTAATATTTGTGTTCAGCGAAGTCTCCCGAGTAAAACAGTACCCCCCATGTACAGGTTTTAGGGTGTCGTAGAACGTTACAGGGTAAAATACAGTGCTAGCAAATTAAATTCTCTGGAATTTCGGCCTGGGTTGGCAGGCAGGTCCCTCAAATTGCAATCAATAAAATTACTGAATTATGTAAAAATATTACATAAATACGCACGTAGAATTTAAATATATATGCATATTTATATATTTGAAGTCTACGTGTATATTTATATAATTATTTATGTAATTTTGTATATGGACATATGTATATTTCTTATTATTTTTATTTATTTTTATATACATAGATATATATACAAATTCATTCTAAGTGTATTTTGATATAAATATATATATATTAATTTTAAAATACAGTTAGAATAAAATTTCATATAGCTATATAATTTTTTTAAAATTTTTTATTATTATTTTAAAATTTTTTTATTTAATTTAAATTACTTATTATTTATATTTTATAATAATATATATATACAATCTATATAGTTATTATATATATTATATATATACGTGTGTAATTTAATTATAAGTGTATTTTTATATTAATATAAGTACATATTAATATAAAAATACACTTAGTATGACATTATATATATATGATATATAGACATATATTATATAGATATAATATATGTCTATATATCATATATACACATATATAATTATTATTTATTTTTTTATTAACATTAACTTTATTTATTTTTTTGATTTTACACTAGCAGGGAGACTGCCTGTCAGCACAGGCAGTCCCCCTGCAGGCAGCACTATGGACACCCATTGTGACCATGTGATCGCTATGTTAAGCGATCACATGGCCCCAGGGGTCCTAAATCAGTGTGGGGAGACTGTCTGGGCTGCAGGCAGTCTCCCCACACCGGGAGCAACACTGATCGCCGCCGGGGGAACGACGGCGATCAGGTAAGTAACGGAAACCGTTAGGACGGTTCAGGACCGTCATCGGTCCGCAATGGGAAAATCCCGATGACGGTCCTGAACCGTCCTCGGTCGGGAAGGGGTTAAAGTAAAACAATCAGAAATAAAATGTTTTATATCTATCCCTCACTATCACAGGTGCTTCGTAACCTTTCAATGCAGAGAGTACTAGGTGGAAGGATTTCAGAAGTAAGTGGATTAGTCTCATAAGAGCAGGCATTAGGTTGTTTGAGTAGGACCCATTGTTAATTTCGTCGACTAACAATTTTCATCAGATTCAGTTGACAAGAAAGAGACAAAGTGCTGGGGAAGAGACACACAGAGGGGCTGGGTGGGGGACATAAAAAAAGCGCACATGAAAAAAGCGCACATGAAAATTGCACACAGAAAAAGCTCCACTGTGTTAAATGCCACGAAAAAAATGCCCACACGGAAAAAAGCCCACACAGAATAAAACCCACATAGAAAAAAACCCACACTGAATAATATGCACATATAAAATCTTTCCCATTTATGAGCATGAATATGAGTATTACCTACATTTTATTTTGTTATCGATATCTTATGATTGAAACATCTCACATTCATATGCAACAATTTGCATTGTTGTTGCTAAACAAAATGTGGCCTGTGTACGTAGAGGGGGGCGTTCTATGCCGCCCTTAGGGAACCAGCTCTAAACGCCAGAGGGAGGCATAGAACGCTCTAACGGTCCTTTCTACTTACCGTGGGATCGCCGGTGATCGCGGTATGGGGACTTACCTGGGAGCCCAGGGAGTCCCCCTCTGTCCTCTTCGCCCCCCCTGGGCCATGTGATCGCGAGGTCCTTGCGAGGACCTCACAATCACATAGACGGCATAGCAGTCCAAGCCATTGCCAGCAGGGGGAGTGCCTATAATGACAGGTACTCCCCCTGCTGTCTGGAAAAAAAATAAAACATGTTAAAACAGTGTAAAATTAAATAATATATACTTAGATCATATATATATCTATTATATATGATCTAAGTATATACATACATACACATACACTGTCTAAGTGTATTTTAATATTAATATATAATTATAAATATATATTAATATCAAAATACACGTACAATGATATTGATTAACTATATATAATTTTCATTATATATATATTTATATATAATATAAAATAAATATGTAAATATGTTAAAAAATAAAATTAAAAAAAATTATAAAAAATAAATAAATAAAAAATATATGTGTAAATTCATTCTAACTGTATTTTAAAATGAATATATATGTATATATATATATATATATATATATATATATATAGATATCAAAACACATGTAGAACGAAATAATATATATATCTATATACATAAGTATATACGTATATATCACTATATATATACCTATATATAAATAAAAATAATAAAAAAAAAATGATATATATATATATATATATATATATATATACACACACACACAGACATATATATATATAATTCTAAATACTTTATTTTCTGGCGTATAAGATTACTTTTTAACCCTGGAAAATCTTCTCCAAAGTCGGGGGTCGTCTTATACGCCGGGTATAGGCTTTATATGGCTGCCGGCTGCGCCCTGCGCCCCCATCGCTGGCCCTTCTAATGCTGCAGCCGCCTTAGCGCTCTATAGAGAGCGCTCAGACGGATGCCGCACTGCCTCTCTTCTCACCTCCCCTTCCCTGTGCAGAGTGGGTGGCCAAGCTCCTCTTCATCCTGTCAGTCCGGCTGGGAACAGGTAACTGAATCTCCTGTACCGCGCGGTACCCGGCCGTACTGACAGGATGAAGAGGAGCTCGGCCACCCACTCTGCACAGGGAAGGGGAGGTGAGAAGAATGTAGGGAGGATTGGGGGGTAGGGGGGGTAAAAAGAATGAGGGGAGTAAAAAGAATGGAGGGGGGAGTTAAAAGAATGGAGGGGGGAGTAAAAAGAATGGAGGGGGGGAGTAAAAATAATAGAGGGGGGGAGTAAAAAGAATGGAGGGAGGGGAAGTAAAAAGAATATATCGCAATTAGCCTCCTGTGTGCTAGACCAGCAAGCATGGATTATATGCCCAAACACCTTGGCACATACCTGGGCTATTTCAGATTATCATTATTTAATGTCTTGCTGTGTAGCTCTGTCTGCTCACTGTACATCATGGCTAATTTTTATTATTATTTGGTGTACATTTGGTGTATTATTATTTGGTGTACATTGGGGGGTAGAGGGGTAGTCTTATACGGCGAGTATATCCCAAACTCTATATTTTAACTGGAAAAGTTGGGGGTCGTCTTATCCGCCATGTCGTCTTATCCGCCCTGTCGTCTTATACGCCGGAAAATACGGTATATATTTTTCTAATAATTTTACATAATTAGGTAATTTTCTTAATTTCAATTAATTACAATTAGCGGGACCTGCCTGACAACCAAAAGTCCACGAAATTTAATTTGCTAGCACAATATATAACCCTGTAACTTTCCAAGACACCATAAAACCTGTACATGAGGGGTACTGTTTTACTCAGGAGACTTTGCTGAACACAAATTGTAGTGTTTCAAAATGGTAACTTGTATTACAACAATGATATTTTTAGTAAAAGTGAAGATTTTTGCATTTTTCACACACAAACGGCACTTTTACTGACGATATTGTTGTAATATGTTTTACTGTTTTAAAACACTTATTTTTTTCAGTGAAGTCTCCCAAGTATAACAGTACCCCCCATGTACAGTTTTTATGGTATTTTGGGAAGTTAGAGAGTCAAATATAAGGCTTGTGTTTCAGTTTTTTCACATTGAAATTTGCCAGGCTGGTTATGTTGCCTTTGAGAACGTACGGTAGCCCAGGAATGAAAATTACCCCCATGATGGCATACCATTTGAAACAGTAGACAACCTAAGGTCTTGCAAATGGGGTATGTTCAGTCTTTTTAAGTAGCCACTTAGTCACAAACACTGGCCAGAATTGGTGTTCAAATTAGTTTTTTGCATTTTTCACACACAAACAAATATTAACACTAGCCCCCACCGGGCCACCAGCACTTGCAATGTGTTCCCCTCCCTAGCTAAAGGTAAGAAGAAGGGAGGGGAAATAAATAAATAAATAAATAAATATACATGTATATCCCTCAGATTACCTCAGAAAGGAGTGGTACCATTCATAAAAATGACATTTCTCAACCTGTTTTGTGATTGGATAGCTATTAATAAGCTTAGATGCTCTCAATGCAAATCAGTGGCTTCCCTCCATGAGGATATCTAAGACTTCCTCGAGAAAAGTGTCTTGGCTGTCAGAACACTCTGATTGGTTGGTTTTCAAGCCAGATATATTTAATAATATATATATATTGATTTCACAAAGTATGTGAAATTTCCCCATGCTATGTAATAGCTGGCAGAGCCTGGGAAAGCCTTTATAAGGGCTTTCCACACTGTGAAAGTTCAGCCTGTGGCAAGTACTCTTTTGCTGGGCAAGATGGATTAATTTTTTTAATTTTTTATTTTTTTGTGTGATTATTTTATTTTAAGGAGTTGCTTCGTGGATCATGGGTTTTGATTTGCTCTTTCTTTGGGACTGAAAATAAGAAGAATTAAAAGAAATAAGACTTCAGATGGTGAGTTATTATTTATAAGGAATCCCTAGCCATCTGGTAGGGGGGAAACAGATGACATACTACTATTTGGGGAAAGAGGACAAGGGGATGTTCAGCCCCATTATTTAACTATTCAGAGCCCCCATCCACCACCAATAGGTTGGGGTCAGGGGGAGGACACTAGTCCCCCATTTCTTATTATAACTAGGGCCTCATATGCCACCCATAGGTGGTAGCCAGGGACCCACTAGGTCCCACTCCATGAATATTATTATTAGGGCCCCCACCAACCACAAATGGGTGTGAAATGGGGGGACACTGTGTTCCCCTCTTATATTATTAAACCCCTATATGGGAAACATAAGGATGCCCCTCCTTTCTTATTAAATAGCCCCAACCCACTGCCATTACTTGTTTTAAAGTCAGAATTTGATCATCCAGTCATCCAGTCATTTGGTGTTTAGTGAATAACTCCTGTGTCTACTCCTCACGAGTAACCCCCAGAAGAGATACCTTTGTCCAGAGCTTAATCTTCAAAGTGTCACTACCTCTACTATTGGATTTGGACTTTAAATTCATATGCCATCCAAAGGAGTCCCTCCACATAACGGATAACTTATTTAATTGTCCTGCCATTCCTTAGGTGTGAACAGCTAAAACACGAGTGAGTAAATTGCAATGGTTGCCCAAACCCACCCTGTGAAGAAAGCCAATGACCATTTGGCAGATCCTCACTACATGGTAAGCTGCAGTTTCCGAGGAACCCTAATTAAGTAGTAAGAAGTCTTAACCAGAGGAAAGTAGTGGATGGGCATGAGAGGTTTCCCACCTTCTCTTTTAATCTTCTCTTTTAATTATCCCTTTACCCACAACACATTTGTGATAAAAAAGGGTAAGTACCTTTGGTTATTTTTTTTTGCTCAGGTAGAGAGATTCCCTAAAAGCCCCCATGCCACTGGTTATTTCATTGAACATGACTACTATTGTTCTAAGAGATTACGTGAGGGTAAAACTGTTCACATTTCATATTGTCAACAAATTTACCAACCCGTAACCATTTGTTTTTTCCGCTTCTCTACTCCAATAAAATCAAGGAAAACCTCAATACATCCCAATGCACAAAAATTATGTTATCTGACATATAGACTCTGTTGAGCTAAAATAGACTGAAGACTATTAGAGTGTTCCCACTTGGAAAGTCCTGTTAGGTCACTTACAATTTATTCTCAGGTGATACATATATAGCTACATAATGGCGATCCTTTTTCTCTAACATTCATTATTTAATATGATCTTTTCCTCAACATGAAATACATTATCTCACAACCTCAGCCATTTTATGCACAATTTATGATTTGATACAAAGCATGTGACAGAATGGAAGAAAGAAAACTAAAAAGCAATAAAAAATATTTGAAAAGGAAAATTTGGAAAATGAAACAAGAAATTGTGCAACATAAGTTTTTTAATGAATTTTCATTCCATGAACTACTGTATACTATCTTAATGTGGACCTGTCATTCACATATGAGTGGATGAGATGACAAGCTCTTCTTCATTAAAGAGTAAAAATCATCAATTAAATATACAGAGGTGATTCTAAGGTCAGTTTTCCTCCTAAGTTGCTATAGGCTTATAGATACAGTAACGTTACATAAGTTACAAACTTCTAAGATTCCCATGTCTCCTAAAGACTAATGATTCCTTTCACAATCATCATCTCCAAATAAATTGGATCAATGCACGCAGTTGTTGTGATATATTTGAGCTGATAAAATGCAATTTGTTTTAAAATCAGCATTGATGGATTATCACAAATAGTACATAAAATATAACAGTATGACTGGGTGATAGAACCACATGCAAAGTTATTGGAGAGTAAACAGGGTTGTGTTAGCATGTCATGGCTCCAGTACACCAATCAGATATAACCATAAAGTTGAGTAAACAGTTTCCAAATGTAACACATTGGAATTAGAAAAGAAGAGTATTGCAAATAGAATCAACCTTTGGGAGCCTCCGTCGGAGTGGAAAATAGATATTCAGGTGTAGTACAACTCGACCAAGCTTACATAACAGTATACAGGAAAAATGTTGGCAGAACTGATGTGCCAACTAAAATCAGATGGAAATATGAAAAGGAGAGGAATTGTATGAAAGTAGAGAGAAATAAAGTACAACGTAGGTACTTTTTTTGCATACAGCAAATATTGATATATTAAAACAGTTGTCTTACTAGTCTTTTGCTGATTATTAGAACACTGCATAGTTATTAACATTTTATTAATGTTTTTTTGATTAATGCAATTATACCTTGTAATCAGGACTTACCATTGGGGCTGATGGAGCTGAAGCTCCAGCAGTGGAGTAGCTAGAGCTTTTGCCGCCCAGGGCATCCCCTGAGTTTGCGGCCCCTATCTCGACCATGTCATGTCCGATGCAGTTGTGGACTTCCATGGCAGCACCAGACATACCTCTTTTGAGTACTCAACGCCTCGAGCCCAACACGGTTTACAACATTTTCAAGCTTTTTTAAGATATACACCCAATGAATTCATTGGGGGCATGTATACTAAACAGTAATTTTAGGGGGGGGTGGGTTTGTCCATTAGGGCAGAGTGTTCCTTTAAATAATTATTGTTACTGAAGCGCTTCAATATATTTGACTTTTTATTAGTGTGAAAAGAAACACTTAGGAGTGAAATGCAGGTTATTGAATTTCATTTTTTACACATTTAAAAAAAAACATACTTTTAGGGAGGGATGGTGTGTGGAGGGTGCAGAGAAGGAGTGCGATCCGTGCAGGGAGGGGGCTGTGCAGGGAGAGACGGGATCTGTCAATGTGCAGGGGAGGGAGAGGGGAGATGGGATGTGTGCAGGGGAGGCAGAGAGAGAAGGGATTTGTGCAGGGAGGGGAGCTGTCAGGGACCTTGTCAAGGAGGCAGGGGAATCTGTGCAGGGGCAGAAGGGGGAGTGCGGTTGTGTGCAGAGGAGGCAGGGGGAGAGGGGATCTGTGCAGGAAGGGGGTTGTCAGAGAGACAGAGGTATCTGTGCAGGGGAAGGAGGGGAGAGGAGTTGTTTGCAGGGAGGGGGGCTGTCAGGGAGGCAGGGGGTCTATGAAAGTGCAGGGGAGGGAGGGGGGAGACAGGATGTGTGCAGAGAGGGGGGCTGCCATGATGATCTGTTTCAGGGGATGAGAGAGGGGATAGGGGATGTGTGCAGGAGAGGCAGGGGGAGAGGGGACTGTCAGGGAGAGAGAGGGCTGTGCAGTGAGGAGAGGGCTGGGAAGAGATTACCTGTTGTCTCTGCCAGGCTGCTCTTCTTTGATACTCCGCAGGACAGGAGAATGCAGGAAGTAACCTCACTTTTCATCTTCCTGCCCCGCCTCTTCCCCTCACTCACTGCACCGCATGGAGACCTCGCAAATAGAGCAGGATCGCTGCCAGGTCTCCCTCAGAAGGTGGGAGCAGGGACCTTGCATCCCCAAAAAGTGCCGCGCGGGGCAGATCGCCCCCCGGTCCCTCCCTTGCTACGCCACTAAGCTCCAGGTCCATGCCCATGGAATAGGTCCATTGACAATAAATGTTGTTTTTTTAACTACTCCTTACATGTTTTTGCTTTGTAAGTATGGAAACTTAAGAAAGATGTAATGTAACAAAACATATGTGGACTGGCTGACAATAAAATGAGTTAAGGTAAAGCTGACTTTGCACAGTATGCCATGCTCTTGCTGTTTCGGTCTCTCTAACACTGTGGTGTGACACCTTTCTTCTACACTTAAAGGACCAGTATAGTCACCCAGACCACTTCAGCTCAATAAAGTGGTCTGGGTGCCAGGCCCCCCAGGTTTTAACCCTGCAGCTGTAAACATAGCAGTTTCAGAGAAACTGCTATGTTTACATTGCATGGTTAATCCAGCCTCTAGTGGCTGTCTTCCTGATAAAGGTAAGTGGCTAAAGGGGTAATAACCCCTTCAGCCTAGCGGGAGGGGGGCCCTGAGGGAGGGGGGAACCTAAGGATTATATAGTATCATGAAAACGAGTTTGTTTTCCTGACACTATAGTGATCCTTTAATACATGCACATTTTCTCTGTCCCAGATTGCATACCAAGTGTCTGCCTGTTACTAAGGAGTGGAGTGGACAAGTGAGTTAGAGAGTACATATAAGATATGTAGCATTTGTTAAGTATGTTCATCTTGCCCTATGTGCAGTAAAAAAAAATTGCAGTCAGAAGGAAGCATAGATTTGACCGGAGTTATCACAGAATGGAGACTGGACTACAGGTGATATGATTTGTTAGAATCGCTCCAGCTATAATAAATAGGATTATTGTTTTATTGTAACAAGACTTATTCTTGTATTCCACTATATATCTTCTTGTGGCAGAGCTTATTATTTTAATTTAGCAAATGGCTCACAATGTTCTTAATGAACAACATATTTATTCACAAAGTACACAAAGTTCAGAAATGAAAATCAGCTTAAACACTAATGATAGTGGCCCCACGTGAAAAACAATATTTATGGTATCTGCACTTTTTTTTTATAATTCTTTATTTAGCAATGACATAATGAACTGACAAGCTCAAATGTTTAACATCATAGTTAGGAACAATGTTTGTATGAACAACAGGTGAGCATATTTAACATCATATTTGAATAACATTGCTGTAACTTCTTGGTATTACTTATAGGATCGCAGGATTTCAGATAATCATGTCTAGCTTCTCTGGTTTTCGAACCCTAGTCAATGTTGATTTTTAGTTTAGTGACAACACAAATAAAAGGAAATAAAAGAGTACATATATCTTGCACTTCTGGCTCTAGGCGATCTTTAAGTCCCTACTGTAATCCTTGGTGCCCTTACCCCTGCCACGCCCCAGCCTCTTTAGCTGCTATGGCGGAAGACCTCCTATCGGTCCCCCACCTTGACGGTGTTCCCGGCTTAGTGTCTAGGTTTCCTTTCGCTTATATTTTGAAGAACAGGGCCATCTAAAACTACAGCCATAGGGAGCCCAGGGGTCTGGTGACGGTATCTATTCTGTCTCCCTTGCAGGGTTATCAGGTTTGACATTGGTCACCTGAGCACTGTGAGTTTTCCCCTGAAGATATGGGGAGAGAGTGTAGATGTCCTAGAGGAAGGTTAGAAAAAGTAAGAAGAAAGGGAAGAAAAGGCGGGGGAGGGTGGGGAGGGGGGTAGGGACGCCCGGCCGTTTGCTAGGTTCCCAGGGGACAGCTTTCCCATGGTTCCCATATTCTTTGGAAGGTCTTTAAGGTACCCCGTACCCTGGCCGTTAGATCATGCATTAGGTGTACCTTTTTGATTATGTTGATTACCCCTGCTACAGAGGAAATACTCTGCTTGAGCCAATCTGATGCTACTGCTCTCTACTTGCTGCTAGGGTGATTTTATGTATGAGTTTTTTGCTCACTCCTAGTCCACCCGTCAATGGATCTGCTTAGTAAGTACAGCCATGGGTCCAGGTCCGAGACCCTGGAGAAAACTTGGGTTATTATGTCCCTAATTTGTATCCAGAATCTGCTAATTATAGGGCATTCCCACCACATGTGTATATATGTCCCTTTCATCGCGCAGCCCATCCAGCACATATCGGTAGGAGACTCATGTGGTCATTTAACAGGAGCATTTTTTTTTTTACTGATTGCTCCTGTAATGTGACACATATGGAGGAGGTATTGTTAGCTTCCCATATTTCCTGCCACTCTATCCTCTCTAGTTCCTCCCTGAGATCTCTCTCCCATTGGGCCGTATTGGTAAGATTCCCCCAATCCCTGGTTTCCGAACAGAGGTGGGCATATAGGAGTGTTATCAGGCCTTTAGGCATGTTTTCCTGTATACATATGCTTTCAAAGAATGTCATTGTTTTTTGTGCAGCTGCGTGGATGTGCGGCAATTTTGCATATTCTTTGATTTGTAAGTACCGAAAGAAGTCGGCAGGTGTAAGATGGCCCCTCCGTCTTAAGGTGTCAAATGGGATGATCTCCGTGCCCTGATATAACTGGCAAATGCGTTGTAGGCCTGCTCGCTCCAAATTCCGAAAATCCCTAGCTGACATTCCTGGTATGAATTCTCTGTTACGGAGATATGGCATGAGGGGAGACGGGGCCGACGCTAAGCCACACTTATGTGCGGAGGAATCCCAGGTTTGTATGGAGTTAAGTATAGTCAGATACGTGTCCCTGACCAGAGGTCTATGTGTTTTGGGTACCCATATGAGAAATTGTGGCACCACCATGAGGGATTCTAACTCTACCCATTTCCTTTTACCCGGGGGAGAATGCCACATTGCTACCTGTGTAAGTTGACTTGCGGTATAGTAGAAAAATAGGTTGGGCAGACCTAGTCCACCTCTAGTTTTCGGCCTATACAATGTGTGTCTTGAAATCCTGTGGTGTTTGTTCTGCCATATGAAGGCCCCTATAGCTTGTTGCAGGGGCTGCAGTTGCGCCTTAGACATGTGTATGGGTATTGTCTGAAAGAGGAAGAGAATCCTAGGCAGTATATTCATCTTTACTGCATGGATTTGTCCTATCCATGAGATAGGTCTGTCTGTCTGTCCATGTCTCCATTTCCTTGATTAGCTTTTTTATCGTCGGTGTATAGTTTTGGTTATAGAGCTGTGCTGGTGTCGCCGTAAGTTGTATCCCTAGGTATTTGAGTGACTGGTGTTCGATGCGTATGCGGTGTGTATTTCGTACAGAAGCTATGTCACCCTCTGGAATGTTTATCGGAAGGGCACTGGACTTGGTCATGTTGGATTTGTAGCCCGAGATTTTCCCATATTCCCGGAGGACGTCCTGGAGGGCCCTCAGTGAACCCGCGGGGTCAGTGAGCATCAAGAGCACATCATCCAATTAAGCCGATACTAGGAATTCTCTCCCTCCCACCTTAACGCCCTTTACATCTGGGTGTTTTCTCAGGGCCTGGAGCAGGGGTTCAAGCGAAATCACAAATAATAGAGGGGAGAGAGGACATCCCTGTCGAGTCCCATTGTTAAGCTGGAAGAGATTTTTACCTGTGCACGGACATTGCTGTACATGGCCTTTATTAGGGTTATGGATTGTTCAGGGAAACCTATATGGGACAGTGTAAAGAGATAGGGCCATTGGATTCTATCAAAGGCTTTTTCTGCGTTGATTGAAAAAAGCAGAGTTGGGGTGTTAGTGGCTGCCTGCTTCCCGATGAGGTCGATGTTTCTGCGGGTATTCTCGAACAACTGCCTGCCAGGTATAAAGCCCACTTGGTCTGCGTCTACTAGCTCCGCGAGATACGGGCTAAGTCTATCTGCTTGTATCTTTGCAAGGATTTTCATGTCATGGTTTATGAGGGATATGAGTCTATAGCTTTCGGGGAGGAGAAGGTCTTTGTCAGGTTTTAGTAGTAGGACGATGGTGGCCAAGGACATGTCTTGGTTAGGTGTACCTCCTTCTCTAAAACCGTTAAATAGTGCAGTCAGATGGGGTGTGAGTTTCTCCCTAAAAGTCTTATAGTAAGTCCCGTCAAATCTGTCCGGTCTGGGGGCCCTCTTTGCCTTTGAGACAGAACGCGGGCACTCCGACCAAGTACCTCTGCCAATCGATGCTCCTAGCGCTTGCCGAGGACTCCAAGCACTACAACCAACACCATCAGCACTGCAGACCCCACTTCCAGCGATGCACCTGCCTGGGGTCTCACCGTCTTTCACCCACCCTGGATCCAAGGCCAGGATCCAGCTTCCAGTGGGCAGGCCTCTCAGAGGTTTGAAGAACAACCAATAAAACACGTAATATGCAGTAAAACATTCCCATTCATTCTCACAAAATCCTCCCCTCTGCCTGTGATATAATTACTGTACACAATGGGTTAATGTAATTATCACAGGCAGGAAAAATATACTTTTTACACATGTACTATAACTTTAAAGCTATACATCCAAGCTCCATAAAAATTATTTATATATATTACATATTATTACTCAGCATACTTCAAATACAAACATACTCAAAATTCATGCAATTCCTTCCAGGGGTTAAAAAGTTAGTCGGAAGTCCTTTGTGACCAACCGCAAGCACATTTTCCTGCCCAAAACAGATCCATAGATTTGGGCTGTGCGGTCGGTCAATTTCCCTCAAAAAAAATGATTAAGTCCTATTCTCATGCACAATGCACTGTGTTCAAATTGCCGTACGGAACTTAGACGCTGCGGCTGAAAACTGAGTGGAGGAGAAGGTAAGGGTCAGCGGTGTTCATTCAAATATGTAGCTGATTTCAGTTCCATAGATTCAGGGGCACACACCGCTGACCGCGTTCGACTGAATAAAGATGGCTGCCGCCACGTGTTCGTTTGTACGAACGGCGGCCACCCAGCGGTCGGCAATTTACCTACTGCAACCTCACAGCCTGGGAGGTAAATTAGCCGCACGCTTCCACTTCTGTGTGGTCCGCCTGTGTGGTACTTTACTGAACCAAGTGGGAAATAAAGTATTTTAGGGGACTGGGAACACAGTCTTAAAGGGGCATTGTACACCAAAGTCTCAATATGTCCCCAGATGGTTCATACACATCAGGGCCATAGTCAGAAGGCAAGAGGCTAGTCATTAGTCCTCTCCAGGCCCAAGTGGCGATGTTAATTTCGCCACACACCTCAACTCAGATATAGCCTGATTGATTTCTGCTGCCAATCTACTGATCGCTTCCTGATATAGTTTGGGTAGTACTAGATTGGTAAATAATCTGCACGTCATTTCTATGTCGTTGTGTTCGGGGAATGATTATAAAGTGACTTGTAGTAGTCGGTAAATACTTCTGCAATATCTGGGGGCATAGTTTTGATAGAGCAGTCCGGGTGTCATATGGAGGTGATATGTCCATGTCTCTGTCTAGGCTTGAGGACTCTGGCCAGGAGCGTGTCCATCTTATTGGCTTTTTCGTAAAAAGTGTGTTTTGACCAGGTCATAGATTTGGCGGTATCATCTAGTAGCAGGGAGCGGATGGTATGCCGCATTGCTTCTAAGCGTCGTAATGTCCCGTCGTCGGGGCTACCCTGGTGTTGGTGTTCCAACCTCCTTAGAATAGTCCATCAAGGCTTTGGAATTTTTTCCTCTTCTTAGCAGTCGCTATTTTTATAAGAGTGCCACGTATCACTGTCTTGTGTGCTGCCCATATCGTCTCCTGTCGGGGGTGCTGTTGGTGTCAAAGAACTCTAGGATGTCTGCATGTATCTGCTCCACTATCTCTTGGCCTCTCAATAAGGAGGCATTTAGTTTCCAGGTCCAAGGGGATGCTGCGCATAGGGTAAGGGTCACGTCTGCATGGTCAGACCATGTGATGGACCCAATCTCTGAGCCCAGGACACGGCATTTTTCATTGACGAGGAATAGATCTATCTTGGAATAGGTGTCGTGTGGGGCCAAATAGAATGTATAATCAATAGTGCTCGGATGATGTGCCCTTCAGACGTCCACCAACCCCGGCTTGGTCATGAACCCGTGGAACAGTTTGTTCTGGCCCCCTCGCCCGCTGCGTGCGCTCCTATCCACAGCGGGCATGGCGCCCACTATTAACATTCCGTGTGGCAGGACCTGTATTTTGGCCTTCAGCATCTCCCATAACCTGGTCACTGGTTGGTTCGGCGCATACACATTGATTAAGTAAACTGTGTGTGAAAGTAATGTGCCGGATAGGATAACATATCGCCCATCCGGGTCAGGGTCAGAGGAGGTTATTTTCAAAGGGCAGCTGTTCCGTATTAGGATCGCTACTCCATTCTGTTTACAGTGCTTTCTAGCCTCATAGGTCATACTATAAGTATGGTCCCTCAGCTTGAAGCCAGCCTATTTCGGTAAGTGTGTCTCCTGAATAAAGGCTACGTCTGACTTCATTCGTTTCAGTTCCCTGAACAGCAGATGCCTCTTGCTCGGGGCGTTAAGGCCCTTCACATTCAGTGTGGTGAGTTGTAGTGACATGTTCCCAACATAGGTACTGCGCTATCATGCCCCAGTGGCATTGCTGGGGGGGAGCAGAGGGGGCCATGGCCCAACCTGTATCATGCTGTGCCCTCTCTTGTGCCCTCTCAAATGCCGGCAACTTGGTGGCCATGTGCTTCAATTCTATTCCCTTAGACTGTACGGTGCTGGGTGCTGTCTGTGGAGAGATGCTGGGGCTGGAGGGAGAGCTGACAGGCTCTCCGGCACAGGCCCCGCCCCAAAATGAAGCCCCACCTCCCGCACATAAGCCCCCCCCCTCCCCACCGTTGGGCAGCAGACCTTGCCTGCTGTTGCAAAAGCCAGAAGATGGCTGTCTGACCCCCAGCAACAGCCTCCAGTGACAGGTAGGCTTGATATATGTGTGTGTGTGTGTCTGTCTGCTAGTGAGGAAACTTGTGTGTGTATGGACTCAGCAGTCTGTGTGTGTGTGTGTGTGTGTGTGTGTGTGTATGGACTCAGCAGTCTGTCAATGTGTGTGTATGGACTCAGTAGTCTGTGTGTGTGTGTGTGTGGGTGTGTATGGACTCAGCAGTCTGTGTGTGTGTGTGTGTGTGTGTGTGTGTGTATAGACTCAGCGGTCTGTGTGTGTGTGTATGGACTCAGCAGTCTTTGTGTGTGTGTGTGTGTGTATATGGACTCAGCAGTCTGTGTGTGTGTGTATGAACTCAGCAGTCTGTGTGTGTGTGTGTGTGTGTGTGTGTATGGACTCAGCAGTCTGTGTGTGTGTGTGTGTATGGACTCAGCAGTCTGTGTGTGTGTGTACTCAGCAGTCTATGTGTGTGTATGGACTCAGCAGTCTATGTGTGTGTGTGTATGGACTCAGCAGTCTGTGTGTGTGTGTGTGTGTGTGTATGGACTCGGCAGTCTATGTGTGTGTGTGGACTCAGCAGTCTATGTGTGTGTATGGACTCAGCAGTCTGTGTGTGTGTATGGACTCAGCAATCTGTGTGTCTGTGTGTGTGTATATGGACTCTGCAGTTTGTATGTGTGTATGGACTCAGCAGTCTCCGTGTGTGTATTGACTCAGCAGTCTGCGTGTGTTTATGGACTCAGCAGTCTGTGTGTGTGTGTCTGTGTGTGTGCCTGTGTGTGTGTGTGTGTGTGGACTCAGCGGTCTGTGTTTGTGTGTGTGTGTGTGTGTGTGTGTATGGACTCAGCAATCTGTGTGTGTGTGTATGGACTCAGCAGTCTGTGTGTGTGTGTGTGTGTGTGTGTGTATGGACTCAGCAGTCTGTCTATGTGTGTGTATGGACTCAGTAGTCTGTGTGTGTGTGTGTGTGTTTGTGTGTATGGACTCAGAAGTCTATGTATGTGTATGGACACAGCGGTCTGTGTGTGTGTGTGTTTATGGACTCAGCAGTATGTGTGTGTCTATGGACTCAACAGTCTGTGTGTCTGTGTGTGTGTGTATATGGACTCAGCAGTCTGTATGTTTGTGTGTCTATGTGTGTGTGTGTATGGACTCAGCAGACCATGTGTGTGTCTGTGTGTGTGTATGGACTCAGCAGTGTGTGTGTGTGTGTGTGTGTGTGTGTGTGTGTGTATGGACTCAGCAGTCTGTGTGTGTGTGTGTGTGTGTGTGTGTGTGTGGACTCAGCAGTCTGTGTGTGTGTGTGTCTGTGTGTGTGTATGGACTCAACCCGGTCTGTGTGTGTATGGACTCAGCAGTCTGTGTGTGTGTGTCTGTGTGTGTATGGACTCAGCGGTCTTTGTGTGTGTATGGACTCAGCAGTCTGTGTGTGTGTGTGTGTGTGTGTGTGTGTCTGTGTGTGTCTGTGTGTGTGTATGGACTCAGTGGTCTGTGTGTGTGTGTGTGTGTGTATGGACTCAGCTGGTCTGTGTGTGTGTGTGTGTGTGTGTTTATGGGCTCAGCTTGGTCTGTGTGTATGTATGGACTCAGCTGTCTGTGTGTGTGTGTGTGTGTATGGACTCAGCGGACCGTGTGTGTGTGTGTCTGTGTGTGTGTATGGACTCAGCCGGTCTGTGTGTGTGTGTGTGTGTGTGTGTATGGACTCAGCGGTCTGTGTGTGTGTGTGTGTGTGTGTCTGTGTGTGTGTGTATGGACTCAACCCGGTCTGTGTGTGTATGGACTCAATGAGTCTGGGTGTGTGTGTATGGACTCAACGGTCTGTGTGTCTGTGTGTGTGTATGGACTCAGCGGTGTGTGTGTATGGACTCAGCAGTCTGTGTGTTTGTGTCTGTGTGTGTGTATGGACTCAGCAGTCTGTGTGTCTGTGTGTGTGTGTGTGTGTGTATGGACTCAGCAGTTTGTGTGTGTGTATGGACTCAGCAGTGTGTGTGTCTGTGTGTGTGTGTGGACTCAGCGAGTCTGTGTGTACGTTTATAAATCAGCCTGTGTGCACGTGTATAAATCAGCCTGTGTGCATTCAGGAGTCTGTGTGCATTCAGAAATCTGTGTGTGTGTGTATTCAGCAGTCTCTCTGTGTTCGTATTCAGTGTACTGTGTTTATCTACTCAGCAGTCTATCAATAATAAAACATTTTATTCCTGTGAGTTGTTGTGTAGGAAGGGCCCCAGTGCACTGCTTTGCCCAGGGTCCCATAACGCTGTTAAGATAGTACTGCTTGTGTGTGTCAGTGTGCTTCTATTTAGTGAGCATGTGTGTGTCAGTGAGCTTGTCTTTAGTGAGCTTGTGTGTGTCCCTAAACTTCTTTGTAGTGAGCCTTGTGTTTATACAAGTGAGTTTGTTTGTAGTAAGCTTGTGTGTGAGTCAGACAGTTTTGTCTGTCAAGTGAGCCTATTTGCGCATGTCAGTGAGCTTGTGTGCTTAGTGTACTATATATAAATATATATATATATATATATATATATATATAATGACTTGTAGGAATGGCATACATTTTTTTCCAGGGCTGCTTTGGATTCCCAGTTTGGCTCTGCCAGCGAGTGCGCTTTACCACTGAATCATCTGTGTGAGCTGCCGCACACTTTAGCCCTGTTACACGAGTTTGGGAGTTGCTGTTGACAGGTACTAGTAGTCTAGAGATTGGGACATGGGGTATATGCTCAGCTATCTGTATAATACAGGTCTCTGTGTGTATAATATCCCGGGATAGTCAGTGCTTCCTATATAGTGCTGCTCTCTGTAACGGATCACCAGGCACCCCGACTGGGTACCTCTGTTGAAGAATGCTCCTGTCCTTCGGGGTGCCAGGTGATCCGTTACAGTTGTGGCAGCGGTGGGATGGCGTCCTAGCGCAAGGAGCAGCACCCTGGAGACACTGACTGGTATCGTATGAGAGGTTATTGAGGGCAACGCTAGCCACTCCGCAGCGTCCCTACCTACAGCAGCATGGAGCGAGCAAAACCCTGGATAGAACCCTGTGAAGAGCACCTCAACCTGATACGTCACTACGAGGGCGACGCTTACCTTGAGGAGGTAAAGAGGCAGGTGGTCTGGTATGGCCCAGACCCTTCGAACGAGGTGGTCTTCCAAGTAATGCGCCAGTTGAGTGCTGAGAACCATGCAGCAATGGACTTTGAGCAAAAACTGAAAAGGTGAGGATATGGACACCCAGTCTCCAGCGGCACTGTGAGTCCCAGGGAGCCGAAGGTGCCGTCCTTCCTCCCCAGCGGCAGTGTGAGTCCCAGGGAGCCGAAGGTGTTGTCCTTCCTCCCCAGCGGCAGTGTGAGTTCCAAGGAGAGGGGACAACCAGTCTCTCTCCCCAGCGGCAGTGTACAGCCCATGGAGCAGAAGGTGTCTCCCTTCCTCCCCAGCAGCAGAGTGTCCTACAGGGAGCAGAGACAGTCGGTCTCTCTCCCCAGTGACAGGACAAATTATGGAAAGGGGAGACAGTCAGTCTCCCTCTTCAACAGCAGAGAGAGTGTCAGGGAGGGGAGCCTGTTACTCCCTCTCCCCAGAGGCAGTGTCCTATACTAGAAGGGGAGAGCCTCATTCCCACTCCCCAGCAGCAGCTTATTACACAAAAGGGAGACAATACGCTCTCCACTGGTGCAGATGGGACCGTGGTCTCTGCATCCAAACTACAGTGAGTGGGGACAGTCGGTCCTACTCCCCAATAGTCTGTCTCGCTCCCCAGCAGCAGGACAATGTATTGGGAGTGAAGACCATTGGTTCCCTACCCCAGCAGCAGTATATGGTTCAGGGAGAGGAGCCTGTTAGCACCTCTCCCCAGTGGCAGCTTATCCCACCAAAGGGAGACATTAAGCTCTCCACCAGCGCAGATGGGACCTTGGTGCCCAAACTACAGGGAGTAGGGACAGTCGGACCTGCTCCCCAGTGGCAGCTTATCCCACCAAGGGGAGATACTGAGCTCCCGGACGGTACAGATGGGACCGTGGTCTCTGTACCTGACCCACAGGGATGCTGGATGGCCTGTCCGGATCCCCAGCCAAGCCCCAACTAGGCTACTCCAGCTGCAGCCCTGGCACCAGGGCAGAGTACCACTGGTCTCTGCCCACAAAGCAACCCACTGGTCGGGAGTACCATCACCCAACTCAGCTCTAGTGAACTCACGGGGCAGGCTACCAGGTTACCCAGGTGCAGTAACCAAGTATTGTGGGTGGGCTACTCTGCTGATTATTTGTTGTGGGTGGGTTGCTTGACTAACCAAGGCACTGACCCACAGGAGGTCAGGTACCTTGTTAGTCTTGGTGGGAAAGGGGAGAGATGTGGCAAAACTAACCTCGCCACTGGGTTATGGAGAAGCCTGATTGCCCACCTCCTGCCTCATGACTATGGACCCTCTCATCAGCCCATGCTAGACTTAAACCCCATGGCGATTTGACTGTGTTTGTGGGATCTGAGCGCTGTTAGGATATATTGAGTGCTCAGATCCAAGCCATCTGGGGATAGGGTGAATGTGGTGGTTCAGTATGATAGGAATTATGTATTTTTGTGTAATTATGCTGTTGTTGTAAATAGAGACATTTTCTGTACCTGGAGATAGTTGGCTTACCACACCCAGTTAAGCCAATTATCTCCAGGATAGAGGACTCTGTGGAACTGGTTTTGGCTGGAAAGCCATGCTTCAGTGGTCACAAAGGACTTCGACCTAACTTTTAAACCAATGAAAGGAATTGTCTGATTTTTGGAGTATGTTTGTATCTGGAGTATGCTGATTCTGAAAATGTAAGTTTTATGTGAATGTGATGTATACTCTTAAAGTTATGAATATTGTGTAAAACTGTGTATTTTCCTGCCTCTGATAATTACGTTAGCCCATTGTGTTCAGTAATCGTATCACAGGCAGAGGGGAGGATTTCTGCTGGTATGAATGGGAGTGTTTAGCTGTGTTGTAATGTATTGATTGGTTTGTTCTTCAAAACCCTGTGGGCGGTACTATGCTTGTAAAATGGGCATAAAAGCAGAGTGTTTGATTAAAAGCTTCAATTTTTCTTCACCCTCAATCTAGAGTCCTGTCTCTTATTGGGGGAATTGCTATATCACTACAAGGGATTGCTATGCTCTGCACCCTCCCTTGGATAATCACTTTGAAGCTCTTGTAAGAGCTTGTTCCTGCTTCCCTCTCTTGGATGAGAGGTTCACCCACTGGAACCTGGAGCCTTGTTGGAGGTCCAAGGTGGGAAGTAGACTGCGGCGGTCCGTGGGGTCTGTGGTGGCTATGGTGTCTGTTGGAGTGCTTGGAGCCCTCAGGAAGCGCTAGGAGCATCCTTCAAAGGAGATACCCAGTCGGGGTGCCAGGTGACCTGTTACACTCTCTGTATAATACAGGTCTGTGTCTGTATAATATCCCGGGACAGTCAGTGCTCCCTGTATAGTGCTGCTCTGTGTTTTGGGATATCATACACAAAAAGACCTGTATTATACCGAGAGCAGCACTATACAGGGAGCACTGACTGTCCCGGGATATTATACACAAACAGACCAGTATTATACAGAGTGCAGCACTATACAGGGAACACTGACTGTTCCAGGATATTATACACACATCCCTGTATTATACAGAGAGCAGCACTATACAGGGAGCACTGACTGCCCCAATTTATTATACACACAGCCCTGTATTATACAGAGAGCACTGACTCTCCAGGGATATTATACACAGACCTGTATTATACAGAGAGCAGCACTATACAGGGAGCACTGACTGTCTTGGGATATTATACACAAACAGATCTGTATTATACAGTCAGTGCTCCCTGTATAGTGCTGCTTTCTGTATAATACACGGCTGTGTGTATAATATCATGGTTGAAATAGTGCAGCTGAATATGAGAATGTTTCTAACTACTTTGGCCCTAAGTTTAAAACTACCATCTCAATTCCCTGTAACTATCTCTTTATTGATTAGACTGTAATCTGTACTGTGATAAATAGGCGGAGATTAATTATGTTGGTTGGACATAGTGGGTCGAGTTTTGCGGCAGTGGGTGTGGTAAACTTTCAAGGTAGTAATTGATAGCTGTTCTGCAAAATGTCCTTGGAATTTTTTTTCAAATGTTGGCATCTATGGCACTGTATCAAGGGAAACGTGTTTGTGTTTTTAATAATCCCTAGTGGAAAATAATGAATCCTCCACCAGGGATTATAAAAAAAAAACAAAAAAAAAACCATTGTGTCAGGGGAGGGGCTTAAGATGCAGCAGGGGCGGGGTCAAACTGCGGCAAGGGCGTGGTTAAATGTGCCCCCCTACTTTTGTCCCTGGCCCACCATGTCCCCCCCACAAAAAAATTAATCCTAGAGATGCCACTGCCCAGCCCCACCCCCCCCAGGCCTCCCACCCCGCCACCCCGCCCCACAAGGATAGAAGGACAAGGGGAAGAAGGAATAGAGAGCAGGGAGAGAGAGAGAAGAAAAGCAAGAAAACCAAAGCAGCGCACACTGTGTGTGCCACCAAATTTGTCTGGTCTTACCAGTGGCCACTGTGGTGGGGTTCAGGATCCAGCACCCCCATTGCGTCCAGCGCTGGAGAGAGATGTGGGTTACAGCCTGAAACCGATACATGCCAGTGTGCTATAGCCATAAGCACGTGTATATTTCAGCAGCAACTACTCCTGTGATTACATTAAGCGCATTTCTTAAGGTCTGAAAGTAACAAATAAACATTTAATCAGTTAGAACACATATAAACCTGTAGCAACCAAAGGGCTTTTCACCAGTACATAGCTGTGGCGAAACCAACCTCACCACTGGGCATTGGAGAAGCCTGTTTGCCCGCCTCCTGTCTGCTGACTATGGCCCCTGGGAGATTTGGCCCTTTAAATACAGTATTTGGGCATATTGTATTTTATTATGCTGCTGGCCCTTTAAGAGCCATCTGGGGACATACTGTGACTTTTGGGAACAATGCCCCTTTAAGACTATGGCCCTTGGAAGATATTGCCTGTTAAAGACTATTTTAGCAGATTGGATTTTAAAAGACTTGCTGCCCCTTTAAATTGTATTGGAGCAGTTCTGCAGCTTTAAATTGGCACTTTGGATGCAGCCGAAGTGCCGAAGTAGTCGAAGTGGCCGCCATTCGACAAACGAACATGTGGCGGTGGCCATCTTTGTTCATTCGAACGAGGTCAGCGGTATGTGTAGCCAAATCCATGGAACTGAAATCGGCTACACATTTCAACGAACACCGCTGACCCTTACCTTCTCCTACACTCAGTTTTCAGCTGCAGAGACTAAGTCCCGTTCGGCAGTTTGAACTCACTGCCATACGTTCGTGCATTCAAATAGGACTTAGTCATTTTTCTGTGTCATAAAGGACTCCTAGCTAACTTTTTATCTATTGGATGGATTTGTCTGATTTTTTAGAGTGTTTATGTTTAAAGTGTGCTGATTCTGAATAAGCAATTATGAAGATTGGATGTATATTTTTAAAGTTATAGCACATGTATAAAAACTGTATTTTTCCTGCTTGTGATAATTATGTTAACCCATTGTGTACCATAATTATATTACAGGAAGAGGGGAGGATTTTGTGTATAATTGCTGGGAGTGTTTTCTGTAATGTACGTGTGTAATTGGTTGTTCTGTAAAACCCTGTGGGCAGTACTAAATTTGTGGATTGGGAATAAAAGAGGCTGTATGTGCCAGTACAGTCAGTTCTGCTTGACCTCAAAACGAAGTGTCGTCTAGTTATTGGGGGAGTTGGATTGTATGCTGATTGCCAGGAGTGTAAGATGATTGTATGCTTTTCCTGTTCAGCTGCTTACAGCATTCATATGCTTGAGAGCATTCGTATGCTTCTCCGGTTCGGTGGTTGTGGTGTCTGCTGCAGTGCTTGGAGTCCTCAGGAAGTGCTAGGAGCATACTTCAATGGAGGTACCCAGTCGGGGTGCCAGGTGATCCGTTACAATAGCCTTGGTAGTAACATCCCTATCCTCTGCGGGGGGGGAGGGGAGAGTGTGTGTATGTCTCATGCGATCCACTATGGGTGTAGAGTCGGGTGTGGGTGGGGCATTTCTCTCATTATTATGATGCCCATAAGGGGCTGCTGTCTGGGGCGCAATTTGGGCCGCCTGGGATTGCCACCCTCTACCCTGGTCTCTGAGCCCGCGCTTGCTTTGCGCATATACGGGCAGATTCCCCCCTTTCCTCATTACTCTGCCTTAAGTAGTGCTCATCCCTCCCCCCTAGAGTGTCCCAGTTTCCCTCCCTGACATTGACATTTATGCCCACCCCTTCGTTGCTCTGTAGTCAGATGAGTGGACATGCCCCATCGTGCTTCATATTTTGAACATTTTTTATACGAGTCTTGGAGAGGCATAAGGCCAAGTGGGTGTCCTCCATTACCCCCAGTGACACAAGCGTGGCCCTGGGGCCTGGTCCAGTATGATGGTCATAGGCTTAGTGCGTGGAGGAAGAAGCTCAGGCCCCTCACTCTCCGACCCGGTGCGGTACGAGGCAAACCCCCTAAAGGTTGCCTGCCCTCATTTCCTATGTTGCTGGTCGGCATCAGATGGGTAGGCACACTTCCCCCCCTCAGCCACTCACAGTGCAAGCAAGAGGGTAAGCCCGAGGCCCCCCCTCCCAACAACCACCATCTCCCATCTCTGCCTGATTTTCTGACGGAAGGTCCCCCAGTTCCCGTTGAGATGTGTGGGGCAATAGCTGAGTCCGGGCTCTCCTCCCTCCATTTCATCTCCCACCAAAGCAGTCTTGTCACAGACCCCCCCTGTATCCCCGTCTTCCAAGCCATCACCTCGAGCCCCGGCTACTACATTACTATATCCAATCCAGTCAACAGCGTCTCCCGCCTCCAGCCTCTTGCCATTTGATCAGAAGGATCTCCAACTCCTGCAAATCTAGGCAGGCCCCGTGGGGGCACCACCCCAAGGGCACTAAAGAAGCTCTGTGGGTCCCCTCCGGGTGAGAGGACGTGGACTCTGCCCTCACGGAACGCCAGTAATTTAAATAAGTATCCCCAGGCATATCGTATGTTGGACCCCCTCAAGGCCTCCGTGAAAGGCTTCCACTCCCGTCATCGCTGGAGGGTACTGGGCACCAAGTCCTGGAACAGTTGGATGTCTGATCCCATGTACTGTATTTTCTCGTCTCTGCTCCTCTGCATCAAGGCCTCTTTCGTTTGGAAGTGTAGAAATCTGATGATAACAATAGAGTTGGAGTCTGGCCGCCTGGCGCGGAGGGCCCTGTGAGCCCTTTCAATGTGCCACTGGTCTTCTGGTAGGTCTGGAATCAGTGGCTTGAATAAGGAGAGAAGAGTATCTTGCAGGGATCCCTCACCATCTTTTTCAGGGAAGCCCCTCAAGTGGAGGTTATTCCTGTTGGCCATGTCTTCCAGTGCTAGTTTAGCCTCTGCCATGAGGGCTGTGAGCCTATTGACTTGTGCGGCAGCCATGTTGTGGGCCTTGACAGTGCCCTCCATGCGGTCCTCAAGTCTGGCGGTACTCGCGCCCAGTGTGAAGATCTCGGCGTGCAGGACGGATGTAGATCTCTCTATCTCCCCCTGCCAGAAAACTCTGCACCTCCGCTAGTCTGGATTATAGCTGCGAGGTGTATCCCGCTCTGGGCCCCTCAGTTGCAGCTGCGCGTGGTGAGGGCAGCTGTGAAGTGGAGCTTGGTCCGGCGCCATCTTGGCAGTCTGACAGCCCGATCTTTTGTGCGGCCAGCATGTCCACCACCAATGTCTCGGCTTCGGGTCCCTTCCTGGGGTGCTTTTTGGGGTTCCTCTTCTCCATTAGTTGTGGAGTATTAATGTATTTATCACTGTTGTTGGCTTTTTTCGGCATGTTGGGAACAGAGCTCTACACAGACACGTCCAGCTCGTTCCTTGGTCAGGCCACGCCTGATTGGCTTTCGATGCGAATCATGTTTACAATACCGTATATACTCGAGTATAAGTCGACCCGAATTTAAGCCGAGGCCCATTATTTTAGCACAAAAAACTGGGAAAACTTATTGACTCGAGTATAAGCCTAGGGTGGGAAATGCAGCAGCTACTGGTAAATTTCTAAATAAAATTAGATCCCAATAAAATTATATTAATCGAATATTTAGTTACAGTGTGTATATAATGAATGCAGTGTGTGTGTGTTTGTGTAGTGTGTGTATATAATGAATGCAGTGTGTGTGTGTGTGTGTGTTTGTTTGTTTAGTGTGTGAATATAATGAATGCAGTGTGTGTGTACATTTGTGTAGTGTGTGTATATAATGAATGCAGTGTGTGTGTTTGTGTAGTGTGTATAATGAATGCAGAATGTGTGTGTGTTTGTGTGTGTATATAATGAATGCAGAGTGTGTGTGTTTGTGTGAATGCAGTGTGTGTGTATATAATGAATGCAGTGTGTATATAATGAATGCTGTGTGTGTGTATATAATGCAGAGTGTGTGTGCTTGTATGAGTGTGTGTGTATATAATGCAGAGCAGTGGCGTACACATGACCCATGGGGCCCCGGTGCGAAAATTGATCCGTGGGCCCCCCCTCCCCCCGCGCGCGCGGGCCGCAACACATGGCGGTGGGCACCTGGTCGCAGGGGTTACAGGGCTGCGACCGCGGTATGTACACCAGTGCATGCAGATGCACACACACTTAAAGGACCACTCTAGGCACCCAGACCACTTCAGCTTAATGAAGTGGTCTGGGTGCCAGGTCCAGCTAGGGTTAACCCATTTTTTCATAAACATAGCAGTTTCAGAGAAACTGCTGTGTTTATCAATGGTTAAACCTTCCCCTATTTCCTCTAGTGGCTGTCCCATTGACAGCCGCTAGAGGCGCTTGCGTGCTTCTCATTGTGATTTTCACAGTGAGAGCACGCCAGCGTCCATAGGAAAGCATTATGAATGCTTTCCTATGTGACCGGCTGAATGCGCGCGCAGCTCTTGCCGCGCGTGCGCATACAACCGACGGGGAGGAGAAGAGGAGGATCGGAGGAGGAGAGCTCTCCGCCCAGCGCTGGAAAAAGGTAAGTTTTACCCCTTTCCAGAGCCGGGCGGGAGGGGGTCCTTGAGGGTGGGGGCACCCTCAGGGCACTATAGTGCCAGGAAAACGAGTATGTTTTCCTGGCACTATAGTGGTCCTTTAAAGGACCACTACAGACAC